>BMAU01017254.1:0-95243 GCA_019973935.1 Trichonephila clavipes
GGGTGTACCTTTCTAACAACTTTGTAATAGTTGAATAATATTTTAGATTCTCTTTTTTAAATTTGATTTGTGTCCGTCTCGTAGTCGGGTTGTTTCGTTTAGTAGAACCGTGGGAGAAGGAAGGGACAGCATTTAAGCTATGAGATCAAATATGTTTTTTTGAAAATATGAAATATGTACAATATTTTTTACACATACATACGGGCTTAAAAACTTTTAAGAGGTGAAAACTTTGGAGGCTTTTTTTGGGGGTGGAAACATTGGGGGAGAGGTGCATTTTTCTAAGAATTTTGAGGGCGGATTAATGCTATCTTGTTTTTTTTTTTGTGTGTGTTCGGGTTGTTTCGCGCTTGGGAGGCCGCTGGGAGAGAAGGGAAGGAGAGCATTTAAACTGCAAGATCGGAACACATATTTGCTTTTTTAAATGTGGAATCTGTACAATATTTTTGAACTTACGAGGTTGAAAACTTGGGTGGCTTTTTTGGAGTGCAGAAAACTTCCAGGCGTGCACTGGCACGCCCTGCAGTTGTGCGGTTTGAACGGTGTCTTTTCAGGAGTGGTCTGTGACTGAGGATCCATGCAATTCAGCCTTGTGTTTACCAGCTCTTGCGCATCTACCATCCTGTTCCAGTGCTGAGTTCCTGACCTGAACCGGTTCCCGAGTGCCTGGCTGATGATTCCAGTTCCTTCCTGAGTTTCCAGTCCTGTTCCTGGGTTCCAGTCCTGATACTCTCTTGATCTCCTCCTGAAGACGTGCTTTCCCTTGGCCATAGGATTCCTTTGGTGAGTGATATCTTCCACCAAAATTCGGCGTGTATACCCGCCTGGATCGCGATCTCTTTGGCATAGAGACGGTGTGTTCACCCACCAGGAGTCTCTCTTGCCTTGTGTGTGTGACTCTTAGGAGTGTTTACCCTCCTGGATGTTGAACATGAACATGTTCTAAACTCTTCAAGCTGATGCCCTGGTGAGTCTCGCATGTCCTTTTGTTGTACAAAACCTTGTAGAACACTCTTTTTTGAACTTGTGAACCTTGGCTTTGTTAAAATTAACTTTCTTGTGTGTGAAAAACTTCTTAAAATACTCGAATTGTGTTTTTGATCTTAAAGTAATGTATAGAGATCCGTATGTAAATTTATAATTTATATTTTTTGAAATTTTACTGCTCATTGTAATTACATATTTATTCTGTGTCTGAAAAACTTTTGTCTTAAAATTTTCTTAAAATCCTTAGTAATTTTTAAAGTTCTTGGTAAGGATTTTGAACTTGAAGATTTGTTTTAAAGTTCTTGGTAACTTTACTGTGTTAAATATTTTGAAAATAATTTTGAAATAATTAGTGTGAAATTATTTAGAAAAAGTTTCTAATGTTCTTGGTATTTTGCTATTGATGCTAGTTGCGATGTTAAGCTTTCCTTTATGTGTGAAATTTTCCGACCTTTAAAAACTTAATGCTAGTGTGAAAACTCCTTAAAGATCTCGGATAATTTTATTGTACTTGGTAATTGTATCGTGTGAAATGTTTTGAAAATTGGGTGAAATACTTAAGAAAATTTTTATCATTAGAAAATTTTTATTGTTCTTGGAAATTGTTTTTTACTTTTGATGCCAATTGTGCTTAATT
This sequence comes from Trichonephila clavipes, assembly GCA_019973935.1. NCBI lineage: Eukaryota > Metazoa > Arthropoda > Arachnida > Araneae > Nephilidae > Trichonephila > Trichonephila clavipes. The sequence goes on from BMAU01017254.1 coordinate 1,625, forward strand.
TAGTGTGTGCTCATGCAAAAATGGTGGAACCACTTAGATAGTGAATTCCTTCTTGTACATGCGAAATACGCTGTTCCCCCTTATAAATACTTTTGAGATTATTAATGTGTGTGTTCAGTATCAGGACGCCACCGCTGGCCCCTGTCTTGCTGTCCTTACTTAGACATAAGTGTTGCGTCATGATGGTCGGCAGGTGGTCTCCATTACACGTGGTCACCCCTTTTCTTTATCCTTGTGCCGTTCGTGTGTTCGTGGAGACCGCCGCGTTGTCCAGGGTCGAATGATGGGCTTGCCTGTCTTGACCTGTGGTGTGTTAGTCTTGTCACGCTCTCACCCCACTCATGTCGTGGCTTAATGTAAGATGCATTTCCTTTTCTTGAGTTAGCTATCTGGCCATGTGGTCGTCCTTCCCCATGTTCTCCAACACCCATCGTTGGCAGCGCGATTTGACTTGTTAATTTCATTGTTATGCTGTAAATGCTGTTCCACTGTTGTGTATTTCTGTGTGTATTTCTTCCCGAGTGTACGCTTCTTCTACCCACCATCCTGCTCCATGCTACGCTCGGTCCACGTCTGTACATGCGAGTCCTCGCCAGGGCATCACCTCCATCATCCATTTGCATCATGCCAAAGAAAATAAAATCCTTCTCCCAGACTCCATCATCTACTCCCCGTAGACATTCACGTGGGTCCCCCATTGCTCACCGGCTTAGAAGCCGAATCGCCACTCAGCAGGCGGTACAACAGTCGATCTGTAAGGTGTGCCACAAACAACTTTTTAATCAAAACGAACTATGGTACCACCTCCTTAAGAAGCATGAACATTCTCCAAGAGGTATTGAACAAATGAATGCATTCCCCCTCCCCTTCTTGGCACTAGCAAGGGATCCCTCAGCCATTTCCTTCGCGGAATACTGTGTTTCCCTCCGCGCTTTCACGCGTCTGAAAAAGGAAATGGATCGAAAATCAACTGCGCCCTTTGGAATAGCGCAATCCACAAGATCATGCGAGTCGTCCCCAACATCCATGGGACCAAGAGCTGTCTGCTTGAAGCGCTCGGAAAGCTGCCCAAACTTTAGCTCGCCTCTTCCTTTTGAGGTCTCTCCAACCTCACAGTGTCCAGACTCAATGCTTGCGAGACCACCTAACAACAGTGTCGACCGGTCCCCACCGGCGGCACACACCAGCACTCCAAATACGTCCCCACCCCCGAGCCAACACCAAACTACTCTTCTGTCAACACCCTCCGCCCAAGGGAAAATCCAAATGGAGAGTCCAACTCCCAAGGCAGTTACTCCACCTCGTCAGACTTTCGACTCCACCATCGCCGTCCGTTTTAGACATCGTCCTCAGAGGCGACATCTCCTTACCTCCTTCTCCTGAGGTCGCAGAACTCGAGGCCACGTGGAAACCAGTCCTCACTGGCTCCCCACCAATTCCGGCCTTCTCGCCACCCACTTTCTCCCAAGTTCTCCAGAGAAAACCTCCTCTAAGGCAAAGGCTGTCTCTGCTTTCTTGCACCAAGTGTAATCAATCATTCTATACACAAAGTGGGTTGGCAGTCCACACCTGTCGGGTGAAGGGACAATTGGATTCTACCCCTCTTGTTGATGTTGAAATGAAGTCACGCCCTGCTCCACATAAGTCTTCTCAGGAGGACTTTGCGGACGTCAATTCGCAACCAGCATCCACAACTCCACAAAAGGAAGTTGCGTTTTGCCCCGATTCTCGACAGCCTGGGATCGAGGAGAATGCGATTTTTACTACGCACCCACCATCTCCATCTCCCCCTCCTCTCAGCAAAACAGGGGCAGATCTGGCTGATGCAGAGAATCCTCCAACGCAACAGTCAGTTCAACACCGGTGCAATTTCTGCGAAAAGCCCCTCAAAACTCAAAAAGGGCTTGAGCAACACCTGAGAGCGATCCACAAGCGTCGCCTCAACCAGCCTGATGCTACACCCCAGGCAGGGAAACCAAAACGAAAGTCAATCCCTTCTTCATCTAAACAGGGAAGATGGTGCACCAATTGCGCCAACTACGTTAATGATGGCCTCTCCCCTCAGGACCACAGACAGCAAGTTCACGGTAACATTCGGGTCCATATTCAATCGCAAGCCGATGTTTACAAATGCCCAAAGTGCCCTTTTGAGACCAGTAGCAAGAAAGGGCTGATGTACCATGATAAAGAAGAGCACTCGGCGCCAAATGTTTCCTACACTGTCTCGGCGAGCCAGCCTTCAACTTCTGTCGCCCAAGCCGTTTTCAAAGATAAGCTCCCGGCTCAGCCTCCTGTCGACAAGGCTGCTCTTCCAGCTGACAAAGCCAACGATGAAGACCTGACCCACGCTCCTCTACCGAATACTGATTCCAACGTTTCGAAAGTGTGTTTGCCTGATGTCACCCACCAGGACTCAGACATCACACTCGCATTCCCGATTCACACGCTACTTGAGTGCCCCGTTGCTGGCTGTTTGTTCCAAACCAAAACCAAGAATTGGTACACCAGTAGCGGTTCTATGAAGAAGCACTTTGTCACCTACCACAGGATGCAGTCAGTTAACATCTTTTTCTACTGCAAATTGTGCAAGCAGCGGTTCACGAAGAAGCCTTCCGCACATCCGTGCTTCAAATCTACACCATTTGTGATCGAACGGCCTTTTTCGTCCGAATGGGAATGCGGTGAATGCGGGGTCTGCTTCACTTCGAAAACTGGTCTTGACAACCATGTCCTTGCGCACAAGAAAGCTAAGATCCATGAGAGCGACATCCCGATCAAAGTCCCTCCTCCGTCCAGTGCCAAAAAGAAGAATAGGCGACGAAAAGTTAAACATCTCAGTGAAGGGGAGCCGGGCACAACACCGCTCGCTGTTCCACCGCCCCCTTCCACCACCATTCCTGTTCTCCAAGACCAACCGATGGAGTCGCCCCTCATTGACGTCGAAGAGTGTAAGGTACTGTGTTCATTCAAAGAACCGTTATTGCACTTCTTACAGCACGATGACCTTCCTGGTGCGACACACGACTTTTTCGCTCTCGTCGAGGACATGGTCTCTGTGGTTCGGGAGCACTTCCACCTGGGTTCCCCACCACTAAAACAAGGTGCCACCCCGCGTAGAACTCGGGAGCTGGATTTACAAGACCCCCAAGCAGTCCAGAAATGCTACGCCTGGAACAGGAGGAAACTTATTCGACAGTTAACATCCTCGAACTCAGCAAGGTGTTTGATCTCAAGAGATCGCCTCACGGAGCACTTTTCCTCCATCTGGCAGGCCCCGAACGACCCCCTCGATCTTCCAGATATTGACCCTCCAGAGAGAACTCAGGTGTGCCAAATTTTGACACCTAAATTTGTTGATCAATGCCTTCAATCCGCGGAGAATTCGGCCCCCGGGCCAGATGGGATCATGTACAAACACTGGAGAGAGGTCGACCCTGGCTCCAAGATCCTTTGCCAAGTCTTCAATGCTTGCCTCAAGATCAAAGACATCCCCCCTTCGTGGAAGAAGTCATCGACAATTCTGATACATAAGGATGGGGAGGTCGACTCAGTCTCCAACTGGAGGCCAATTGCCCTCTCTAATACACTTTACAAACTTTTTACGAAGTGCCTCGCGAGGAAGTTGGCCGAGTGGTGCGAATCCCACTCAGTTCTGTCCCCGGCGCAAAAAGGCTTCACTCCCTATGACGGGGTCCTGGAGCATAACTTCCTGCTCGCCCAACACCTTGAGCAGGCTAAGTGCTCCAAAAGTGATTCTCTCCTCGCCTGGCTCGACGTTTCAAACGCGTTCGGCTCTGTGCCGCACGAAGCTATCCTCCACGCCCTTAGGGCAGAGGGCGTGGACGAAGAATTCCTACAGCTTGTTACCAACATCTATGTCGGTGCCTCTTCTGCCATCCTCACCGAAGAAGGGCCTTCGGATCCCCTCCCCATCCTAAGAGGCGTCAAACAGGGGTGCCCACTTAGCGGCATATTATTCAACGTTGTCCTCAACAACACAATCAAAACCGTCCAGGGCAACACCGACGAGGAAAAAGAATTCTTGCTTTCGCGGACGACATCGTCCTGCTATCACATAGCACTGATCAACTCCAAGATCTGCTGAACCAAACTGAGCAATCTCTTCGTCGGGTTGCCCTTTCCCTCAACCCGTCCAAGTGTGCCACGCTCCATCTTTCGGGAAGTTCACCGGTTGGCTCTAGGCCCTCCGTCTTCACTGTCTGCGGAGCCCCAATCAAGACCTTGTCAGACGGTGACTTCTACAAGTATCTCGGGAAACCGGTGGGGTTCTCCATCCGGAAAGATGGTACCAACATCAATGATGCCATCATTGATGGTCATAAAATAGCTACCTCACAATTAGCTCCATGGCAGAAGTTGGATGCTCTTAAATCCTTCTTCTTTCCATCGCTCAACTTCGCGATGAGGACCGGCCAATTTCAGAAGACCGACTGGATTCGGGTTGAGGAGTCCATCACTAAGGAGGTCAAAGAGATCCTGGCCCTCCCCCTGAAGGCATCATGTTCCTATCTTTTTGGGGACAGCAAACAGGGTGCATGTGGCATCCCGGAGATCTCCCGGGACTCGGATTCCTACCTCATAGATACGGCATTCAAACTGCTGACGTCGAAAGATGAGGAGGTTTCCATTAAGGCTCTGGCTCACCTCATTTGCACGGTCAGGCAACGTTTGAAAAGAGAACCAACCAATGCAGACCTCGCTTCCTTCTTAAGCGGCTCCATGGAGGGAGAATTTCATTCCACCACCAACGCCTACCATAACCATTGGACCTGGGCTAGGTCCGCCTCACGACGACAATGTGTCACCTGGTCGTTCGTTGAGGACGCTCCCTCACTCCACTTCAATGGTCACACCATCACGACATCTGGCCGCAGGAAGCTGCTGAAAACACTCCACTCCTCCCAGCGTCTTCAGCACACCGAAGCATTAATCCGCCTCAAATCGCAGGGTAAGGCGATAGAATGCGCCGCTGCCCACCCTGCAAGCACCCACTTCCTCCATACCGGCAGGTATACCAGATTTGCCGATTGGAGGTTCGTGCATAAAGCACGACTTAATCTTCTCCCTGTCAATGGCGCCAAACAGTGGATAAACGCCGCTGCACGCATGTGTAGGAGATGTGGATATTCCAACGAGACCCTCCCACATGTCCTTAACCACTGCGGGGTTACGTCTGCTGGATGGCAACGAAGACACAATGCCATCCTTGACAGGATTAAAAAGGCTGTTGCCTTCCGGGGGAAGATATTGAGTTTCAACCAGAAAGTGGGTGACTCCCGATTACGCCCAGACATCGTAGCACTCATCGACGGGAAAATCTTCATCGTGGATGTTACCACTCCCTTCGATAACCGCTTGTCCTCCTTCGACGAAGCCAGAAAAGCAAAAATCCACAAGTACAAGACCCTTGTCCCCTTTTTTGAAAGTTTAGGCTACAAGGAGATTTGTATTGCTCCCATTGTCGTTGGCTCTCTCGGGGCGTGGGACGTTAATAACGACCAATTCCTTCGTCTAATCTGTGCTCCTTCCTATCTGAAACTCTTGCGAAAACTCTGCGTTTCTGATTGCATTCATTGGAGTAGGGATATTTACGTCGAACACATTTCAGGTCATCGTCAGTTCTCAAATGACGGAACCAGCGTCGAAGACGATTGATTTCTGTGACTGGTTTCCCTAGACAATGTATGTGGAGTACATTCTCTTATGAAACAGCCACAAGTGTAATTCTGATAAGATAATCTCTTATTAACAAGAGCTGATGACTGAGCGATTGTTGTTTCTGTGCACCCTCTCTCCCTGAGCTAAAAGAGAACAGGCTGGTACGTAATGAGGAACTCTCAGAGAAACATACACAAAGACATTAGATGCAATAAGTTGATGCAATAAAATTCCATAGTTCCAAGAGAGTAATCATAAGACATGTGTACGCTAGTGAAAACACAGAGTGAGCAAGTAGTAGCGTCTCACTTAAAGAAGATCACAATAATAAATTTCAAGTTTTTTTTTTTCTCTGTAAAATGAATTTGGAGGAGGGATCATTGTTTAAAGATTGATACAAAATCAATATTATTATATAATTAAAAATTACAATATAATTATAATACTGAATTGATAAGCAAACCCATCAAGGTCTTTTTTTTTCAACCTTGACAATTATGAATCAAATAATTTGCACTTAGGAAAACTGCAGAAATTGCTTACTTTCAAAACAATGTTGATTAATGAAGTATATTAAGGGAAAGGTATAATTAAAATTATGTTTACACTATTAAGAAATTAAATCTTATTCTCAAAAAATAATTGTTTTATAGTTATAAACTTTATAATTATGTAATTATAATTCTTTCTCCAAGAAACTTTTTTTTAAAAAAACTCAATTCATATAGCTAACATGATTCATAAATAAAAAATATATTAATCAAATTGTAGAAAAAAATCAAATGTCAAACCTGAAAAAAGGCAAATATGAATGAAAAGCCAATCTTTTGGTATTGATTTGGCATCTACTGCAAATCCATGTTTCTATATTATACAACATTTTTTAGTATGCAGTAGTATACAGGGCTGATTATGTCAACGATTTCCATACCTATAAAATGAAAAAACAAAGCAACTTTAGCAATCACAATCAACATATAAAATTTAGTCTTTGGGACTGCCTAATTTTTTTTATAAAAAAAGTCATGTTCAAAATTTTGTTTATAAGCATAATTTTAATTTTTTGTTTATAAGCATAATTTTAATTAAGAAAATACTTAATTTTTAAATCAAAGCTAAAATCTGCTGAAAAGCATCAAAAATATCTAATGTTTTAATACTTAAAACTGGATATTGTGTCTCTTGAGAAAAAAAAATTCTAAATTATGCATTTTGTTTTTATTATTATTGAACAAAATTCAAAGTTCATATAAAATTTAAAAAATATTTATATTTGTGGTAAAAGTAATTAAAAATGATCATTTTAATTATAGATGCAAGATATAAAAAATATCATTATTTCCCAAGAAATTTCAATGTTCCAAAATAAAGGTATATTTTTTAACACATTGCAGTTACTTTGTTTACACAGTTCACAGAAGAGTAGAAAGATTTATGAATGCTGAAGTCTGTGTCAAAGAAGAAAGATATTTATGACTATTGACTTTCAGTGGCTTCCTCTCTGAACTCACTTCCCTTCCACCCATTTCTGGATAACCTCAGCTGCAGCATGTGCATTTGTTGGTAGTTAGAAGTTGTTTATTAGTGTTACTTTTATTTAGTGAATATCCCACAGTACTTGGGAGTAGATTTATACTGGAGCACACAAGATTTATCAGTCCCGATTGTTTCTAGTGAATAATGCCTAAAAGTGGATTCAAAAAGATTAAAAAATTATATCATATTACCAATAACAAGTTGACATCAGGAGATAAAATGAGGAAAATTTCTCCTTTTTATGCAGAACTTCCACATCTTTCATTCTAAACTGAGTACAGATGAACTGATGGTCCCTTATTACAGTCACCATTCAGCCAAAATGTTTATGAAAGTCAAGTCGACTAGGTTTAGATGAAAAAAATGGATATTGTGCTCCAGCAGTGACTATGAGAATTTATTGTGGAAAAAAAACCAGAAATAGAAAACTCTCCACTTCGACCTAGAGTAGCGTGGGAACTTTTATCCAGTGTTATAAGTCCCGACAAGCATGAAATATGCTTTGACAATTTTTTTCATCACAAACTGTTCACAGAACTGTCCGAAAAGAATTTTAAAACAACTGGCACAATTCGAGATTATCACACAGGAAGATGTCCTTTGAAATCCTGAAAGGAGGCAAAAAAATGGCAAAGGGGTAATTTTGATAGTCAAACTGATGGACATGAGTACATTTGCAGTGCCGTAGTATCTATTGCATCCAAATAATGTAAAACAGGGGTATCCAATCCAAATGACCTTGTGGGCCATTTCAAGAATAGCATTATAATTTTGTGAGCTGCACATAATATGTACCTTTATATCAGATTTGGAAACAAAGAACATTTATTGGAGTGAAAATTTAAAACAGAATGAATTATTATTATTGTTTTCAATACTTTTTCATGTATACAGACATAGATAATATAATGTTTATATAATATAATAATGCAATGATCAAATAATGTTTAAAATATTACAATGTGTTACCATTTTCTTGGAAAATTACGGTGCTCTAATTGAATTGATAATTCGTTACTCAGTGTTGAAATTTGATTGTGCTGTCATTCGCAAACGATTAAGTATACGTTTCCCTTTATCTTAACCATCCAGAATATTTTCTAAAACTCTAAGAAACATCTTGGACTGCCTCCAAACAGAAAAGGAGGAGGAGAAATGAAAATTTTACATACAAATCATGTACCATCCATAGTAAAGGATACTCATAATGCACACACAATTCAAAATTTATTAAAATAGTAATTTTCTACAGTAAAATCAAATGTAACTGTTTGATAAAATATAAATCTATTTTAATCTAAAGGACATTCCTATTATCAAAAAAGGATTTATTGTAAAACAAGAACAGGTAACAGACAAATACACATTGTAGACATATATATATTTCCCCTGAAATAAAATTCAAATTGAAAAAAAAACTTAAAATCTTTCAGATCTAAAAGATTTTTCAAATTATTTTTAAAAAGAGTCGGCGGACCGCAACTTATGTACTTACTGGTGGGCCACATGTGGCTTACGTATTGGACAACCCCTGATGTAACATATGAGCCCGTCCCTAAAACCAAGAGATTTTGCTGTGCACAAAAAAAGTAAATTGATATTTGTCAACTAAATCTTATAAAAATGTACAATGAGGGAATGGGATGTGTCGATATACTAGACAAACTTCTTGGAACATATAGGCCACTGTTTATAAACAAAAAATGATATTGCAATCCATTTATCAATGCGCTAAACATGGCATTCCATACGTCACTTGAGCGCGAAAAACGGTTGCATGAGAAATGTTTCTTAACTACCACGGACAGTGAAAATAGCTAAGGACATAACACAACACACATATATAAAAAATTATATATTTTGTGTTTACTTTTCATTTTAAACAATTTTGTTAAGTCTGTATTTTCCTACTTTTTTGCTTTATTATGATATCAGCTTTGCAAATTTTAATTTGATTTTACTTCTTTGTCCTAAAGATGTTTTCCTTTAATGAGTGTATTTCTAATAAGTAGTTGTAATTTTCGTTAAACGTATAAATTTCTATCTATAAAATATTTTCAGCTTTACCTGTTTTATTCTGGAGTTAATATTTAAAAATTTACTTTAGAGGTCTTGCCAGCAGGGGGCACTCATTGGGGAACCAGTCCCTCCCCCCTTATATCGAAGTACATTGTAAAAAACTCAGCAGGGAAAAAATAAGATTTTTCTCTTTTACATTTTTAAGACCCATTTCAATGGTTTGTCGGGTATCATGCCCCTCCCACCCCCTACAACAAAAAACGATGAAACCCCTTGGGGATATGTTGATTTAGATACTACTTCTTAACTGTATAATAACAATTGATTTTTGAATTAAAATGTCATTGGTCATACCTTTAAAAAATGTTAAAAAACTAAAAGGTGCCACCAGTCCCATTTTTAGAACATGCAAAAAATCACTTTTTTGAAAAAATTGTTTTTATTGATCTTATGTTTCAATTTTAATTTGATTTTTACCAAAATTTAGTTTGTTACCTTTCAATCATAGTGCAGCGTGTAAAAGGTTAATGAAAAAAATAATGTCTTATGAAAATGAATTTCAAGAAATTCAGTAAAGTGAGTACCAACTGGAAAAATGAACATACCTTTGTTGAAACTCTCGCAACCAAATTTCTGATGTTTGGATCAATAAATTCTGTCTTCTAATGGTGTCCCTTCAGTAATAATCTGTAAAAATAAGTGAAAATAATCTTAAGTTCTGTTGAACAGTACAAAAAATGTGATAGGATAAAATTTAAAACCATCATTAATATAAATTTATAGTAAATATGTTACGTATATTTGAAATATGTACTTTTTAAAGCAAATATCCACATACATGTAAGAGAAAAGCAATTGACTCACTCACTATATGAGATTTATCTAAGGATTATACATTGAAAAATTTTTTATAAATCCTACAAACTTAAATCAGAACCATAAAGAACAGGTTTTGAGAAACTTACATAGGAGTTGTGGGAGGTTACAGGGACTATTGATAAAACAATCTCACTTTTAAACCATTTTTAAGCTCATACACACCAAGAATAGGCATACACACCAAGAGTAGAAAATAGATATTTTGTCATTGGTTCAAATATCCCCAAAACTTTTTCGCACAGGCAGTGGCTAGTTAAGTATGAGTATTAATCATGAGAAAAAGGAATATTTTGCAATTTTGCCAACACTGAAAAGGGAGGACAAAAGATGTTGGTGGGTTTGACTTATTTTTCAAAAAAAAAAAAAAAAAGAGCATCTACGCTAATAGAAGACATGTGTTTGTCAGGCACAAAGCGCTACAATAATTTTTCTTGTGAATGTTATCACAACTTTTATAATATATGATCAATATTTGGGCCAATTACTTCTAAAAGGGATAGATAATATTCAACCGAAGGATAGATTGGCTCTTTCTCTTAAGATTATAAAAATTTCTTCAAATGTGAATTATTAGTTTTGAAATTTTAGATGCTCTTATTCGTTAAATCAACTTCAAAATGTATGATATGCTTGAATATGTTTACTTATGCTTGAATATGTTTACTTTCTATACAAATCAAAAGCTTCATGCTAGGAAGATATCAATAACTTAAAATCAATAAATAGCTATTAAGCATTATATAACCAGTGAAGTATGTGGGGTAGCACAGATAGTATATTTGTTTTATTAATAGATTTCTTATCAATTCAAGAAATAATGAGTTTTTTTCTTTTATTACTTGGATATTTTTCAGTAAATATATACAAAAATTACCTATGATTTATTTATAAAATAAAAAAAATTAAGCATAAAATGCAGTATTTTAAAATTTACTCCCGGCAATATTAGCAACCATCTAATATTAATTTTTATAACTAAAAATTTAACAACACAATTATTACAAAAAAAACTTTCCAAGACAACCTTTTTTCTTCGAATTCTCTTAGGTCACGAGTATCAACAGCTACGTGACATTAATAAAAAGCAGTTATGAAAAATTAAATGTCCAAAGAACAATAAATTTAGCACTAAAATAAGAAGTTTGTGTTCTTTAAAACTTGCTACAAAGAAAAAAAATTATTATGCTTAAAAAAAATATGTTTTGCTTCTGCTTCTTTCTTTGCCTGAACTTCATTATCCTTAATTTATGGACATGAGTGTAAAATCCACTGAAAAAGATCCAATGCACATAGCTATCTTGATTAAACTATCTAAATACAACTTTCAATTTTACACTATTTTACAAGAATGGTCAAAATGAAAGGATTAAAGGTATGTTGCTGCAACAAATGGAGGTACTTGCACATTATCAAACCCATTGGCAACATTATATCAAACAAAGCCCATGGATGCCAATTTAGCGTGTACTACACACGAAATCAGGGTTGCCAATTCGGCAAGTTATTGATAGGGTTGGCGATTGTTACAATAATACGCATAGTACTCGGACGGATTTTGGAGGAGCATAATTGACAATCATGAGTAAACTGTATTTAAGAACATACAAAAAAATTAACTTAAAAACAAGATATTAGGAAAATATATAAAATGTACTCTTCTTCATATAAATCCTCTCACTGAAATTTTAAAACAATTATTTGATAAACTGCTTTATAAAACCTAAGATACAATATCTTTCATGATTTTGTTCTCTTTGCTCGTCTTCTATGAAGTTAATCAAGATATAAAAATATTGAATTATATTTTCATGAGAATTCGGAATGCTCAAATGTTGTATTGCTAGTACTTTTACATTATTAATCACTGTACAAAATTCGTACTGTTTCTTATTTCGTACTCATTAAAGATTCTTAATTAAACTGCAGATCTTTTAAAATGAAATGAATGGCTTAATAAAAAAATGAAGTTCTCTGAGCTAATGAGCCAAGAAACCATAGTAGCGAAGCAGCAAAAGTAAAAAAGTAGATAAATTGTGTTAAGTTTAACTTGTTATAATTATTAGTCTTAGCGCCTATTCATACTTGAAAAACTCATTTTAATACATTTATCCTTTATATATATAAATTTTAATAAACCAATATGCCAAGGTAGCCTAATGGTCAAATTAATGGACTCGTGACTGGTGTGTCATGAATTCAAGCCCTAGGGCCACTGAAGACCCGCCGTACAGAAGCAGCCGATGCACAATAAATGTGTTGCGACTCCAATGTCTTGCTGGTGTGGTGTGAAAGTTAGGAGATGGGGTGTCAGATATTTAGGTCATTTTGTTTTGGTGCCTCACATCAGAAGCCCTGAACTGCCTGGCAAGGGCAGTGTAACATTAAACATGGCGAGGGGAGTGTAACATTAAACAATGTGCTTTTTTCAAAAATATAATAAGCAGTTCAATCCCAAGTGTCATCATGGCAATCCTTGTACTAATAAATAATGGAAATAAAAATAAATGTATCTCATAAAATTTAAATCAACATTCTCTTACATTTTTGTTGTAATAAGTTTACACAATGTTTGCATGAAGCAACAATTTTTCTTCCCAGCATGTATTTTTGTTGATAATATTTAAATATAACTTACTTTTGCAACATATTCTCTTTTTTCCCTTTTCTGTTTAACTAATAGCAATATAATAAATTAAATCATCTCCACTTTCTCTAATTATTTATCCTATTTATGATCCAATTTACAAAACATCTTTGAAATTATTTTTCACGTCAAAGGTCTATCTTTAGTTATTTCATGGAATACCTAGTTGCTTCACAGAATAACTAAGTAAAGTATGAAAGTGTTCATTTATTGACTCACTTGTCTAGTTATTTTATGAAATACCTAGTTATTCATTGAAATATATAACTGAATTATACACTCTTTAACGGTAACATATACCATATATTGAGTTCATCATATTACTGAAATTTTATTTTAAGACTAGCTGGTATACCGTTCTTCGCACGGGTGAATTTAAAAATTAAAAAATACAGACTGAAGGATAAAGTTAACTTTACGTGAATTGTATAATTGCTGATTTTTTTATTAGTTACTATTTTTTATGACGCCCCGTAACTTTTTTGTAGGTCGATGCTTGAAAACACCTACCTGCTCAGCAAAAGTAAAACATTGTTACAAATTTTGTGTAATAAACGCTAAAAATCGTGTAAATTTTTATCCGGATGTGTAACACGTTAATATTACTTTCTGATGTTAAATAGCTGTTACCCGCGACTTCGTCCACGTGAAATTTAACAAAAAAGTGTTTATTCACTTCGCAGTTTACGAAAACTTTTCTTCTCACTTTCACAAATTATTGTTTGGCTGAAAAACTTTTAACTTTTGAGTCACAGTATCATATAACTTATGTCCCCCTACAATCATAAGTAAGGAAATAAATATAAAACTGTGTGAAACTGATATATAAATTTATAACATTAATTTAAATTAAAAGATTATCTAAAACAAATTTAAGCCGTCATTTGATAAAATTACAATAAACACTTCTAAACAAACAAAACACTAACAGAAAATCTTAAATATGAAAAAAAAATGATTCTTCATGCAAAGCAAAAGTGTAGATATTTAATGAAATTTACATAATTAAAAAAAATTGTCTTTTTCAATCATATTTATTTTAAACCATATTTACTTCATAATACAATAAATTATTTTCAAACTAAATAAATTGCAGATTAAACTGAGGTTTGATAAATAATCATGAGATACATTCACAAAAATAAGTGATATTTTGGACAACAGATGGCGCTAGCATTGCAAATATCTAGGTGCAGTAGCACAAGTAAGTGGCAAGTGGCATGGAATTTACGGAGTTCCTGTCCCGGAAACGGGATGTACCTCCTCATCAGAATTAATAAAAAGAGCTGAATTAAATGAAAGTGACATAAGAGTAAATTAAATAGAAACAAAAGATGGGCAGGACAAATCCTGCTGGAAAAAACAGTAGCGGACGAAGTCCGCTCACTGATGAAAGAAATGCCCTGCAAGCTGCAATATGATTGGTCGAGACCGATCAACGCAGAAAGTGGGCGTGGAAACAGATTGGGTCGATCCGGAAATAAACGACCCGGAACAAGGAGATCTTGAGATTAAAATAAAATCCAGATTCCATAAAAATAAAAGGGAACTAACAAAATTTGAAAAATTTAAATGAACCTACTTGCACATTGCCATAAAATGAATAAAAAGGGGGGGGAACAGGTGCAGTAGCACTGTTTTGATCCACTCCTTAAGGTGATGGCCATTAGTTTAACACCTTACATGACATCTAGATGGCGTTGGCTATTGCGAAATTTTTGGCACAAATATTTGTCTCAAGACTCCCAAGATGGGCAATAAATTTCTCTCTGGGGTAACCTTTTCAATGAAATTCTCCCCTTCAATGAAAGGGAACACACTGGCAGGCTAAGGGAGGGGTGACAGTTGTAAAACTAGTAAAATAAATGTTAGCTCTTTTTTTTTCTTTTTCCAGGGAGGGGGTTAAAGCAGCAGAGTGAATCTTGACCATGAAAGACTTCTCATTTCTGGACATTGGTCAATCAAACTTTTTCAACTCTTGGAATCCCTAGAACTGTAACATGTTTTCGAGGAATCCCCTTCCTCGCTGAAGGGAATATATCTTAAAATATTTTAAAGTATATAGATAAAACATATTTTTGATATATGTAAAGACAATTTAAAAAAAAATATATTTTTTATTAAAAACTTTTATGATGTAATTTTAATGTTATTTACTCATTGATAATATAAATTTGTGATCCAAATGTCACCTACGCATGCATTATACTTAGTAACTGAGACATGTGTTCGCAATTTTTTACACAAACTATCGACGTATAAGCTTTTTGAAATTATCTGCAGTAGCATTTCATATTCCGTGTTCAATTCGTTTTTGTATTTTGTTTTTGTTGCCTATCGCGTTAAAAATATTTTTCACTTTCT
Source organism: Trichonephila clavipes (assembly GCA_019973935.1). NCBI lineage: Eukaryota > Metazoa > Arthropoda > Arachnida > Araneae > Nephilidae > Trichonephila > Trichonephila clavipes. The sequence continues at coordinate 16,746 of BMAU01017254.1, forward strand.
AAATACATTTTTGTGAATGGCATGAAAATGTTCATAGCTGTGTGAGAAATTCTGCGTATATGGCATGAATTGGTAACCTAAGAGATATAGGTCTTCTAGCTTAAATTTAAATTTTAGCATCGAATCTGTTCGTATGTTGATAATTTTTTTACCTTCTTCATTATAGGTGTTTTTTCTCCCACAAATGTAAAAGGTTTCAAAATATTGTACTAACTAGTATAAAATTACTTCGTGGAACTCGGGATAACAAACAATAGTATATTCACAATCTACTGCATAAAATAAAGTTTTAAAATTCATTTATTATATTACAATAAAAGTTAAAAAAGATCTTAAGATAATTGTGGCTAACCGAATTTCATGAGAAAATAAATCCATTTTGCATACATATTTGTAATTTTTCTTTCCCATTTTTCTTTATTGGGACTCGTGGAACACAGTCGATCAATTCTCTAGATAAATGATGTACAGAACGAAACTGTTTAATTTTTCCTGAACAAATGATTTTTAAAGGAAGAATAGGTGGATTTAAAGCAATTAAAAATTAAATTTCACGTTTTAATGAACAAACAGTATGATACAATTTTACTTTTATACAATAGAACAGGGGTTGGCAACCTATTTCAGGAGAGGTACAATTCTCAGTGGTACCCTGAATTACTCAACAAATGTGTCAATTTTTGAGAGGATGGAAGATGATAAATTTATAATGGTCCTTATTATACGAAGATCTCCAGTATTATGGACAATTGCGAAATTTCGAAAAAATCGGAAAGAGATATCTCGAAACATAAATTTACAGCTATTTTGTGAATTATTGGATGTCATTGCTGGTGAGATTTGATTGTTTGAAAAGAGAAGATTGCGTGCACTCTGCTCTCCGCTTTCGAAAAAGGCAAGAAAAAAAAATTCTCTCTCTGTGTGTGTAGCCCACTTCCTTCAATAGAATCCTCCCCTTTCTCTGCAGGGGGAAGAGGGCCACAGTCTTTAGGACTGTGAAACGAAATACTTGTTCTTTTGGGGGAGGGGAGTAAAATAGTGTTGAATCTTGACCATGAGAGAGATCTAAAATGGCTTTCTTACTTTTTCGACTCATGGATTCTGATAATTTGTTATGAATGCTTTATTCGTTTCTAACTATGGAAAAAATCCTATGTATTTTGCAATCTAAATTTTAGGAGCTGTTCTTGTTTTAATATAGATTTTACCGTCAAATGTCTTTTAAAATGTCAATAAGTTGTTCGCTCTCCTTGATTATAGGTGTTTTTATCCACAAATAAAAAAAAGTTCATTTTCCATTACAAAACGATTTAGTTGTGCAAAAGCAATGTATTATAGTGAATAAATTTGTTTTGTTGGTCCCGGTACAGTAAACAATGGAATGTTCACAATCTAGTAGGCACTACATATAAAGAAAAACAATTTAATATTCTTTTATAATGGAATAATAAATGTTTCTAAAAGTATTACAAAATAAAGTTCTTATGTACAAAAAAAAAAGTTTCAGAAATTTCCAATTAGGTATACACTTACACCTGTATTACATTATTAAAGGTTTAAGAATAGTTTTCTTTAAAAAAGTAGTTTTATAAATGTTAAAAAAGTTAAAGGTTATCAATTTTGATATTTTTCTAAGATAGTATGCAGCTATTTCATTAAAAAACTGGTTAATTATGGTTTGACCATTATTTTTTACATATAAAATATTTTCAAATTCAAAAAAATATTTTTATAAGAAGTGGTACGTAAATGAAAATAAGCATTACAAAATTATTTCATGTTCAGCAAAAAAAAAAAAAAAAAAAAAAAAGGAAGAAAAGAAAGATATTTTGAAATTAAAATTTACTTTTGTAACTTTAGAGAATGATTAAAATTATCATTTATAATGGAGAAAATAGGCTGGCAATTAAATTATCAAGCACAATTAAGCATATAATATATAAACATTGCCTTTATTTTTCTAAGAAATTTATGTTTATTTAATGAATATATATGTCAATAACAATTTTTCAATTTGGAAGTTAACATTATATTTAAATCAAAGAAAATTGCATTATTGTTTAATTTTTGGGCATATTTGGTAACAAAATAATAGTTTCATTCTATGTAGGAATCCAAATAAATTATTCTTCCTCTCTTTCTGTTTTAGTACATAGGAAAGAAATTGGAAACTTTTATTGCTTTTTTGTACTTTTCTTTCCTAAACACTTCGGACCAACAAGTGTTTTCCGGTCCCCTCTGAAGTGAAATTCCCATGAAATATTATACATCGTGGGGTGGATGACCAGAGTACTTAGCTCTTCCGAGCTATAACCTCTCGTCATTAGGATTTCGAGTGTTATGACTCTTACATTTTTTTAAATAATAGTACTTAAAAGTAAAAATAATTTTAAGGACAGTAATAGAAATAAAAAATTTAAAATTAAAAGAATGCATTAAGTGCTTGAAAAACACCATGAGATGTTGACCTCATGACATGACGAGATGCCTTTGAAAGGACGCTAAACGGTATTGTGGCTGACAAAACGGCAAAGTAATTTATCATATAGTGATTATACTGAGTGTAACAGATTGTTTTTAAACAATAATTTATGGTAAAATAGCTTTGTAATAATTAGATTGAATTGAAGTTTTCTAGTGGATAAGATTCAATATCTCCCCTCCCCCCCGGAAAAAAGGTATAAATTGCCAACTGATTATGATATTTCCTGAGAAAATGAATAGAAAAAATAAGAAATGTAAAACTTTTTTTAACATTTGAAAATCGAGCAATTTGATCCACAATTACGAGATAAAAAAAGCAAACATTATTAATTATAAGTTATATTTTTCCTTCGTATATAAAATAAATCATTCATTTTAAAAGTCTTCCAAAATTAAAAATTATGAATATTAGGGTTTAAAAAATGAAAACACCGTTTAATTATTTAGAAAATTAAGTTTCAATTTTTTTAAAAATTAGTGTTTTTAAAAGTTTATTCAGCAGATTTATCTTTTTCTGAATGCTTTATTTCTAATTCAAAAATGAACTAGTAATAAAAATCAATATTTTAATTATAGTAATAAAATAAAAACTACAATGAGCAATAAATATATGTTCATATCGTAATGCCCAACATGTCTTTTTCCATAAAGAATTCATAATAAAATTTTACTACTTAAAAATTTTTATCATTACGAGTTACAACCCTACCACAACACGCAACGCCGGAGCGCGAAATTCAAAATGGCGGAAGGAAAATCATTAAAAAATAGCATTTTAAAGTTTAGAAACTGAAAATCGCTGCAAAAATCAGGCATTTAAAAATGGAAATAATTTCACTTACCTTAAAAAAATGCTGCTATTTCCGACATTTATGATGATGATGATGAGTTGCCTACTGAAATTATACCAGTGTGCTACTGCATATTTCTGAGAGCACGTTCTGAAACATTTTTATTTTTGCATCACTAAAAAAAACGGTGCACAATATTGCTCAATTCAATCCAAAACCATTTCTTTACACTCCTAAACACATGATGGGTATCCCTTTTCACACTGGACTGAATTTTGCAGTACCATTCAAAAATAATCATTCACTTTCTTACCCGTTCTTTCTTTCCCATACTTTTTCCACATTTCGGACACACATACGATGATCCAATCAAACCTTCTTCCATGCACCATTCTAAAACAGCTTTCTTTCCAAGCACAGGCAACATAGCAAAAAACCTTTAACAATAGTAATCGTAATTTTTCATGCATTCATTCAAATTAATCCTAAGAGCATCGCTGGACATCATGGCAATCTTTTGAAATTTATGTGAAGAAAGAAATAAAGAAAAAAATTACCTGTAAAAAGTAATTCCCAAATCGAAGAAAACGAAGCCGAACAGCTGACCCAACCGGAGCGAAAGAAGTAACCGTTTGCTGTGTAAGGGATTTTTTGAAAAAAAAGCTTTCTGCTCATGCGCGAGAAAAACCGTTGGAGAATTAAACTGTTAAAATAAAAAAAACCAATTACGAATGCGCTAACTTCGTTAAAACTTAAAATTAAAAACATCTACTGCGCATGCGCCGCATTTCGCCAAAAAAGCGACTTCTCCACTGAAAAACGAATTCAGAAGGGTTACCAGATTTGGCGCATTTATCGATTTTGCGAGAAAACACTTGGCGCGATAAGTGCCGGATTCGACAAATCAACCGCTTAGGCTACAAAAATGCTGGTAAAGTAAATTAATTATTCACACTTTTTATTAATTCACCTGTGTGTGTACTATTTTTTTTATTTCGTTTAGTTAGTGATTGAATATAAAATCTTTTAGTTAGTGATTGAATATAAACGTCATATTGATCAGCTACACGAGGGCTTTTGGTGACGGACCTCGTAACTTTGAACCATAGTCAAGTGACGAGGACGACACCTGAGCTTGCACCTCCCATCTCCTACACCAATGAGAGGACGTTTGAGCTCTCAGATTTAACGTTCATCGCTCCCCTACACGACAGAATTTCAGCGGTACTAGGCTCGAACTCATGATACGCCAGCCACGAGTACGTTACCTTGACCACTAGGGTATCGCAGCCACTTTTCATTCCGTAAATATATCATATATCGATAATATATTTTACACTATTTTTTTTCACAAAAATGTGCTGAGAATTTGGGGTGCGGCTTAGAATCTGAACATAATTAATTGAAAAAATTAAGTTTCTGTTAATTAAATCAGAAAACAATATTTTGTGTTAATAATTGTTCCAATAGTTTATGGTTTTAAGTTTTACGTCAAATATAAAATCAATGGGAAAAATTTTTTGGTTAATTAAAAAGAAAGTAATATAATAAATAATAATTGCATTACAATAACTAGATTAAAATTTTAATTTGCGAGTAAGGAGTAGTAATTTGTGTTCTTATTGTGAGTTAATTCACAACTTTATAACTATACTGTATAAAGTAAGTATACTTTCATTCTTCGTTAAGTCATTTCGCAGAATTCAAATATTCTTACAGACATTCCTTCAATGACAAAAAAAAATCTAAGCAGTATAATTATAAACGATTTTTTTTAAAGCACACATGCAGAAAATATTTAAAACTTTCCTAAATCGGAAAGTTCGTCAGATTTGAGATGTTAAATCTCTGTACATCATAAACTTTTTCCATTGTCCACAATTTGCAAGTTAACATAATTTCAGCTGGCGACAATATTTCAAAAAGATATCGCCAAAAATAAGAAGAAACACTATCCTTTAAACAATTATTTTCTTTATATCCATAAAAATTTTTATTATTATTGGAGCTTTTTCCTGCCCACAAAAGTCTTTGCCGTTTCATCCCTATCCTTTAACATTGACCGAAAACAGCCTTAACATGCAACGCTGGAGCGCGAAATTCAAGATGGCGGAAGGAAAATCGAATAAAAAAATAGCATTTTAAAATGGAAATAATTTCACTTACCTTTAAAAAATGCTGCTTTTTCCCACATTTATGATGACGATGTGATTCCCTACAGAAATTACACCTTATTTCTGAGCGCACCTTCAAAACATTTTTACGATCTCTTAATAAAACGGAACACATCCATCCATATTACTGAATTCAAACCCTAAGTCCCAATCTTTACACTCCTAAACACATGATGGATATCATATTTCACACTGGACTGATTTTGCAGTACCATTCAAAAAGCATCATTCACCTTCTAACCCGTTCTGATCTAACGGTATATCCAGAGCATAAGAATGACCGCTTTCCTAAATAAAAGGCCGTTAAAAAAAACTGCTACATGCAGAAATTAAGAATAGTTAATTTTTTAAGGAATAAAAACTTTCTGCCCACGGGCAAAAAGCGCCGTTGGGAAATCAAACTATTAAAATTAAAGAACCGAATTACGCATGTGCTAACATGCCGCGAAATCGTGAAAACTAAGAAATGTACTGCGAAAAAAATTACCTGTAAAAACTATTCCCTTCAATCGAAAACAACGAAGGGAACAGATTTGCGCCAAAATTTGGCGGGATTTTGAAAAAAGCTTTACCAGATTTGGCGCTCATGGCACTTGAATTAAAAGAGGCGGCCGATTCGTTAAAACTTAAAATTAAAAACATTTCACGCATTTCGCCAAAAGGTCTTTCCACTGAAAAACGAATGACTACAGCAAATATTTTCAATCACAAAAAATTATTCGACAATTCTAAAACCGTTTAACAACTAAAAAAACATCACCTGTGTGTGTATATTTAAAAAAACAAAAACATATTTTAAAAAACTTAATGGCAACTATAGATAAATAGAGTGACGAGGGAAATTGCACCTCCGAAACCAATGAGATATTGCTCGCATGAGTTAAATAAAAGGAAAATCAGCGGTACTAGCTCAGGGTACTGAAGAGTTATATTATTTTTAATCATAATCGATCCCTATATAAAAGAGAAAAGGAAAGAAAATAAGTTTCTGTTAATACACAAAGAGTCAAAATATATTACGTCAAAAATACTACTAAAAAGAAAGTAATACATTTAGTTTAACTAGCATTTTCGAGTAAAAAATACATGCCATGTGCTCCTAACAAGTATGTTTATATTCTTCACATCTTTTAAGTCATTTCGCATTCATTTATCTACAGATGATTGACAAAAAAATGTCTAAACCATTTTTTTTCCCTGATTAGGCTTTAAAATTACGTGGAGGCATTTGAGATGTTGCTGGCTCTTGCATTAAACTTTTTCCATTGTCCACATGATTTGCAAGTTATAATCAGCTGGCGAAATAGTAAGTCGTGCATTTAAACGATTCACCAACGCAAAATATACTTTGTGATGAAACAGCAACGAATACATTTTCTAGCCGTTGAATAGGTTGGAGCGCGAAATTCAAGATTTCATCAACATCAATTACTTCTCTTAAAAGTCAAATTGCAGCTGTTGCTTTTTCCAGGTTTTTTTGAGTCACCTGTAGATGGATTATTGCTTCATTATCCATTGTTGAAAACAAAAGAGCAAACATGATGGATATTTTTCTTCGGTGTATATGAAACCATTGGTACTAACCTGTTTTGAAACGAAACAAAAAGAAAAACTTTCCTAAATAAAACGTTAATAAACTGTGCTACATGCAGAATACAAAAATTTTGGTTAAGAAATAAAACTTTAATTTTTTCTTTATGTCAATTGGTTCTTCAAACTTTATTATAATATATGTTACGCATTTTTTCGAAATTGAAAGCTAAGAAATTGTTCTTCCATCAAACAGCCAAAAACTTTCTTCACTGAAAACAATTATAATATTTGTCGCCGATCTTCCGTCAATTTATAACGAAAACGGGAATGAAAGAAGATTTTAAGAGTGTATTCATGTAAATATTTTCAATCACAAAATTATCGACAACTAAAAAACCACAACTAAAAAAACATATTTAAAAACAAAACATATTTTCATGGCAACTGATAGATTAGAGGGGAAATTAAAATTTGTCGAACATGGTGTTCCGCTCAGGGTACTAGGATAACATAAGATCCCTATATAAAAGAGAAAAGAAGAATATTATTTAAGATCAAAATATATTTCAAAATGCACTTACATTTAGTTTGTGCATTTTCAAAAAATACATGCTCCTAACAAGTATGTTTATCATTCTTCACATCTTTACACACTAGATGATTAAATGTCTCCACTGTGTCCTTCCTGATTATGCTTTTTTAAAACTGGAGGCATGCTGGCTTGCATTCTTTGTATTGTGTGATACGTAAATGGAAATAGGGCATTTATCGATTCACAACGCCGAAACAGCAACGAAAGCGTTGAATAATTTTCATCAACATCAATTACTTCTCTTAGTCAAATTATGCCATATTCCAGGTTTTTTTGAGTCAGCTTGTCCAGGATTATTGCTTCATTATCCATTTTGCAAAAGAGCAAACATATTTTTCTTCGGTGTATATGAAAACCATTGGTACTTTTTTGGAAACGAAACAAAAGGAATAAACTTTCTGTGCTTTGAATACAAAAAATTTTGGTGGGACATTTTATCTCTGTGTGGTTCCAACAATGCAGGGTTTAATATGCTTGTTCTTCCACAAACAGCTTCTTTATTATAATATGCTCATCCCTTCTAAATCGGGAGTGGATTTCGGTAAGAGGAATACAAAACTTTCTTCATGCGAAGATACATCTTAATAAATTTGTCGAACATGGTGTTTTTATAACGTGCCATAATGAAAGCAAATGTTCGAACTAGTTTTCGCGCAGGGTCTTGTAGAAGGCTTTAAGTCATACCCAGGAATCATCCATTTGCCAAAAAAGGTTTGGAAGGAGCATCTGGAACGAATTAGGTGGGACATATCCTGTGCGATAACAGTGGCGTAATCGATCGGAGAATCAACCAGTGGCGTATCGGGAGAATATCGAGGCTGCCCTGCAAACTCAGGTTTTGGGCTCAAAGCCCAAATACGTACTTAGCGTCAGTCAAGCTTTGGGCCCCCTAGTTCTTGCCCCCTCAATGCGGGAGTATACGTTACGCCACTGAGTTCAACATTCTTTGACATTTATTTCTGATGATCAAAAATATGTACACTTTTAACAATATATAATTTAAATTACATTCTTATATATATATTAACCAAAAAAGTTTCTTTCCAAAAAATACATGAGGAAATCCAGACACCTGGTAAAAGAATAATGGATCTCTTTACTGACTGAAGGGCCATCGTATTGGAAAACGTACTAAAAATTTTGATACACTTAAGTGAAGCTCATTCTTAAAATTGAATCATTTTTACTCTACAGCTTATATTGCTATTTGTTATGTTTTACAAGTAAATAAGAATTTGATGAAAATAACTCAAAGCAGGACTGAATTTTAAAATATTTCAGTTTCTCAAGTAACCATACTCACACATACATTCCACCAAACATGTTTAAAATGCTCACAAAATCCCATAACAGTGTGAGGAACATGTTGATCTTTTCTTTTTACATTTTACTTTTTAAATCTCTCAAACAAAAAGAAAAAATATACCATATTTATCCTTATGTTCAGTTAAAAGATATGCCTTTAGGCAGTAGCAAGCAGGAATTTTTCGGGGGTCGAAAGTTCACCATTCTTGTACCATGCTCTTTTGATTTTGTCGATTTTCGGGAACAAACACAGTAAAAAACTAATTATTGAATAAATAATTAGCATTAATTAATAAAAGTAATCATTAATAACAAATAATTAAATTTTACGTTATATACTTAGAATTATAATCAATCGGGAAAAAATCAATTGTGTGCGCCACTGTTTTCATAGCAATATATATATGTGGGCATTTTTAAATCTTCTATCCAGAAATCTCAAAATGTTTTGTCCTGCATTTTCTGAATCGAAATTGATATCTTTATTTGAAAAGAAATATACATTTGCAATCGGAGTATACGAATTTTATATTACGAACGCATAACCCGTAATGTACATTAAAATATTATACTCTTCTATTGAGATATCCTCTAATTTATTTGATATGTTTAATACTTCGTTGAGTGTGTGAAATCCTTAATATCTACTTAAACATTAAATATCTCTCCTGAATAATTTGAAATTAAATTTTTCAGTGAAATAGTACCATATTTATCCGAGTGCAAAGATAGCACGCTATTAATAAAGCAGATTTCTTCGAAAACATTAACCGTATTAAGAATATTTGGCGATTCACTGAAATAGTTGATCAATGTTATCTCATTCATATAGGATGGAAAGCCGGGAAAATGTAAGGATATGTATTTTATTTGATGAACAGTTGGGTACATAACAATAACGAGGCATTGCAATAAAATGTGTGGAGTTTTAGGTTGTTATTAATAAAACTTTTAATATTTTTAAGAAAAAGATTTGATCGATTAAAAATATATATATAAATTTAAACACTAATTTCTCATATATAATAACAAATTTTAATTTACAAATAACTAGCGATGTTGGCATAAATGCATCAGTTTATTATACTCAGTTATCTAATAATAAATTTAATAATGACTCACAAGAATAAAGTTATACAATAATATAAATATCCTACCCTTTATATCAAATGGTGTTGCTGATGTTAAAAAAGCTCACTACATTTCATACATAAAAACATGTGACAAGGTAAAAAGCACTGTATCGCAAGCTTTGATGGAAGAGTGGTGAAGTGATGGTCAAAGCGGGGAAAATCGTCCCCCTTGATCATGTGACTTGTTGGGGGGTGTATCTGACGCAACCTTGCTTCTGCCCAGTGTTAACACCCCTCCCCCACTTTTCCCCCTCCTTTAATGATTCGCATTCCTTTCGGACTGTTACTTTCTTTGCTGTGGGGTGCAAAGAAAATATGGGTGGGGGCAGTGCAGATGACCTTTCCCTTTTCGTCTATTTCTTCTCCTTCCACAAACGGTAATGGCCACATTTCCATGAGAGGAGCCCATTAGTTTGCAGCGTGGTCTTTTTGCACTCTTTCCAAAAATAAAACAGAAACAAAAAAATTGGGAGCCTTTCCTTTATTTCATTTTTGTATTTTCCCCTCTCCGTGTTTTTGTTTTTATTTTTTACGAGCGGTACCCATGAAGTACTGTTATTTCATTTCCAAGAACCTTTTATCTTATCAGTGAGACTGCCATCTGTGTTACTTTTACTATTATTCATTTTCTGACACCCAGTAAGGGCCACTTTTGTATTTCTTTCCCTTACTGTATTTTATATACTTCTCCCTACTCTAAATAATTTGGGGCTGGGTCTCTCAATCAAGATCATTTTGTAAATGTATTTCGCTTTGTCTATCAATAAATTAAATGTCTTCTCGGAATGACGGTTTTGCAGATCGAAACCCTTTCGGTGGCCTCGGTTCTCCGAAGTCCTTGTGCAGCTTCGAACTACGTTTTTTACAAACATTTAATAAAACATAATTTTCCTCCAAGCACACAGTTCTGTGTTTCCTTACTATTCCAAGAACAATTAATGAAAAGGATGTAAATCGCATTATATGAAACTTTCCCACTAATTACAGATATCAATAAAGCATTTCTTGGCAGGACAAATTATATCTTTTATCACGCAACTATTTTTAACTAATAATCAACAGGCAGTTCTAATGTAAATTTACAAAATGTTTCTTTTCATGTTATGACATAACACGGTTACTTTTGAAGTTCTGCATACATAAACTTTTAACTGAATGACTGATAACAGTAACTTTTAAAACATCTTAATTTAGAAACTTTGTATGATGGTCTAAGGATGAGAGGATAAGATAGTGCTTTTTCCAAAATATGACTAATAATAAAATAAAGGTTTCCGAGACATCTGATCGTTGAAATGATATAACTGGAAAAAATAAACCTGCTCAAAAAAATTTTGAAATTTAATTTTTTAATTGTAAAATCTAATTCAGACATTTTTAAAGATGTTTTAAAATCATGTATGGGGAAATAGAAGAATAAAGCAGTAATGAAAATCAATGAAATTAGAATACGAAGAATATTCCGATAGAAATATTAAGAATATGATGCGATTTTTTACGAATTTCGTTTCAGAATTTTAGTCGTTATTAGATTTTTCGTGCAAAGGTATTAAAATCATATGATAATGCTGCAATTCATGTTTTAAGTTTTCCTGTCCAATATTAGCATGACAGTCAAAATATGAATGTTGATAAAGGTATGAATGTTGATAAAGGTGTGTAATTTTTTAAGTGCCATACACTTCAAATTTCCTTTGCAAAAGACTACTTGATTTAAAATTTGTTTAAATTATCCAATTCTAAACACACTACTTAAATTTTTTTAAGTTTTAAAGAGACATGAAATTTTTGGACGAATATTTCAGGATGCCAAGTTCATTAAAAAGATTTTAAATTTTTTATTGCTAAGAAATTTAAAAAAAAAAAATTCTAAAAATCACACAAAAGGCGCTTTTTTTCTACTTAAGCACTTTTGGATTTTATTATACTGTATTGTTCTTTCAAGCGTTATTTAGCATTTTCACTATTATTAACGAGGTAGATCAGTTTCACTATTATTAACGAGGTGCAATCAGTTAATACGTTAAATTTTTTATTTCTAGTACAATAGAAATTTCAGTATTTAAAAAGCTAGGTGTTAAAAACAAAATGTAGCATATTTATATAATCTTAATATCGGCTGGTTTCCTTTTATTTTTTTACAATATACTCAGCGCAAAAATATACAAACTATTAAATTATTATATTTTTACTATCTTATACAAAAATAAAAATCTTTTTATTCTAATCTTTTATTTTTATTTATGGGCAATCCCTGCAACATCACCAATTTAAAAATAAAAGTCATTATACATAGCCCCAATTATGGATAATTAAAATATTTTAGTCATTATATTTTTTTCATTAACACGAATAAGTAAAGGAAATGAGAGATCGTTGCAAATAAATAACATAATTAAATTCCATTGTCCAAAACATACCTGATAATACGAACTTGAAATTTCAATCAGTATTCACAGCGTACGTAGATTTCAATACTAAGAATATTCAAAATAATTTGATTTAATACATTCTACAATTTTTATCAAAAATTCGATTTTTTGTATACTTCTTGTCAAATTAATCTAATCATCTTGGATGTTTGTTACTAAGATGCGCGAAAACTTTGGCCAAATAAAGGTAATACAAATTATATTTATTAGGACAATTTTTTTGTTCCAATGGATTTATATATGTGCTTCATATATTTATTAAGATAAATATTATATATTTTATAGGGTCCATTTTTTGGTCTATAAAGAATTTTTCCTATGGTTATTTGAGTAATTCTTAGAAATTACGAGAGTATTTCTTGGTGTTAACTTATTTTTTCCCCTAAACAGGTAGTATTGAAATCTGGCGTAAATGCTGACATATATAGAGATGGCGTAAATCGTAATTTAATGTAAAAATTATCAGTAATAATTTAACTTTTGAAATTCATTCATTTTCACCACTTTTTTCCAATTCGTTAAGTTTTTTAAACCATTTAAAAATGAATTTGGGGTTATAACTAGGGTTCCCGATTTTCCGGTCATTTTCCATTAATGGGAATGCATCAAAATTCCAAAATATCTAAAAGCAAGTTACTTTTAATTAGTATGAATAATCTATATTAATAAAATAAAAAGTCTGATGGACATGGCATCAGATGTTTATAATCATTTCACAATCAGTAAATTTTATTTTTTAGCTCGTATTTAAAAACAGATTTTACTACAAGAAAACTTCCAATAACGAAGGAAAAGGGATATTCTTCATTTGACGGGGGAAGGAAAAAAAAACGCGATGATTCATTTTTAACTCAGTAAGAACAAACGATTCTTTTTCACTGTCTATAAGAACAGCGAAGAACAGAAGAGAAGATTTCTATTCAGAACAGAAATAAAAAAATACAATGCGATATTAAAAGGCTACTAGCAATATAATCTGGCAATACAAAAATTAATAAAAAATACATTGTATGCTGGAAGCTGTTCGTGATGCAGTTTCATTAAATCTGAGCAGATTTTATGGTTTTTTAAAGCCTCACACTGTTATATTACATTTGATGATTGATTTTCTATTGAGTCAGATAATTGCATTTCTTGCTTCACTATCTTGTCGAAGTTACAGATTTCTTTTTAATAGAACAAAATATATGCCCCCAATGTTCTTAAGATGAATCGCTTGTCGAATTTTTCGTGCAGGTTGAAGATTTCTATCAGAAAGTTTCCATGTTCTCTTCTACTATGTTCGAAAAGTTGTGCTGTGTCTCATTTCCCTCGCCAAAAAAAAAGCCTTAATATTTTTGCTTGTCTAATAAAACAGTTTATATTGGCTATTAATATAAATTGCTAAAAATTAGCGATTTTAAAATATTGCTAACTTGGCTCTCATGTGTTATTCTGAGTAGCAAACCTTCCAGAAGACGTTATGCATGAGCGCGAAATTCAAAATGGCGGAAAAGTGAAACACTCAGAAAAAAAAACATTTAACTGAAAATCGTTGCGAAATTAAAAAAAAAATTTAAACTTAAAAATCGTTTGTGAAAAGTTAATTAAAAATTAGATAAAGTCAATCAAAATTAATTAAAACTGTAACATTAAAATATATTTCTGTCGACCCAATTAAACCCTCTTTCACACACACCGTACAGCTTTCTTTCTCAACATGGCTAAAACCTTTCTAAATACTCAGCATACTTCAATATACACTTGCCTCCGAAAGTCAATCATTTCACGTGTCTATGCTGTAATTAATATAAAAATCTTGGTTTAGAAAATCAAAAAAACACTTGTCATCAATCCTTCAAAATTTCTAATTCAAACAACAGCAACGAAATTCGCCAAGAACGGGAAAAAACAAGTATGACCACCAAATAATCACCAACCATCCGCCAAAAGTCTGCGTATACATACAAATCCATTCTTATAAATATTTCGATAAACAAAGAGCATTATGAAATCTTAAATTACGGATGTCATTAAAAATAGTTTATAGAAAATTTACATGCGGTGAAACTTGGGAGATTTAGACTTACGCTTTCGCGGCATAATCATTAGGACAAATTTTCAAAACTTGTTTGTGGTTAGTAGTTAATTATAACGCTATAATTACTTAAATAGGCAGATATTGCATTTTTAAGTATAAAAATTGTAACTACTGTTACTGTATTTTTGGAGTGAAAGTGAATATTAACGTCGCACTGTTCAGCTACACGAGGGCTTTTGGTAACGGACCACGTAACTTTGAACCATGGTTAAGTTACGTGGAAGACACTGAGCTGGCATCCCCTCTCCAAACTACCACACCACACCAACGGGAGGACGTTTCAGCTCGACAGATTTAACGTGCACCGCTTCCTCACACGGCGGGTCTTTAGTGGTACTGGGCCCGGAACTGTGACCAGGCAAGCCACGATCCGATACTCATACCACTCGGCTACTGCGGCCACTTTTCAGATTGGGAAATTTAATAATGACACAAGAATAGTTATACAAAAACATAAATATCGTACCTTCTTTTTATAGTTATTCCTACCAATACATCTTGAATAATAAATACATGTGGAAGATGAACGAATTAAATAAGCATACAAGAAAGAAGACTAGTAAAAAAACAGGAGAACGTTCCTCTTTAATTTGCTAGTCAAACAAAATGATAACTTGTCAGAGCAAGTTTCTGCACCCTAGCCCCTTAACACTAAGTCTAGCTCTGGTTAGGATAAACCGGAGTTGGGGAAGAATTTATGACACGGCAATAAACTACAGCGGCTCCAAACGTAAACATTCCCAGGGTTGAAAAATTAATGTGTTAGAATAGAAAACCGGAGAGGGGGGATAGTGTTTTATGTGCAATTTTTATTATGGGAATCATTTGAATTCTAAATGCTGTATGGCGATGAAATATCCACTGAAAGAAAACTGATTGGTTTTAAACATGGTGCAAGTAAGTCATTTAGCCCGTTTTAGCAGGTCAAAAGTTGAATGCTCAGACCGTTGAGAATCACAAGTATTAACTATGTGCAATTCTGAGTCATTTTGCATAAATCAGACGACACGGCATCTTTATGCTTTTTTTCAACAATTCTCTTTGTAGATTTTTTCTGACATATTATCTTGAACTTTAGTCCCTTTATTTTTTTTAAAAAAAGTTACTACAAAATTAATGTAGATGAAGAATGGTAGTCAGTAATGGGGGCAAACTATACTTGGTTCTATCATCCAGTGAACCGGCAATTTTTAAACAGTAACACATGTGTTGTTAAATTGCAAGGTTAGGATGTTTCATTTTTTTTTTTCCGTGCATGCGGAAATGTGCATAAATATTTGAATACTTTTGTTAATTCAAAGGAATTTATGTGTAGAAAATCATTCATAAATTCGGCCCCGTAATAAACAGCACAGTTTAAAATATAGCAGATTTTAAAAAATAGATTAAGATTTAAAATATATTTAAGATTTTTAAAAATTCAAAAAGAATGAAATGCAGACATTTTCATTCCATGCAGTAACAATGAAAAAATTATTCAAGTGATAAATGTATTTAATATTTTAATTGCGCTTTATGACCCAGATTACAGCGGCCTCGTGAAACATTTTTTTTTTTGTCTACTCTGAAAAAGAGATTGGTGGCAGCGGTAGCCTAGTGTTTATGGTCAGACTAGTGGCCGGCATGTCATCTCAGTTCGAAAATTTATCTAATCTAATATATGTGTTTATGGTCAGACTAGTGGCCGGCATGTCATCTCAGTTCGAAAATTTATCTAATCTAATATATGCGAAAGTTTGTGAGATCTTTTTGTGTGGGTCTTTTCACGCAAAAACAACTGAATGGATTCGAATGGAAACTTTTAACAATATAATAAAACTTTATACATCAGAATAGCACATAGGCTATAATTTTAAAAGCATATGACTATAATTTATAAAAGATATTGTATGAAGTGTCAAAATATAACGATATTTGTAAAGTAAGGAGGAAAAAAATTCTGCCACCTGCGAGCAATTCTGGTTGCGATGCAAAAATCCAACGTCAACATATATCTATCTTTTGTTTGTGAAAGAACTTTTTTGTTTTTTGGCTACAGGTTCTCCCTCTAATTAATTCCTCTGATCAGCATAATGCCTTTCTTTTTTTTTTTTGGTTTCAGAATAAACTGAAGGGAGAGGTTATTGAATCTCTTTATTTTAATGTTTTTTTTTATGATTTTATTATAAATATTTTGGTAAGAAATGTCAGATCTTTTTTCCAAATAAATGCTTTTTATCAGTTCTGGATAAAGAGAAAGTAATTCACACTGCATCATTTGACAAATTTCAAATTTAGTTGTATTTAGTAGTTATTTATAATGCTGCTATAATTTAATTCTAATAGTATTATAAACTATTTTTATACTTTTAAAAGGCAATAACTACTGTACTGTATTTTTTTGAGTGTGAGAATGAGTGAATATTAATGTCACACTGTTCAGCTTACACGAGGGCTTTTTTGGCAACGGATCACGTAATTTTGAACCATGGTAAAGAGACGTGGACGACACATGAGCTGGCACCCTCTTCTCCTAACTACCACACCACACCAACTTAAAAGGAATATTCTACCAATACTTAGCAGGAATATTCTTTGAAATCCACTCTTCCAAGATATATGGCAGCACGGGTTCCATGATGAGTATTTTAGCAAAAAAAAAAAAAATAGTTTGTCAAAATTTAAGTGTCTTTTGTTTTTGTATGTTAATGTGAAGACCTTAGAGAATGATTTGACTACTTATTTTAAGTGAACGGTATATAATTAATTTTACAGTGGAATATCTTTAATTAATTTATTAGCTCTAACGGATTAAATTTTCCGAAGTGGAGTATTTTGTTTATGTATATCCCTTAATTTTAAAAGTAGTGATCCAAAAAAAATATTGTATGAAAAAAACTGCAGTAAATCAAATCATAATGCGGTTGGATAAAGTATTAACGTGCATCGCTCCCCTACACGGCGGGTCTTACAAAGCTCGAGTTATGAAAGTAGCTAGGCATTTGCCAACTTGACTATCGTTAACAGTTCGCTATGTTTTTCATTGAATCGTCATTATTATTTAAGTAACAGCGTTGCTTGCGAATATTACAATTTTAACATAAAATAAACACTACAGAAAGTAATATTATAGTATTATACTTTCAGATAAAACTTATTTACACTATTTTAAGCGTTCATCACACAAAACTTTTAACAATGTGTTACTTTTGCTGAGAAGAGATCAGCTTAGGAAGGTATTTTCAAAAATCGACCTTTAACAGTGTCACGGGGAGTTATAAATTTTAAAAAAAAATCCTTGTTATCAGCTATTAGATCTACATACTTAAAATTTAACAAAGGTGTTTTATTTCTCTCTTTTTTTTTGTTTAATTTGCAATTCACGTAAACTCATTAAAAACTTCTTTTTCCTTCAATCTCTGTTGTTTAATTTTTCAGTTCACCCGTGCGAAGAACGGGTATACCAGCTAGTTATTAAATAAAAAAAAAAAGTAGTGATTACACTGATCGCGGAATGAATTAAAAACGGAGCTAGCACTGAGGAATGGCGCAGACAAAACAAAATGATTAAGGAATCGCGCCAAAAAGCGCTTGACGCGTTGCACTCCTATATTAAATCAGTAACGCCGGTGGAGTTTATCTCGTCTTTTGTACTTATTAGTCTCCATATAACGCGGTACGAATGATGTGATTCGTAATATTTTTGAGCTTCTTATAGTGCGGTTTCCAAAGAACGCGGTACGCACTCACGGCGTTATAGGAGGGTTGACTGTATTTTAAAAACACTATATTATAAACAAATGCATGAGTAACTATGCCACCAATCTTTATAAAAATTGAGGCACGTTTTCTGCCTGAAAATGTGCTCCACGTTTAGTTTAAGTTCTTGTGCATATGAACCTTAACAAAATAATTGGCGCATTTATTATCGCTACGTTGAACAACACAAAAAATATTGTCATAGTCTAACGAATAAATTTCCCAGCCATTGAATGTGATGTGGTTATTTTATCGAGATCGATAATTGCTCCCTCAGTAAAATTATCTGGATCGATTTCAGTAGAGGAATCATACTTGCTATATATTTATATACTCTTCACATCACATTCGATTCTTCCTCATCATTCCCGCTAAGAGACTATCTTCATCCGAAAATACTGCTGCATCATATCTTTAAATATACTGTATCTATTACATTTCTTATATATCTCATTTCTTCATTACAATAATAAGCCCTTGTGTAAGAATGCTTTTAAAGAGTGGAAATGATTTAATGTTCCTTGTGCGGCCCAGTATCATTTGATCCACGGACCGGGGGGTGGAGATCACGGTCAAAACCTACTTGAACACACTAAATTTAGAAATTCACCGTTCACCAGACTTTCCCCCTTCCGATTATCACTTGTTCCGATTGATGGCACATGGGCCTGTCACATCATATGAAGATCCCAAAAATCGTGTTGATTCGTGGATAGCCTTACTAAAGATGAAGTGCTATTCCGACGCGGTATCCGTATTCTACCAGAGATGGGGGTAAGTAATGGCAGTATAATCATAATGGACATTATTTTGGCTGTAGCTGTATAATGGAAAAGTAATGGACAGTATTTTAAAACAATTGCTGTGCTTCCACACACAAAAAAAATTTGGCAGAAACTTACTTGTATTCATTTTAAAATATTATTAATTAAGAATTTGCCTGTTTGTTTAACAAGATACTTTTTTCGGCAAGTGCATTTTTCATAGCATCCACAGCAGAAGGTTTAGTTCAGTTTCTATTGACAGCATTGGTAAGTCCTAAGATCAGATTTTGTCCTATGTAAATGATGAGATTATATTTAATAAATTTTAGCATGGGGGGATTTTAGCAGCTGTTGTAGTAGTAACCGGAAGGATAAAAAAAATAGGCATGCTGTTATAACATCCAGAAAACTGTGAAGGCGAGGTTATTGAAATTAATAAACAATAGGTCTGTGAGCTCTTTAATTTCGGATTTTAATGGTTTTTGAAGCAATTTTTTGCTCATAGGCACTGTCTTAATAATATTCACTGCTCCTTTAACGGCCTGTTTTATTAATACTTCGTTTGAAGGATAAGAATTTATACGGTTGTTAGGTTTCGAAAATATTACGGAAGATCATAGACTGAAATCTTTAGTTAAATTACTTATTATTTATATTTGAACCTTTCATCCCACTGCAGTGGGTCGATAAATGAGCACCAAGCTCGCTTGGGGTCTTAAAACACTGAGGGTATCGCTTTAGACTGACCACCTGATCGGGACATCTGCTCATGCACCTCAGAGCCCAATGGCCATGTACATTGGGATGGGCCACTCACTGAGTTTGAGTTTATTTGTATTAATGAAATTTATACTCTGAGCGCCATCAACCAACTTAAAAATATATATAATCATTTGAGAACCTGTAAATCTCTCAATTGTTCCTCATTGAAATTAAACCATTGTAGGAAATTAAATATGGCGGTATTGAGATAAATATTCGAATTTGTAAAATGCACAAATATTGTAATTAATATATATATATATATATATATATATATATATATATAAATATATTTTTATTCTAAAAATAATTTGTACAATTTGTTAGTTGACATGATAAGGCGATTCGGACATAAATAACAAATGTAGCAAGTATAAAAATTACTACAGTGCCTTTAAAGAAAATTAAACATAGATGTTTTGATAAGCATGCTTAAATAACCTTAAATGTACTATGATATATACAAATATTACACATTACACACTATTATATCTTTAATTTTCTTCGACTACTTGCCTTATGGACTTCCCATCAAAATGTTTGGAAACAGATACCAATTATTAAATTTTTTTATTCATTTAAATTCTGGGTGAGAAATTTCGATATTAGGAAAAATAATAATTATAAATAATTTAAGTGATATAAATATTTACAATTAATATTTTATAATATTGCGATTGGTTTTCTTTATAATAATCATAAACCACATAGTTGTCCTCTTCAATCGCTTATAACAAATAAAAGATTTTGAGCAATAAAATATAAAAGCACAACATTTTTAACACCGTTCTTTTATAGTTCTAAAAAATGATAGAAGCATTTCATTTCCCCGATTTAATTACTCTTAACATGGGTTGTAGAAATTGTTCCTGAAAAATGACTACGAAAAATTCAGATACTTACTAATAGTTCAAATTCTGAGTTCAATTTTGTACAAAAATCTTACAAATAATTTTCAAAATATCGATCGAAAAGTGAACTAAAACTTATAATTACTACATTAATTTTTGCAGTTTTCAAAATTATCCATAATGAGCTTACAAAACCAAAAGTTATATAAATAATAATAAAAAGTAATTCATTTCTAAAGGCGTTTCCACTTCTCAAAACAAAACATTAGAATGAGAATTTTTATTGGACTTCAGTATAAAAGGCTTTCATATTAAAAATTGACGATTTCAATTCATCTCGGCATTAACTAATGGATTATATACAAATAGTCGAAAATAATTTAATAATTTTTCAAAAATTATGAAATTATTGTCCTCCATTGAAGCAATATGCATGTGGTCCTCGTTTTATTTTAATTATTTACTAAAACCAAGAAATAACAAAACTAAGATTCATTATAATTGTATGCAATATTTAAAACATGTCCCTTAATTTCATATTACATATATGTCCCTTAATTTCATATTACATATATGAAATGTAACGCCTTTTTTACTATAGAAATTATATTATTCGTATTGCGTAATTTTACGTGGTGTGTTTCATGTAACGTATCATACGTATTGATTCCTATAATACAGTATAAAGAAATAATTTTAAAAAAAAATTCTTACCATTACATTCCCAGGGTGGATCCTAGCAGAGAATAACATCTTGGCAGCAACAAATTTTTTGGCTC
Organism: Trichonephila clavipes; assembly: GCA_019973935.1. Taxonomy (NCBI): domain Eukaryota; kingdom Metazoa; phylum Arthropoda; class Arachnida; order Araneae; family Nephilidae; genus Trichonephila; species Trichonephila clavipes. The sequence continues at coordinate 38,164 of BMAU01017254.1, forward strand.
TTCATAATATTTTCTTAATTTTACTTTTCTAAGCACCACTGGCAAGCAACTGGGACATATTCTTCTATTTTCAACACAGTTCACTGCTCAGAGAATCTCTACGTAATAAATGTCATATACAGATTTCAATGAAACAAGTTTTAAAACATCTTGTTGCCAAGCGACATGACTTGAAAAATTTCGAATCTGAATTAAGAATTCCGCACCATAGGATAGCTGTTATAACTGGCCAATTAACAGCGATTGGGTGGGTAACAGAGGATGTGGTCCATCTCATTTAAAAAGAGGGGACAACTTCCAAGCCCTTATTGACCTTGAACGCGCATTCGATCTTTTGGATGTTACACAAATAAGGGTGGAATCTTCCTCTTCTTACAGCCGCATTTATCTGCAGTCAATCAATCAACAGAAGAAGGGATGTTGACATTTACAAGCATACAGTACTTCTTCGAATGGATTTTTGCATTCAGAATGTTATCTGTTTTGTTTTTTTATCTTCAAACGACTTTTCTGACAAGTTACTTCGCAGAGAGGAATTTTTCGAACACTTTCTGATTCTATAACACCCCCTGTCTTCCCATTATTTTGAGTAAAGCGCGATATCCGATTTTAAAGGATTCCAATGTTTTTTAAAGGTTGGGAACAGAAATAGAGTTAATAGCAAAATTTTAACCATTTAAATTAAAGCCAGTGACACACGATTTTATAAACTAAGGTGACCAAACGTCCTCCTTTTATAGGTTCTGTCCTTCCTCGAAAAGAGTGTCCTCCTTTTCAATATTTTAAAATTCATCTATTAATCTCTATTTTCAGAGATAAACCAAACATGTTTCCAAAATGTCGCACAATAGTCTGAAACAAATATCACAGGAAATAACAGTTTTCAATGGTGCTTTTTGACTTCATCGCAAGTGAAAATTGTGTTGATTTTTTATGAAAAGAAATGCCTGATATTAAAATCGTTGACAATGGTTTGTTTGATGAAATTGGAAGACTGAATGTACATTTAAATTATAATAAATTGAAACAATTGGAATTTCAACGTGCTGAAATTGATAAAGATGGGTGAAATACTTAACAATTCCAAAAATAAACACATTAAATATAAAAATTTAGTTATTCTTTTCGCATTTACGTTGTGCTGCCCTGAACTAATAGCAGTTGAAACAGTTTTTTTCAGTTGGTGATGATTTTTATGAAGTGACTAGTGAAAGATCACACACAAAACTTACCGTAAAATTCAGTATGAAGGATATTTATTGCCCGAACTTTCCGATATATTAAAAAATGATGTTGACAAAAAAAAATCATTCAATGGGAAAAATACTCGTTCAAGATAATAATTAAAAAGAATGTAATTAGCGCATTTTTGTTTGAATTAATAAAACGTTTCATACATTTTTGTAATTTTTTTCTTAAATTTTTCGTCCTCCTTTTCATTGTAAAAAAATGGTCACCTTATTATTTTGAGTAAAGCGCGATATATGATTTTAAAGGATTTAATGTTTTTTAAAGGTTGGGAACAGATGTACAGTTAATGGAAAAATTTTAACCATTTAAATTAAAGCCAGTGACAAACGATTCTATAAACGTAAATGAGATTTTGGTCAATAATATTACTGGTAACATTTTACGATTTTTACTTACGCATGTTGGAGCCTCGTATCATTGATACGTCAGTAGCTACGCCTCTGACTTCCATTCACACCACGCTCTCTTTTTACATTTCTAACATACGCGTATTGTTATATATTTCCCAACCTTTTTACATTTATAACAGATTCTTCGAGCTTATAATATTAGAAGATTTGGATCATTTTCGAATGTGTCCAGCAGCGCACACAAAAAATTTTTCAGGGGGTCTAGGGTCGAAAGTCCACCATTTTGGCATCATGCTCCAATTCGCCGCCCAACATATTCTTTTGATTTTGGGGAAAAAAATAAAATAATAATTAATTTATTAATTATTAGAAGTAATTAATAAAATTAATTGTTATTAACAAATAGATAATTAAATTTTACGTAATATATACATAGGATTATAACCAATAAAAAAAATCAAGGGCTATGGGGGGTGTCCGGACGCCTTGGACATTGGTATGTGTGCGCCACTGAATGTGTCCTATTCTTTTATTACTTTACGCGGATTAAATTTCATATTAGTTTTGATATTACAGTCGGACCTCTATATAACGGTCGCTAAATCCCGAAAAAAATTTCGCTATCTGGAATGGAAAATTCGTTATATAGCGGTTCATCTTTTTTTTTTAATAAACTTAATAAACCACAACAAAACAAATTTTAAATTCTTAAACACTACATATTAAAAAAGTAATTATATTTACACCTTTTTGTAAATTAATATTTTTATGTGTTTTATATATCTTACCCATCAAAAAAAGAAAGAAAGAAAAACTTCAAAGAAAAACAAACAAAAAAGAATATTGAGGAATATACTGCATTTTTCAACATTAAGAAAATAATTTTAAATTAAAATTAATGAATTTTAAGAACATTTTCTAATTTAAAGCATACAAATAATTTTTAAACAAACATTATTTTATAACTAGAGATTCTAAACATTACATTAACCACATGCGTCCTTAAATTGAATTACTCATAACTTTGGAGTTTTTTTTTTTTTTTTATTGAAAAATGCTTTGTTTTAAAATACGCCTCACATCTTGGCAAAGAACCAAAACTTCCTTTATGACCACCATAAAATGTGTTAAAAGAGAGAATAACTTAAAATATGCCCAGAAATTATTAAAATATAGAGAGAAAAAAATGTATTCACAAAAAAAAGTTCGTTATATATAGAAAATTCACTTCGCTATAGGAGGTTATTTTACGAAGAAAATCGTAAAAATTTTCTTGGTTCCTGGAAAAAGTTCGTTATATTAAGGTGACCATTTTTTTTCTCAATAAAAAGGAGGTCGAAAAATTTCAGAAAAAATTACAACCGAAATATATAAAACTTTTTATTAACTCAAACAAAAATACGCTCTAATTACGCTTACATTCCTTTTAATTATTTTCTTGAACGAGTATTTTTCTATTGAATGAAATTTTTTGTCAACATATCATTTCTTAATACATCGGGAATTTCGGGGCAAAAAATATCTTTCATACTGAATTTTACGGTAACCACTGTAGCTGAGAGATATTAACATTCAATATTGATTTCTCTCACTATTCCAAAAATCATCATCAATTGTAAAGACTCTTTCAACTGCTTCATTAGTTCCAGTGTTGTACAATGTAAATTCAACAAGAATAACAGAATTTTCATATGGAATGAGTTCATTTTTGAAATGGTTAAATATTTCTCTAACCATCTTTTATCAGTTTCACATACTGATTTTATGAAAATTTAAATATACATTCAGTCTTCTAATTTCTTCAAACAGACTATTGTCATTGATTTTAATACCAGGCCTTTCTCTTTCGATAAAAACTTAACACAGTTTTCTATATCTACCCAATTTACTAAATAGGAAGTCGAAAAAACACCGTTGAAAACTGTTATTTCCTGTGTTATTTGTTTCAGACCATTCTTCGACATTTTAGAAACATGTTTGGATCTTCTCTGAATACAGAGATGAACAGATCAGTTTTAAAATATTGAAAAGGAGGACAATTTTCGAGAAAGGACATAACCTATAAAAGGAGGACTGTCCTCCCTAAAGGAGGACAGTTGGCCACCTTACTATACAGAAAAATTCGCAATATAGAGGTTCTATATGGAGGTTCGACTGTATTTCTAAATCAAGAGACAAACATTGCATATACATATATTTCCAACGCTAACATTATTTTCCATACATTATTTATTAATGTAGCATTTCGAAACATCATGAGAAATGTTGGCAGCGAATCTCTTAATTTTGAACCACAATCAAGTGACGATGAGGACACCTGACTCTCCAAACTTCGGTACCAAAGTGAGAAATTTAAGCCTATACAGTTTTAATTTGCCTCAGCTTTTCTACACAGCAGATCTAAAGCAAACCCAAGACTCAAATCCATGATTCGACAAAATCCAAGAGTTTGACACCAGTGGCGCACACAAGGGGAGGGTCCTGCGGGTCCGGAACCCCCAAAGCCCTTAATTTTTTCCGATTAATTAGAATTCTGAGTATATAGTACGAAAAAATTTAATTAAATATTTGTTCTTAGTGATTAATTTTGTTAATTAAAATGTATTTATTCAATGATTATGTTCGATGGAAAAAAAAAGGAATTATGTACGATGAATTTAACGTGAACATTTGAAACGTACCAGGGGCGGCCTTAGGGCCAGACCCTCAGCCGTGGCGACAAATTGAAGGGGGCATTTGATCGCATTAGAGAATTTTTTTCTTTGTTAAAAAATGTTACATATTTTCTGAAATATTCGGTAAGAATGTGGTATTTCATTTAACGCATCTTATTTCCTTATTTTGTACACTGCATGTTAAATGCCAGTTTTCTTTTCTGTTGAAATTTGAAGGGTTCGAGAAGGTACGTTCGAGATGTATATGTAAAATCAGGGGTGTCCAACACGCGGCCCGCCAGTACGTAAGTTGCGGCCCACCGACTCTTATAAAAAAATTATTAAACATCAGGTTTCTGAAGTTTTTTCATTTTGAAATTTATTTGAGGGGAAATTTATATACAGTTGACAAAATGATTATTTGTACACTACTTTTTTCTTCGTTTTTGATGAAATAACTACCCATATTTTAGTTGCGAATTAATCATGCATTTCTTTAATACGTCTAATTGTTGTATGCAAATTATTTTTCTTTTTAAGTGTAAAAGTAAATTGTAATCTGGAAAAGTGTGAAAAATCGTTGCAAAAGAGTATTTTGTACAGAATTCTTTTGGTGTAAGTATGGCAAAAGTTTTGATTAAACTTTCTAGATTCAACATAGTTTTTCATACGTTTTTCTCTCTTAGTTTATCAATAATATTTAAATAGTTTCAGAATATATTTAAATTTACAGATATAATCTTGAAAATGGCCCCTAAAACCATAAAATTTCTTTAGATATGAGAAAACATATTACAGAGCTCCATAAAGAGGGAAAATCTTTCCGGGAAATAGGAAAAGTTTTAAAACTGTCATTTACATCCGTTCATTACATCGTAAAAAAGTATTTATGAGACCGGAAGTGTTGAAAATAAGGCCAGCAGACCTGGTGGTCCGAGTAAATTGACTTCAAGAGCTAAACGAATGATTGTAAGGTCAGCAACAAATAAACAAATGACATCAGCTCAAAATATTGCCAATGAACTTCTCTGTCATCATGTAACGATTCAATGTCTGCTCAGACTGTCAGAAATGTACTGCACAGCGCTGGTCTGAAAGCCAGAACTCCCAGAAAGAAACCTTATATTAGAAACCTTATATTAGTGAAGTAAACAGGAAAAGACGTCTAGAGTTTGCCATGAAGTACAAAAATAAGCAGATGGATTTTTAGAAAAAGATTATTTTTTCGGATGTGAGCAAGTTTGAGATTTTTACACCACTAAATATTCAGAAAATTTGGAGAAAAAATAAAACAGCTCTTGAACTCAAATTGTGCTTCCCACTTTAAAACACGGTGGTGGAAATGTTATGGTGTGGGGATGTGTAGCTCATAATGGAGCGGGTAACTTAGCATTTATTGACAATAAAATTAATGCTTTAGCTTATATCGATGTGACATAATTTGTTAGATAGTTCTAAGAAATTGAGCACACATGGAGAACACTTTTATATTCCAACAAGACAATGACCGAAGCACACCGCTATAGTTACTAAGACCTGGTTGCTTTATCATGCTCCAAGGCGACTTTAAACACCTCCACAATCTCCAGATCTTAATCCTATAGAAAATTTATGGATGCATTTGGACACTGAAGTTAGAAAAAAAAATGTAACAAGTAAAGAGAACTTAAAAGAAAAACTTCAAGAATTTGGAACTCCATTCACACAGAAATAACAAAGAAATTGAGTCAATGCCAAGGCATCTTAAAGCAGTTATAAAAGCCAATGGACTGTTTACGTATTGAAATTTCATTACATTGTTGCATATGTTTTGTTAATGTGTACTAAGCAAGTGTACAAATAATCTTTTGTATATATATATTTTTTAAAAATTCACTTATTGGAAATAAATGCTTGTTTTATTTTTTTATTGTGAAAGAATCTTAGTTTTTAAAACAATTTACATGTATCTCAATAACTTTTAGTTATATTACTTAATTTATTTTTGAAGAACATACAAAATTGTAAGTGTACAAATAAACATTTTGTCAACTCTATATAATATCTACAATGTATTTGCCTGTTACCTGTGCTTGTTTTAAAATAAATCCTTTTTGATAATAAAAATGTACTATAGATTAAAAGAGATTTATATTTTATCAAACAGTTACATTTGATTTTTTTGTAATAAAATACCTTTTCAATAAATTCCGAATTGCATTATGCATATCCTTCAATATGGGTGGTACATGATTCTCTGTGTGCGACTTTCATTTCTCCTCCTTTTCTGTTTGGAGTGCCCAAAAAGCAAGAGGCAGTCAGAGATGTTTTTTAAAGTTTAAAAAAAATTATTCAGGACGGTTAAGATAAAAGGCAATGTATACTTAATCGTTTGAGAATGACAACACAATCAAATTTTAACAATGAATAACGAAAGATCAAGTCAATAGGAACACAGTAATTTTCAAGAAAATGGCAACTGTAATATTTTAAACATTATATTTGACCATTTTATTATTATATTATATAAACATTATTACATTATCTATGTCTGGGGGGTATGCATGAAAAATAATTAAAACAATAATAATAATTCATTTTGTTTTAAATTTTCATTCAATAAATGTTTTTTTGCTTCAAATCTGATATTAATGTACATATCTTTTTTGTGCGGCCAGCGAGATAATGTTTTTCTGAAGTGGCCCGCAAAGTCATTTGGGTTGGACACCCCCTGTGTTAAATCATGAAATTTGATATCAATATACATCTTTCATTGGTAGTTCTCTCTTCATCCCAGAGTCCCAACTGACATTCCTTTCACCCAACGATGTCCGGTGTTGGCTTTCCAAAAAGGGGATAGGGGTAATTGGAGTTTTTGATAGCTACAGAGGACCCACATGGATGTTTTTATTTTTTTCTCGAGTGTGTAGGTTACTATAAGTTCAAACAAACGCTTGAGGACCCCACCATCAGCAGCCTCTTTTTTGAAAAAATGGACCCGCTTAAATGGGCGATTCCTTCTCTAATATTTAACTCGTTTCATATAACAGGTAGTTATGTTCTTTATTTCGAATGATTTTGTACTTTTTTTAAGACTTAAAATAATATATATCGTCGGCCTAATTATCAGACTGCGTAACTCCACCGGTGTTACTGATTTGATATAGAGTGCAACGCGCAAAGCGCCTTTGGCGCGATTCCTTAATCCTTTTGTTTTGTCTACGCCATGCCTCAGTGCGCGCTCCGCTTTTTAATTTATTCCTCGATCAGTGTAATCACTACTTTTTTTTTATTTCATAATAAAACTAGATTTCGAAGGGAGAGGTGGTGGCAAGATACATAAAAAAAAACTGTATTAACTTCCAGTTAGAAATTATTTACACTATTTTAAGCGTTCATTACACAAAATTTGTAACAATGTGTTACTTTTGCTGAGCAGAATCCCGCGGAAAAAACCAAAACAAAAAACTAACACTAATATACTTTATCCTCATTTGGCAACCACATTTTCGCACGATAAAAATATCAAAAGTAAACCCTATTGTAATATTATCGCCTATCTTGGCGAACATAAAGAACAACTTGGTGCCTAGCCCTACTGTATCAAATTAGCATCCCAGATGGAGTTACGCAGTCTGATAATTAGACCGGACGATATATGATTGTTAAGTTGCCTTTTTGTTTAAAGAATTATTCAGTTTTATAGGTGTGCAAAATTTGAATAACTAATCTTTTTTTTTTTTTTTTATTTTTTGCTTTTTTGGAGAAAGAGGCGGCAAAACTGCTAGAGCCCAGCCCTGAACGTACCTTTTCCACAAAAAGTGCTATCTATTGAAGCATTACAAAAATCTCTTTCTCTCTCTTCTAGCGCTTTTCAATGAAACCATTTAAATTTTTAAAGCTATAAATAATATCTTTAGCGAATTAAAAATAACATTATGTAATTCGAGCGCAGCAAAAGCTTTTTGCGACAAATTAGCGCTTTTTGTTGTTCATTAAACTGGTTCTTTTTCAGCCCATATTTTTTTGCATTCATTGAAATACTGTACTTACGTATACTTAATATATTTCGAAATGATAATTACATGGCAATACATTCTAACAAAGTAGCTTTTTCAAATTAAAAATATGCCGTCTGAGAATATAACATTTAACTTTTTTTTTTCCAACAAACCCAAATATAAATCTATATACAGCGCGCACAAAAGATTGCATGGGTTTAAATAAATTTGAATTTAAAAAAGGTGTTTTACTTATACAATTTCCAAAGAAAAAATACTTTCTCAAATCTCATTAATATAGAACTAGAAATAAATGACCATATTAAATCAATCTTAAAAGAACTAACACTAATAAAAATACTTAAAAAGTAGACTGTGATACTTAAATAATAATACTAAATACATTATAGTTCTCAGTCCAATAAAGTTCCGTTTTTTGGCTTCCCCAAAAAATATTTTGTCATTTTGAAATACCTTTATTACTATATATTAAAAATATATTACATGCAATTATTAAAAATATATTACATGCAATTATTAAAAAATATATTTAAAATAATAACAAAATACTATTACTAAATTTATCTCCTTTTAGAGTAAAAGAAGAAAACATTGAAATATCACATTAACTACTGATCTAATTCAAACTTTAACATTTAGGAATAATTTTAAAAATGTCTTTCCGATACTTTAATCAACGATAACACAATGACTTATAAAAATGTTTTAATAATGACAAAAATATTTCAGAATTTTTCACTTAATGCAAGAAAAAAGGAGAAAAAAATCTGCAAATAAATATTTTATATTGATTTCGCATTCAGTGATTCAGGGGAAAAAAAATCGAAATTTACTATAAGCAACAGACAAATGAACTGCAATTTTTTTTAATACTGGAAACAATAATGATGGTTGTTGTGCAAATGATTCGTTCCAAAAATAAAAGTTATCATAGGAGAAAGATTCGTGCCAACAATATTATTTAAATCAGATCCAAAGAAAGATTTTAAAATCCATATATACTGTTACAATTGACGCATATATGCAAAATAATTTCATTGACAATAAAATAGCCTAGTTTTCATTCAACTCAGTAAGCTTTTTAATTAAAATCGCTGAACAAAGTATTTTACTTTTATAGATTGATTTTTTTCATAAAAGCACACACACACACAAATACAGTAAGTTTTTCCACTACATTTTATCTTAATATCGTAAAAATACAGTTGTATCTCCCAATAAGGGACTTAGTGTTTGACACAGTATGTCTTAGTGCCAGAAACTTAACCCAACCAATTTAATGCAGACATTGCATATTTTGTCCTTTAATAATAAGAAATGTAATTTAATTAGAAATTCCAGCTGCATCAGTATTTAAATAAATTATACATATGTGAGTACCAGTAAGTATGTAATCATAGATATATTTTTTTTAAAAATTTGATGCTATGTAAAAGGAAAATTCTTTATTGAAAAAGTTTAACTATCGCATGTTTGAAATAATCAATTGAATTTTGTACTTATAGAAATTTATTGAAAATAATCAGTTGCACAGATTTTTTTTTTTGAAAGTTTATGTATTGTGTCAACTTTAGACCGCATTTTTATTTCTAAGGTAAATTCAAAGAAAAAGCGCACCACCACAAGGTGCAATCACTTTATTATCTGTTTTGTCTATAAATTGATGAGTCTAACCGAAATTGCGTTGCACTTATTTGTTTCTATTTCTTTTCTCTTTAGAAGTTACTTTGATTTTTCAGGCCGCCAATATATTTGATTTATTAAAGAAAAACACAAACTTGTCTTTGAAATCTTTAAAATAGTACCATTAAAAATTCAAAATAGTTAAAAATTAAAAATATAATTACCTACGGTTATTTCAAGCGATTAAATTGTAAAACATGGAACTATGTGCTTTTTCATTTCAGCTTGCCGATTTCTTTGAAAATGAGTCTTTTGATGGTATAAATCACAACCGCTTATTTTAGAGTAAAATGAAGCATCTACTGTGTAGTTATCTTCCAAAAAAGCTCCCCGTCTATTTTTAGTTATATGACACCGACATCCTGTGGGCTTTGGGAATGTCTGTTGTGTCCCCACTATAGGAATGGGAGAAGGTTGCGAAAAAAGTGTAAATACATAAACTAGAAACATTTTAATGTCCATGTAAACACAAGGAAAAAAGAATCCAGAAGATGCTGTCCTAGACCCATACTTAAGCTTCTTGTACCCCCTCCCCCCCCAATTTTTTTTTTTCACTGTCATGGAGACCCTTGTAATTCGTCGTCGACCCCTGGGGGGTCCATATGACCACTGGTCTGGGTGACGTCGGTGCCGCTTTTATTACTTGTTTGTTTGTTTGAATTAATAATAAGTTTCAAGTGTTTGCGTTGTAATTTTTCTTAAATTCTTCGTCTGCCTTTCCATAGTAAAAAAATTGGTCATCTTAACCGTAGTTTATTCAAGAAGCGAAAACAAAACTGAAACCCACTTGAGTACAAACATTAATAAAAATTTAAATGATTGTAAGGGTCGTTTGCGACCGATCTCATTGTTTTAAACCAAGGTCAAGAAGGACGTCTGAGCTGCCCCCTTCAAATTTTCACTCCACGTCAACGGAATGACAAACTAAAATGATATATTAGCTACAGGAAAATAAATGTGAAATTTAAATTAGCAGATCATCCGACTCTTAGTTCAACAGACATTAAATACAAAATAACTTTTCTGGAGATATTTGTTATTGTTTGATGCAATAGTCTTAAGGGATCAGGTTTTTTTCCCCGAAGACAATCTGTATCTTTGTATTTATCTTTCACGTGATAAACGTTAAGAATCCTTTCTGACAAAATACAAAGAACTTTCACAGGAAAACTAAATGAGTTTTTTTTTCCAGTAAAATTAGAGAGTTCTCCAAACTTATAACTTCCTTGAACAGGATTACGGATTCAGTTTGATAGGGATTAATTGCGTCCATTTGGAAAATAGTCATCAAAAGTTAGTTGAAGATGTTTCAGATATTCACATACATCCATTTGGAAAATAGTCATCAAAAGTTAGTTGAAGATGTTTCAGATATTCACATACATTCTTTTTTGATGTTTGATCAAGTCTGATTGAATGTTCTGATAAAAACTCCTCATAGAACCCAGGGTCGATCCTAGGGTATCGGCCGCCCTCGTGCAAACACCTAATGTGCCGCCCCCCCTAGAGAACTTTTCATATTATGACCAATACTTAACGTTGACGTTAAAAACTCATCTACTTATGTAAGAATAAGAAGTAAAGCACATTAATAATAATTCAAATAAAATTTGAAGTGCAAAACTTTATTTTTTAGTCATGTAATGAGTTATAATAGCGACAAAATGCTTAACAAAACAATAAACTAACAAAAATATAACCTTTAAAATAAAAATAAACATTTCATAATTATAAATGCAAAAAACAGAATTTTCTGAAAAAAATACAATCTAATAAAAAAAAAAATACTGAGGCACAAATCTCGTAAAACGAAAAGTATAAAAATCAGTCCGGTGTATAACACGCACTTTTAACTCAAAAAATAAGATCGAAATTTACAGTTGCGCCTCATACGACTTTTACATGTATCGAAATACTGTTTCTGTGAAAGAAATAGCATTCCTTATGAACTTAAAGGGTTGTAATTCTGAAAATACACTATTTTTTACTAAAGCTTGGAATAATACTTGAATAAAGGACTTTTAATAATAACTTTTCCGGCTTTCTGAGAAGCAAATTTGTTAATAGTTTCGGTTAGATCAATTTTTTCTGAGATTTCGGATTCAATTGAGATTATGGCCAAATCTGAAAGCCTTTCTTGTGTCATATTATTTCTCAAGTAATTTTTAATTTACTGAAACTTCTTTCACCGGAAGCTGCAGAAACAGGTAAGGTTAAAAAAATTATTAATCCTAGAACAAAATTGGGAAAACAGGGAATAAGATTCATTTTTCACTATAATTTCTAATACCTCACACAGTTGGCTGTTTTTTTACCAGGAAAAATATCTTTCAATGAAGTTATTTCATTGAAGAGCTGTATACCGTCTATATCTTATTTTGGAATTTCTTTTTATTTTCTCTTATTGTTCCAGCAATGGGTTTTTTTTTTAAAAAGTTCCATCAGAAAGTGGATAAGATGTGTACCACTAATTTTCTTCTTTAAAAGGACGTTCTTCCCAAATGATTTTGTGTCTCTAAACATGACATTTATTTTCAACAGTGTCTCCCTCTTCTAAATCCGGATCGATTTCAGCGGAGGAATCATACTCTTGCTGTTATACTATTCGTCATTTGATTGGCCGCAGTAACAAAGTCGTATAGGTATCGGATCGTAGCTTGCCTTGTCACGAGTTCGAACCCAGTGCCACTAAAGACCCGCCGTGTAGGGCAGCGATGCACGCTAAATCTGTCGAGAGCTGAAACGTCCTCCCGTTGGTGTGGTAGTTAGGAGAGGGGGTGCCAGCTCAGGTGTCGTCCACGTCACTTGAACATGGTTCAAAATTGCGTGGTCCGTCGCCAAAAGCCCTGGTGTAGCTGAACAGTGCGACGTTAATATTTAATCAATCAATCAATTCTTCCTCATTATAACCGTGAAGAGAATTTCTTCATCAGAAAATACTGTTGTACAATAACTTGTTAAATACTGTAACTATTAAATTACTTAAATATCACATTTCATCATCATTACTACAATAATACGCCATAGCATAAGGAAGATTTAAAACGTGTTCATGCATTCAGAAGTGTAACGGTGATTCACGCGCAGGGCATAACGTACCCGAAGAGGCGGTATCCAAAAGTATAAATTTAGAACTCACCTGCAAGCTAAGGCCCCTTTCAAAGGATATGACCTTAAAGACACTTGCACGAAAAACTATCCATTTTACAAAAAAGTTTAGATTGATTGATTGATTGAATATTAACGTCGCACTGTTCAGCTACACGAGGGCTTTTGGCGACGGACCACGTAATTTTGAACCATGGTCAAGTGACGTGGACGACACCTGAGCTGGCACCCCCCTCTCCTAACTACCACACCACACCAACGGGAGGACGTTTCAGCTCTCGACAGATTTAACGTGCATCGCTGCCCTACACTTCGGGTCTTTAGTGGTACTGGGCTCGAACTCGTGACAAAGCAAGCCACTCGGCTACCGCGGCCACACAAAAAAGTTTAGAAGGAGCGTTTAAAAAAAAAGGTAGACGGTGGATATGACATAACTTGCGAGGGAAGTGCCGGGTTAAACCTATGAAAGATCTCTAACCTGATGCATTCTATATCGGTATATAGTTTAAAATATTTTTAAAAGTATCTCTACATTAGGGAAAGTCGAGACCATTTTGCAACTTCAATGCTTGCACAAAGCTTCGGGTCTGCCCGGTGGACGCGATTTCCGATTCCGAGTCATATAATTTATTTCCCTGTAGCAGTGTGGAAGGAATTTCTATGAATGTTTGATAATAAAATTATAAATTTTGAATTAAAAATAACTAAATTCTTTTTAATCGAAACTAAATTTTCAAACTTTTTAAAGTTTTCTATTTATTATTTCGAACTGTAAATTTGTTCCATAAAATATTTAGAAAATTAAAATAATTATCTTAAGCTTTTTAATTTTTTTTCCAAACTCGTATAAAATTACATCTCATCTTATTCAAATTTTCTGACTGAATTATGAAATTTCTGATTCACATATATTTTGTTTAATTATTTTATTCTTTATAGAAATCATAGTTTCATTTCTAGAACAAAACGTAGCTTAGCTTCCAGATTACTTTCAAAATTATTAAAATATCTCCACCAAAAGTAAGCTTTCAAAAATTCTAAGGTTTTTTTTAAAAAAAACTAGAAACACACAATCACAATACTCTGAATTTGTAAAGTTTCCTTTTAAAATTTCTAAATATAAGTTAATAAAACATTAACATTATTATATTTATTTGCTTGTTTTTTAAAATATCTTAATACTTTGAGACTAAACAGAACAATAAAACATTTCTAGAATAATTTGAATTCTAAGATAACTCAAAACTTTTTGACAAAGGCCACAATATCACAAAAGAAATATAAACTTTTTTAACTAAACTTATATGTCAATTACATTAAAAATACTCAAGATTATACAACCTTACTACTTATTGAATAATTTTTCACATTTCTTTTTTGTTTGAAATCACTTATCTACTTTATAGATTGTGTTTATCATATTTTTATTTCTGTAATGCATTTTACTATCACTTTAATTAAATAGTTTTATACTACTAGGAGCAACTAAAAAAATATTACCTATATTTTTTTCAACATTTATTATTGTTCTGTAAAAATAAACCTTTCATTAAATGCTTTTTATAAGAAATTTCTGCCATAGTTCTGACATTCTTATTGTTGCCTTTTTAAAGATTTTAAACATTGCTATGGATTGTTATAGATGAATTTTGATTAACTTTATTAGAAGCATACAGAATGCTATACAATATTTAAAAGAAATTATGATTGTAATGTATTTTTATAATTAATTATATACACATAACTAATTATTAGGTTGCATTAAATATTCTTTCAAATTCTAAGGGCAAAAGATCTTAATCAAGAAGGTATCGTGCAAATCAGTCTTAAAATAGCAATAAATGCAAAAAGAAAAAAGAATTTTTTGCTTTTCAAATTCAATCTTACAAAATAATGTTCTCTTAGCAGTCTTAAAAGTTTATTAGAAAAAAATTATGCGTTTACTTCACATGTTAACTCAAAAGAAAAATGTGTTATGTAAACTTAACATATTTTATTTCTTTTTGAAAGTTCTTTTCACAGTTTGAAGCAATTTAAATTAAATATTTAGAAATTATAGATTGGTTCACTTACTACTAAACAAAATTATCGTAATACGTTATGATTACAAACAAAATCATCAAAATAAATATAACTACGTTTTATTTCAATTTCGAGCTCTATTGTTAGGATCCTTTTAAGTATGGTAAATAATGAATGTACTCAAAGGCTCCATTAGTGTTTTGAATTTTAAATGAACTACTACCGTTTTTCGTAAGTGACTAAAGAAATTATTTTAACACGAGAAGCAAATAATATTCTTTCATTTGAATAACAATGCCAATTGAAAATGTTTTAAGATGATTACGGTACATTCAAGCTACGAAAACATACACTTAAATATGTTAATCAACATGAAAGTATTCTACATTCAAGCTACGAAAACATACATTTAAATATGTTAATCAACATGAAAGTATTCTAAGTAACTGATGACAGTTATTTTTAACGAACGTTAATTATTTTTAAAACGAAAATAGTAATAGCACAAACGCAACACATTTTTTTTAATTTTATCTTAACGCCATGATTAAAATACCTGGGCATTAAATCTTAAAAATCGAAAAGAGAATTTGAAAGTGAAAATATAGTTACCTTTTTTGTTGTTTAACCGTTTTTGTTATTCCGATTTTTTTTCTTGTCTGTATAAGCGCAGGAAGCAAAAAGGAATTAGTTCGGAAGTCAAATGGACGCAAAATTTCCTCAGTTTTCTTCGAAAAGGGGTCTTTTTTTTTCACAGAGAGAGGGTCATTCTGCCCCTTTCTTTCCCCCATAAATCTTGATGGTCCTTTGCATCACTTTTGTCGGATGTGTCGACATTCTTCCTGAACGCCCCCTCCCCCCCCCCAAGGGACCAGCATTGAGAACTCAAGAATACTCGTTAAAAAAATAAATAACTTGGTAACAGAAAACTTTGGCGTTAATGGGCCAGATGTTTCTGGAATCGGGAAGTAGATCCCTTGCTGACTGAATGCACATTCGGTTGTTGAGAGATAAAAGAGAGCCGGCATATCAATCAATCAACAGACAAAGGGGATATTTTCATTTACAAGCAAATAACATTCTGAATGGATTGTTCCCATCCCAAGTGTTATCACTATTTCACTCCAATCTTTTTGTCGAACCGCTTTGAATGAGAAGTTTTTCCTGCTTTCTGACTACATACCACTCCTTCTTTTCTCATTATTTTGAGTAATTTTACCAGCCTTTAAACTTTTTTACTGTGCGTCTTGAGATTCAGAATTCACACGGAAAATTTATATCATTTGAAGCCATTGACATACTATTTAACAAAACATAGAAATGAAATCTTAATATGACCATTAATAACATTTTACGACTTTTTCCTTACACACGTCCTGGGCCCTGCAGCTGGGGGGCGTATCATTGATACTGCCCTCCCCCTATAAGGCAGGCAACACCCCTGATGAGAAGTAATGTTCCTCAGAATTTGAAATCATTCTTATTTTTATCGAACTATGTTATATGCTATCGAGACTTATTTTGATTTTTCAATAGCTATTTAAAATTCAGCATATTTATTCAACTTATCATAAATTTTAATTTGAGAAATTCACAACAAATTTTGCTTGATCGAATAATTTTATTTCATTTTTCTAAAAATAACCATTGATCATGTTGAAAATTGCTCAGCTAGTAGTTTAGTACAGATGTGGAGACCCCCCTGGGTCTCACCCTGGACACCAAGATTAATTTGAGGCAAAGAACCACCAAAAACCATTTTGTATAATAATAATTATTTATTATTTCAAGTCTCAAAAAAACTCTAATAACATATAATACTTTTATGTTACGTCAAATAAAGGTATTTACCTTTTATATTAAATTAAATTGCGAATTATGCAACTAAATAATTACGCTCAAGATCAAGTAAGGTCTACCGAAATAGGAGGTCCGAGAAATACACGTACTCGAATTATTAACTTTCATTAACTTTAACTAATTTGACTTAACTAACGCTTATTTTAAGCGTACATAAATTATATTTACCGCTGGTTATATAAGGTTTCTCGTTCTTCAGTATAATAGCAGCACGACGTCTTCACTATCTTAATATCCTGGAATCGTCTAAGCAGTGGCGTAACGGAAAATAATTGGGCCCCCCCGCAAGGTCAGATCTTGGGCCTCAAGCCGGATATATATATATATCTATACAAAGAATTGCAAAACCATAACATAATGTACCTTTACACATCACGTAAAAATATTTAAATATTAAACTTATAACTGAATATAAAATCAACCTGGGTCTGAGTAAACAAAGTAAATAACGTTTAACATTAGAGAGTATTTATAGTATTTAAAAAAATGGAAAATCCAACAACAGTCGACTGATAACCTGGTAACTTAAATAAAAACGATACACTAAGAAAAACACAAACACTGTAAAATAATATTTTCGATTTCAGATCCTTATGATATAAAAAAGTTATCACTTACCAAATTCTTCGTTTATGAATCCCGGGATGAGCCTGACTTTGTTCATCAAGTTCCGTGGCATTACTACTACTAGCACTTGCACAAGATGAACTTGCGGATATTAAAAAGTTATCCAATTTTGCATATTTGCTATTAATATAATACTCCTTTTCCTTTCGAAGTTTTCGTTTTTGAGAACCACTCAGTTTTTTTTTTAACTTCACTCATTTTAGGGCCGCGTTTCTTCTTGTCTTATTAACAAACAATATAAGAACCAGAATAATTAATTCCGTTTACACAGCTCTAATATTACAAGAGAGAAAAGTGAGATCAAAATGTTTTAACAGTGAAGGAACACTCCCTATATTGAAGTGAATTAAATATAAAAATATGTATGTTCTAAAAACAATTTTGTGAAACATTTCTCATCATGCTTTATTTAATTGAATACTCATAAATCTACGGAAATTTCTGTGGGCATATGGGTTTCTAAATCATAAATCTAGATCATGTAATCATTTAAAATGCTCTCTATGCGTTTTCAAGTATCGCAATACTATTTTTTATGAAAAAAGCATAACAGATGTACGTTATTTACGAGTTCATTTAATGAAAATGAAATACATGTGGGGGGAGCTAAAAACGCCAATATAAGTTACTTTGCTACTTCAGTAAAACATGTCTTTTTTTTCTCCTAACATGAATTATACTAAAAAAAACAGTGATGATTTTTTTTTATCTTTCTAGCATTTTATCCAATTTTTCGTCTGACTTTCTTTTTATCCGTTAGTAATTTAGGTTTGGAAAGTAAACCCACTAACGAAAAGCATCTCTTTCGTCGCGGGGATTACAGCAAATTAAAATGTTTTTTGATTTGGTTATTGGATCTAAGATATCTAATAAGCAATCAAAGTTTTGGTTTTGAATGATGTTAGATCGCCAATTTGAAAATCGCTTAAAAATTGGATTAAAAAAAATGTAAAGCTAATTTTGTGAAATTCTACGTTAATGGCGTCAGTCTAGCTTTGGACCCCCTAGTAGCCTTGACCCCCCCCCCCGCAGGGCGGGGGTGTACGTTACGCCACTGCCTCTAAGATTGAGGTTACTGTTGCTGGCTCAATAGCCTTTCTCATCATCCTCTTCATCAAGATTGCTAGCTTACAACGCTCGACTTAAATACCCACCCTATCTACTTTGCACATATCCCGTTTATCTTCTTGGAGTTGATTGGAAATATACGCGAATTTATATTCCCCAAAAAGACACCTAAGAAGATTAGTGGAAAGGTTCCGTACAGATTCGTCACACAGATATTCAGATTTTTTTGAAAATATTACATCTTATTTAATGAAATTATGAAGAATATATTCAACGTAAACAGACAGTATTTGTTGTATCGGTCGACTCGTCTAGTTAGAAAAGGGGTCGGCAACCTTCGGTGGCGTAACGAAGAATATTTGCCCCCTCCATTAAGTCAAGTTTTGGGCCTAAGCCCAAATATGTACTTGGCATCAGTCAGTGGCACACACAGGAATTTTTCGGGGGGGAGGGGGGCAGTAGGGATGGCGATTCTTTCCGAAAAAGATCGATTTTCAAATGATTTAAATTAAAACTTGATGAATCGATTAACAAAAAAATCGAGATCTGAAGGATCGATTCCTAAAAAACCTTTTTTTTTTCAAGTCTCCCCATTTACAATATAAATATTCATCAATTTTATGAAAAACAAGAAAGAAATTATAATAAACGATACCTTATTAGTAAAATCAGGGAATTTTTTAATTTAGGGACAATTACAATTATTTTATTACCATATCAAAGAGTATCAGGTATAAAAGAAGACATTTATTTACGAAATGTATTTGTTACATTAAAAAGTTTAGAAAATAGATAATATTGCTTCCCAATGCTTAATATCTAAGCTTTTTAAAAATAACAGTCTGTAAAGTCTAGTAGGATCCAAGTGGACCCTTTCATCACTTTCGATGTTGCTGGCAATCGAAAAAATGCACTTACAAGGAACAGATGATCCCACGACACTCAGAAACATCATGGCCAGTGGCGCACACAAGGGGGGGCTGTGGGTGCGGACCCCCAAGCCCTTGATTTTTTTTCCGATTGATTATAATTCTAAGTTCATAGTACGTAAAATTTAATTAAGTATCTGTTCTTAATGATTAATTTTATTAATTAATGCTAATTATTTATTCAATGATTAGTTTTTTACTGTGTTTTGTTCCCGAAAATCGACAAAATCAAAAGAAACATGATACAAGAATGGTGAACTTTCGATCCGTGACCCCCCCCTTGAAAAATTCCTGTGTGCGCTATTGATCATGGCTATTGAGTAAACGTGATGATAAATGGAGTTTTTTTTATTCTCTTGCCTGTAAATTAACCCTTTAACCGCCAACACCGTAATATTACGGGTTTTAAAGGAAGTACATTCAACAAATTGTAAACAATTTTATGGTTTTTGCCAAAACAGAAAAAATCCAATGTCGATTTCTAAATATGGATTCAATGAATCGATTCAGAGCTACATATCGATTTTTTTTTGCCCGAGAAATTGATTATTCGATTAATTGATCTCAGATCGCCATCCCAGGAGGCAGGGTCGAAAGCCCACCATTCTCGTATCATGCTCCAAACGCCGCCCACATATTCTTTTGATTTTGTTGATTATCGTGAACCAAAAACAGTAAAAAATTAATTATTGATTAATGAATTTGGAGACTATACGAGCTCTGGAAACTTTCGAAAGAAAAGCACTGAGAACTATATTTGGGCCTGTTAAAG
The DNA here is from genome assembly GCA_019973935.1 of Trichonephila clavipes. Lineage (NCBI taxonomy): Eukaryota > Metazoa > Arthropoda > Arachnida > Araneae > Nephilidae > Trichonephila > Trichonephila clavipes. The sequence goes on from BMAU01017254.1 coordinate 58,489, forward strand.
ATCAAGGATGTTGGCGTACTAGATATAATTTCGAGCTATATAGGCTTTACAAAGAACCTCAAGTTACTCAAGTCATCCGAAGTAACAGATTGAGATGGCTCGGCCACATCTGGAGGAGCCCTGAAAACAACCAGACCAGAGCTTACACATTTAAGAATCCTATGGGATCTCGAACAAGAGGAAGACCACCAACAAGGTGGATAGATGAGGTTGAAAATGACTTAAAAACTCTAAATATTAAAAACTGGCAGAGAGTTGCTGTGTATCGTTGGAATTGGAGGAAGCGAGCTGTGGAGGCAGTCAAGACCTGTAACAGGTTGTTACGCTTATAAAGAATAAGAATTAGCATTAATTAATAAAATTAATTATTGAAAGCAAATAATTAAATTTTGCCTACTACATACATAGGAATATAACCAATAAAAAAAAATCAATGGCTTTTGGGGGGGGGAGGTCCAGACCTGGGGAGACCCTCTTGTGCGCGGCACTAGCGTCAGTCAAGCTTCAGGCCCCCTAGTATCCCTGCCACCCGCCAGAGCCTGCTCAAGCAGTTTTGCCACCCCGGACAAAAATGAAAAATGCCACCCCACTCCACAAGGTATAAAAAATATTATTAAAAAATATATAAATTGTTGATAAATACACACTTATAAAGCTTGAATAGTCCTTGCAAAGAAAAAGCAACATACCAGTATACGTATAAATATTTATTAAAAATTAAAACAAATAACAAAATAAGCAAAAAATTAGAAATGGTTTTTTTCCCCCTGACTTTTAACTCTGAAAACTTTCTGATTAATTCTTTTAAATCAATTTGTTCAGCTATTTTAAGTTCGATAGCCAAGTAGATAAACCATTTAAGGTATCCGACTACTTGCGACAACTTTTTTTTGAAAAAAAAGGAGATAAGGGGAACTTTTTGTGATTTTTATATTTATTTAGTATATTTTAAGGAAAAAATCCTAAAATTGGTAAAAGAAAAAAAATTATTATTATTAAAATGGGAAAAAACTAGTAAAAATGTACGAAAAATTACATAAACGGGGCCCGCTCTGTACAAAGATTTTATGAACAAATTCTCAATTTTTCAATTTTGATGTGTTACTTTGTTATTCCTGTTTGAAGTGACCTTCACGATAAGAGATATTTTAATTTTTACAAAAACTAGAGCACTTTATCTCAGTCATTATACGAAATTGCTTTAAAAAACATTGACTACATTCACATAAAGAACTGCAAATTTTGAAATAAAACAGTTATTGATAAATCTAAAGATCAAAACACTTCTACTGTTATGCAGAACATAAGCAAAAAATTTCAGCTAATTATTTTCAAAACTTTTTGAGCAATCACGGTCCCCGTTTGAGTTTTCGAAAAAAAAAACACATTTCGAGTAAAACGCATTTTAAAGTTTGACATCTTGTGTAAAGTTATGGCATTTGCTTTTACTAAAACGCTTGTAGTTTTTGTTCTAGTGGAGGGAAAATAAAATGCTTGGTATTGTTATTGAGTTAATAAAATGGTCTATAAAATAAAGTCATAAAAAAATTTGCCAATTTTTGAAAAAAATCATGGTTTTAGGATAGTCGGATACCTTAATGCCGGGGTGGCCATTAAGTCGATCGCGGTAGACCGCCAAGATATTTGGGGGTGACCGCCTTCACATAAAACCTTAGACGCGCATACTTAAGGAAACACAGATACTTATCAAGATAATAGAAACACCCGCGAATGAAACTCCAACCCAAATTAGAGAGACCTTTTCAAGAATTTACTAGACTAGAATCACACAAAATTTGCATTCATGGGTTATCCGCTTAGTAATGTTGTTGTGAAAAATATAACTAAATATATGTTACATGTTCTCTTTATCTCTCGAGGAAACGAAGCTTTTCTCTTTCTAAAGGGGGCGTAACTTTGTCAAGAATAATTTTTGGTATCTGTTAGTTGAAGTAAAGTATCCCAAATTTAAAAAAAGCTGCAATTCATTTAGCATTGTTCTTTCGCTCTACCTACCGGTGTGAATCTACATTTTTTAACGAAGAATATAATTAAGACAACATATTCCAGTTTCACAGACGACCACTTAAAATACAGTGTTAAGATTAGCAGTTAGTAATTATAAAGGGTGTTTTTTTCAGAGGTATAGAACTTTAAATTGCAATAAAACAACGATGTATTATTCGATTGACATGAATTTTTTTTTATTCGAAAGATAATCTTGTGGCATTACATTTTAAATAAGATTTCTGGCATAGGACTGCCACGGCTGGCTCGGATGTAGTCCAATCTGGACGTCCAATTTTCGATGACTTTTTCCAACATTTATGGCCGTATATCGGCAATAACACGGCGAATGTTGTCTTCCAAATGGTCAAGCGTTTGTGGCTTATCCGCATAGACCAATGACTTTACATAGCCCCACAGAAAATAGTCTAGCGGTGTTAAATCACAAGATCTTGGAGGCCAATTCACAGGTCCAAAACGTGAAATTAGGCGGTCACCAAACGTGTCTTTCAATAAATCGATTGTGGCACGAGCTGTGTGACATGTTGCGCCGTTGTTGGAACCACAGCTCCTGGACATCATGATTGTTCAATTCAGGAATGAAAAAGTTAGTAATCATGGCTCTATACCGATCATCATTGACTGTAACGTTGTGGCCTTCATCGTTTTTGAAGAAGTACGGACCAATGATTCCACCAGCCCATAAAGCGCACCAAACAGGCAGTTTTTCTGGATGTAACGGTGTTTCGACATACACTTGTGGATTAGCTTCACTCCAAATGCGGCAGTTTTGTTTGTTGACGTAGCCATTCAACCAGAAGTGCGCTTCATCGCTAAACAAAATTCGCTTATGAAAATCGGGAACAACGGCAATCTCGTTTTGGGCCCATTCGACGAATCTACGCCTTGCTTGATGATCGTTTTGATGAATTGCCAAACCAAACTGAGAATAAATCACTTGACAGCTGTTAAATCGGTCGCCATCTTGGAAAGTAATACCAACTTAAACTTCTATACCTGGAAAAAAAACACTATTTATATACCAAGGTATTCAAGATTGGGGCGGATAAAATGAAGACTAAGTCGTCTATTAATACTATATATAAGAACTAATTTTAAAAGTTATTTAATTTGTGATGTATTGTGAAGTTTGAAAATGCATCATTTAATATTAAATTTATGCCAATAATTATTATGTTCGCATTTTGCGTTTTACTTAAAGCGTAGTTTTAAAAGAATAAGTTTTTCTGCTGTAGTTATGTAGAAAGTACACACCGTATTTATTATTGTTATAATACAAATATTGTGTTAAGCTTTTTTTTTTTTTTTTTTTTGCTCATCGCACCTACGTCACATGGTGGACCGCAAACATTTTGAAAAACTAAAAGTAGACCGTGCCATGTAAAAAAGTCTGCCCACGCCTGATTTAATCATCTTGAAGAATTGTAGACTGTAAGAAATTTTTTTAATTGAGAAACTCCTCTCTCTGCTTGCTACACTTATTGGCAAAGAAAGTAAAATTCTTAATGCGATGGCAAGGTTTGGCGCAAATTATAAAGCTGAAATAAATTTTAAAACTTCTATTGGGCTTTCTTTTTTGCCTACTAATGCTGAAACGTAACAGTATCTCATCTGCTAGATCAAGCGCATTTTATATCTACTAGTAGCGCACACACAAGTTTTCCAGAGGGGGGGAGGGGGCTCCAGGGTCGAAAGTCCACCATTCTTATATCATGCTCCTTTTTGATTTTGTCGATTTGGGGAACAAAAAACAGTAAAAAAAACTAATAATTGAATAAATAATTAGTATTAATTAATAAAATTAATCATTAAAAACAAATATTTAATTAAATTTTACGTATTATATACTTAAAATTATAATCCATCCGGAAAAAAATCAAGGGCTTTGGGGGAGGGTCCAGAAAATAGGACACCCCCAGTAGCGCACTCAGGAATTTTTCAAGGGGGGGGTCGAAAGTTCGCCATTTTTATATCATGCTCCTTTTGATTTTGTCGATTTTCGGGAACAAAACACAGTAAAAAACTAATTATTGAATAAATAATTAGCATTAATTAATAAATTAATCATTAATAACAAATATTTAATTAAATTTTTCGTACTATATACTTAAAATTACAATCAATCGGAAAAAAATTTGAGGGCCCGGACCCCAGGACCCTCCCCTTGTGTGCGCCACTTTCTACTGATTCTCCATCTGTCAACATCATTTCTAAATTTTTACAGTTTTTAATTATTGAATGTTTAGGAGTATCTTTTTTTTTTAAATCATATCTACACTATTAAAACCGAAGGTAAACAATCTATCTATGAATCTATGCGTCCCTATTTTCTCACGAACCACACGACGCAGAAACTCGCCGAAGGTACCAAAATTTCAGGAATGATCCGAGGAATCCGTTTTGACCATTTATATTCCGATATTCCAATTAGTTAAAATGATATTAATTAAAAACCTTAAAACACATAATTAGTACCATATTTCACCGCCAGGGGAAAATTTGGAACTTCTTTTTTTTCCAGAGTTTTTAAAAGGCGATCTAACTTTTTTCAAGAGACTCACACAAAAAATAATTACAGATTCGGAAAGATCATTTATTTCGCCACAATATGGTATAATTTATTTTATAAAATAATTATATTTTCTATTTTTTACGATTTTTTTTTTAAAATAAATCAAAATCAATACGTTTTTATGAATAAGATTTCTAAATCGTTCCGCTTGCGATTTCTTTCGCGCTAATGAAAAAAATATTTTAAACTAGAAAAGTTCATGCTTTTCTCTTTTAGAATCAGACATTTAAAAAAATTTAATGTCAAAAACTGTTTTTTTGCGATTTTTCAAAAAATATTCAAGATTTTATTTAAATACTTAATAACTTCTTTAATTATAAAAATAATATCACGAAACTTTTTTTCAGGGTGTAGAACAATATTATACGTAATCTGCACAAAGATTGATAAAATATCTTAAAAATTACGGTTTTTATAAAAACAATTGTGTGTTCTTTTCGTTTTTTTTCTCTTTTTGCGAGAAATATTTAAGTATTATTTTTGTTACAATTTTAATTAAAAATCAATGTGTTTGAGATTTTCTAAAATCTTATCCTAAATTTAAAACAAAGAATAAAAAGCCCTTATTTTACTTTCGTTTGAACACTGTATTTATTTATGTTTAATATGTTTAGAATTGTGTGATAACTATATAGACAGTAGGATATCCTAAAAAAGTATATTTTTCAGTATTAAAATTAGAAAATCATTTTAACTTATATTTTCAACAAACCCCCACATATACATCTGTACATAGCACGCGCAAAATATAGAATGAATTTACATAATTTTTAATCTGAGAAAAATGTTACACTTATGTAACTCCCATAATAAAATCACTTTCCATTAATCTTATTAATATAACCAAGAAATTAATCTTTATAAGCACTAAAATTAACACGAATAAACAATACTCAAGAAATAGACTACGATATTTAAAATAAAAAAATACATTATATTTCTCAGTCAAATAAAATTAAAAAACTGTCATTTCGAAATATTTTTCATAACATTTAAATATAATCATACTAGCTGCATGGCCCCGCGTTGCTCGGGCTTTCTCTACTTTTATAAAAAAATGATCCCTTTCCTTCATAAAATCAGCACTTTTAATACTCTTTTTCAAAATGACTTTCACCCTATCCCCTTCCTCTGCTTAGCCCGGCATTGCTCTGCCTATTTCCGACTGTATAACTTAAAATTCGCTGTTTCGAAATTTTTTTGCTTCTTTTCTGTCAGACAGGTTTATTTCCCCCCGGCGTTGCTTGAACATTTTTAAATGCATAACACATTGTCACAAAAATTCCCCTTCCCTCTCGCTAAGATATCTTTTGAGTAAGTGAACAGTGGGACCTTAATATTTACTCACTCACTTTGCAACTTTTTAGGACCCGAAAACGAAAATGTACCTTTTTAAAAATAGTTGTATGTTCAGAAAAGTAGAAATTTTTATAATTACAAAATTTCACAACTGTATTAAATGTTGAATTAAAATTGTGAGCATTTTTTGAAATGTTTGATTTTTCTCACGTTGTGTAAATCGATAAGCACACCTAATCATCGAATTCCGTGTTAGCGACCTTAAATTACCATAACTGAAAACTATATAGCACGATTTAAAAAAACAGTGAAAAGCTTTTTCTGAAAAACGGCGAAAATCAATCTTGGTTCAAAATGCATTCTTTTTCAGGTTGACTGATTCGAGACGTATTCGTTTTTGCAAGGATTTTTATAGAATAATTGTCTGTGGTTTTGTCTTTAGAATTCCAGCGAATTTTTACTTTAATTAATATTGCGCAGTCCGTAAATATTAAAATTTAAAAATTGGCGAATGTAACATACTCGAACTTTTCTAAAATCATAAGCAAATAAACAATGTTATTCTTTCGATTAAAATAGTGTAAATAATTTATATCTGGAAGTGTAATACGTTAATATTACTTTTTGTTGTATTTTTTTATGTTAAAATTGTAATCAGCCTCACACTCTGCCTGTTTAGACTTTCGCAGTTCCTGGCGCCTGGCGTAGACAAAACAAAATACAAAGGTTAGCTTAACACATTAAAGATAGATATTTGCGGTTGCGGGCTTTTTTGCAGATGGCAGAATTTTTTCCTACTTACTTGACAATTATTGTTATATTTTGGACACTTCACACAATATCTATAAATTATAGCCTATGTGTTATTCTGATGTATAAGCTATACTATTGTAAAAGTTTCATCAAAAATCCATTCAGTTGTTTTTGCGTGAAAGACTCCCAAACATCCTCACAAACTTTCACGTTTTTATATATATTAGGATGTAATGTCATTTGGAAATTTATTTAAATACTAAAATAATATTACTATTACTATATATCTTTACATCAAAGAAGAAAACATTGAAATAGTTCACTTATTACTGACCTAATTCACATACTTTAAATATTCCGAAAGAATTTTTATAAAATGCCTTTTTGATACTTTAATCAGCAATAACACAATTATTTATAAGAATTAATTGCCAAATATTATTGCTAAATTTCTCTTGATGTATGAAAAAAAGCGAAAAAAAATCTGAAATCACATCTGTTATATTGATTCAACATGATGATTCAGAAAAACGGAATCAAAATTTACAATAAACAATACAAATGAACCACAATTTTTTTTTAATTCTGGGAACAGTAATGAAGGTTGTGCAATTCTCGTTCCGGAAATGGAAGCTCTGTTATGAAAAAAAAATTTCGCGTCAGCAATATTATTTTGATTTAATCTAAAAATAAAATTTTTTAATCCATTTCTCTTAACCATATAACTATGGATACGCGTACATATATACAAAATAATTTCATTGAAATCAAGAGTTACCTAGTTTTCTTTTAACTCAGAAGTCCTTTCAGTTATAATAGTTACTCATTTATGTGAATTTATTTATAACACACTTAATACATATATTTACAGAGATGTACCTTACAGCACTACTGTATTTGTATATTATTTTAAGTCTTAAAAAAGTACAAAATAATTCGAAATTAAAAACATAATTACCTGTTGCTATTTCAACCAGCTAAATCTAAAAGATTCAATGGAGCCAATTTTTTAGAACAAGAGTCTGTTGATGTTAGAGATCACAAGAACTTGTTTAACTTCAAGTAACTACTCAAGAGTAAAATAAAACATCTGTAGCTCGCTATCTTCAACAAACTTTTATTACCTCTGTCCCTTCTTTGGTTAGCTGACGCCGGATATTTTATGGGTGTCCGGAATGTCCGTAGTGACCCCAATCCAAGAAGGGAGAAAAGTTACACAGGAGTTGGTATAAACATATCAAATTTCATGATTTCATATACTGCGGCCTCGAACCCTTCAAGGTTCAACATAAAAGTAAATTGACATTTAGAAAATAAGAAACATTAAATGAAATACCAGAATCACAATACTGAATACAAATATATAACTGGAAATTACAAAAAGAGTGAAATCAAATACACATTCAACAATAAATTCTGTCGGTAAACCAGTCAAATATTTAAATGTGCATGTAAATACAAATTTTTTTTAAAGAGATATTTATAAATTTAAAAGAAAAACAATAACTCTTTTTAGCAAACATAATTTTTAACTGTTTATAACAGCAGAATTTTAAAAAACTGCAATTTGCCCAACGCTGCTCTAAACGAAATATTCTGTTTTGTACATTTGTCGCCCTTTAACGTAGTAATTAATGTGTGTTTTGATTTCCCGGTTTTTTCCCTTCCCAGAAATACAAAAATTTTTAAAAATCAAAAACAGGTTGTTTTTAAATAATATCAATAATTATTATATAAAATACAGAAAATATATACGTTTTTTTCCTTCAATTTTCAGTTTAGCTTCGACTCATAAATTTTCTGATTTTTAAACGTTTGTATTTGTATTAAAAATGTACGTCATGAAACAATTAATAAAAATTGAAAATAGTTTAAAATAGATATATAATAAATAGTGTATCAAATGTATTTTCATCCATGCTCCCTGCAAAATAAGTACAATTTTGTGAGGCAGACAGAAATTTTAAATTCTACTTTTGAACTTCAATGAAATCTCCCCAAATTTTTTGATACATAATTTTCAAAATGTACTTAGTAACAAAATCTGTAGAAAGAAGCATTTCCAAGGAATAAATAATTATTCTGAAGAAAGAAATTATTACTAATTCGAATACAAAAGAACTTAGTTAATAATAAATAAATATATATGTCACACTATCTTTATTTTGCAGATGCTGTTACCACCTTGATTTTTTTTATTTTCAACTTTATCATATACAAAGAGGAAAAATCTTCCCCAAATTAAAAGTTATAATTTTTTTTAATTAAATTGATCTCTTTTAGGACTAAAGGCAAGAATTGTTAACAACATAGAAAAAATGCTACAATTAAAAATCTCAAAAAAAAAAAAAAATCACATCCAAAATTAATGTTTTTTTACTGACCTCACATGAGTTTGAAATTTAATCAGTCGAAGATGAATCAGTTAATTCTCTCAATGTTATTTGATAAATATTATTACACTATATAAATACCTGAAAATTTATTTGTTGTTGAAGTAACAATTACTTACGTTAAAAATATTAATTATTATATTTAAGAGATTTTACGCCTTGAATAACCGATTTGTTTTATGGAGTTTGCTGTATTAATGTTGCATAAATATAAATGTAAGAATTCACTCGAAAGTTTAGTTAAGAAAATAATGAATAAAAAAAAAAGTTGCTTAGAAATAATCTCCCAAAAACAGTTCATTCCTCTTCAGATTACTAATTCAATTAAATAACTATAATAAAGACAAGTATATCAAAATCGCCTCGTAGCTAAAAATTTATAGCCGAGGTTGAAATTTAGTCCAGTAAAAATAGCTACTTCATGGATTACTTAAGCCCCGTGCTATTCCTGAATACAAAAAGTACTGAAATCTGACGATTTCCCGAATCCCTTTACATCAGTGCAGTGAAAATCTTGTCAAGAGAAGCATGTCTACTTGTGTCTCAATGTCGGGTGCCCATGCACTGCAAATTCAAATCGTCACGTAATACAATTATTATTTTTAAGAGATATAATCGTTTATACAAATTTTACTATTAATGGTCGACTTTTCAATTCAGTCTCAACAAAATCTTTTATATTCCACGTTTCCAATGTGTAAATTATAATATTTAAAAAAGAAATTCATCCAAATTTTTTCGTATAAAAAAAAGAATTACTTTTCAAATTCGGTCCAAAATGCCTAGAGCCGCCCCCTCGACATAGAATTATAATCAATAGGAAAATAAATCATGGTTTGGGTGGGGGTTCAGACCTGTGGACACCCCTTTCTTGTGTGCGGCACTTGCGTCAGTCAAGCGCTTTAGGCCCCCTTGTATCCTTTGCCCCCACAATGCAGGAGAGAACGTTACCAAACCCATCTTGAACGCGCAAAGTCAAAGCCATTTTGGTTACGCAACTGGCAACTTTGTAGCTGTGGTGTGTGTGCCAGACCAACCTACATGATTCAGGATGCCATGCTGCAGGAAATATTTGAGCTGTTCGATTCCCGCGGGCAATGCATTCTGAGTTAGGTAATAGAGGTCAAAAATACAGATAGAGATTTATTATACATTAATTATGTCATATTTAGCATTTATTAACATAAAAAATAAAAACAGCAAAATAGCTATCAATTAAACCTATATTTTTATAATGAATATTTTATATTTCAAATACGCGATATCTATCTTGTAAAGCTCTTGCAGCAACATAAAAGCATAAATTTGTAGCAGTCTACTTAATTCCAGAAATAGCTATATATGTTTTATTAATCACAATATAATAATAATAAAGCATTTGTTACGAAATTAGAGATTCACTTCCTTTATTCAATGTTGCACACACAGGAGCGGAAAGATTTTTTCCCGAATTTATTTTTATCCTGAGTATGCTTGTTGATACAATCACTTTTGTGTGTGTTTCATTGGTGAAAAAACGTTTGCATTGCAGAATTTTGATTCATTCCTAAGACATATCTGTTTTATTTCTCTCACAGCCGGCGCCCAAGGTTTTGGAAGGGGAAAGACAAGTGGGGGGAATAAATACTCATAAAGTCTAACAGATAAGCTGTTTTTTTTTTTTTGATGATGCAGCAATGAGTGATGTATCTTTTTACAAGTATTACACAATCGTTTCGATTTGCATTAAATAACCGAAGCTAATAATGAGTAACATTTAAACTGAGGGTATTTTTTTACACAAACTGCACTTTAAATAAGGTGACCATTTTTTTTACAATGGAAAGGACAAAAAATTCTAGAAAAAATTACAACTTAAATATATGAAACGTTCTAGTAATTCAAACAAAAATACGCTAATTACGCTTACATTCTTTTTAATTACTATCTTAAAAGAGTATTTTCCATTGAATCAATTTTTTTTTTGCCAACATATAATTTTCTAATATATCGGAAAGTTCGGGCAAAAAATATCCTTCATGCTGAATTTTACGGTAAGCACTGTAGTTAAAATATTAACATTCAATTTTGTGTGATTTCTCACTAGTCACTACACAAAAATCATTAAGAACTGAAAAAACTCTTTCAATTGGTGCATTAGTTCCAGGGCAGCACAACGTAAATTCAACAAGAACAATTACATTTTCATATGGAATGTGTTCATTTTTTAAATGGTTTAAGAAATTTCACCCATATTTTACCAATTTTTCAGCATGTTGATTTTCCAATTATTCTACTTTATTTTACTTTAAACAGATAATTGTCATCGATTTTAATATCAGGCATTTCTTTCGATAAAAACTCAACGTAATGTTCTTTATTTGCCCACTTTACTAGAGACCAAGTCAAAAAACACCATTGAAAACTGTTACTTCCTGTGATACTTGTTTCAGACCATTCTTCGACATTTTGGGAACATATTTAGTTCATTTCTGAATACATATTAACAGATCAGTTTTAAAATGTTGAAAAGGAGGACACTTTTCGAGGAAGGACAGAACCTATAAAAGGAGGACGATTTGTCACCTTAATAAAAATGCGTTCGGTGCATGAAGAGACAGAGCGACTTAACTTTTATTTCTTTAAATTTGAAGAGTGCCACTAAGAATTGTGTTCCGCGTGTGCCATAGGTTGCAAAATGCATGAGATGAAATGTTAAATAATTCAATTTTTTCCCCCAAAGGTTCATTCTCCATATCATTTGCCAGATCACTGATTCTATGTAACACGATATTCTTTGACAAAAAAAAATAATCCGAATTTTTTTCGCTGTCTTTTCTTCCAAGTCATGCGTGATATCTTTTGCTCAAGGTTCAATTACATTTTCACTATAGTATGTGTCTGTCCTAATCTTTACAATTCTGCAACTCAATCAAAATTATGACTCAAAGGCAATTTCCCATTGCCGTTTTTGAAGCTGACATTACACTTCTTAATACCAAATAATTTTATTTTAAAAATACCTGACAACTTTCTCCTTGTGTATCGGGTGTTTTGTTTTGCTGGTGCCTGCAAGGAAATAACGATTTTAACTCTACAAATTGCATAATGCGATTTAGGTTCTAATTCTTTTTCTTATAAAATAAAAACTCATTTGTTTTGAGTTGCATATTTTCAACCTTCCATTTTTTTCTTTGTTTTCAGTCATTTGAAATGTAGCTCTATATTTTTTTCAGTATCAACAACACCCTGTGTTGTTTCAAAATCAGGTACTGAAAACGAAGAATGAATAATTGACTGCTTGTCTATAAAAGACCCGTTTTTAACCATCAGTAAGGAATGAAATTTTGGTACAATAATTACCAAGTCATTTTCACAACAGCTTCACTAAACAAAGCTAATCTAGCATCCACAAACCGAAATCCCGCCCGGGGCGTATTTCATTTAGCGTATCTTATTTTGTACTCTGTGTTTAGTGTCAACGTTCTTTTATGTTGAAACTTCATGGGTTCGAGGCGGGAGTATGTTAAATCATGAAATTTGATATGTTTACACATTTTTCATCAGTAACTTTCTCCCCAGCCATGAGTGGGGTCACAACAGACATTCCTTTCACCCATAAGATGTCCGGTGTCAGCTATCCAAAAGGGGACAGAGGTAATAAGAGGTTTTTTTTTATAGAAAGTCACAGGAGATGTTGTATTTTAATCTTGAGTGTAGTTACTATAAGTCTTTTTTGAAGAAATTGGCCTGCTGAAATGGGCTATTTCTAGTTTTACATTTTACTTGATTGAAATTATAACAGTTATGTATGTCCGAAATTTCGAATTATTTTGTATTTTTTAAGACTTTATATAATATGTTTTACTTTGGAGGGAGGGGCGGTATTTTCCATTTCCGTCCGGGGTGGCGAAACAGCTAGAGCCGGCCCTGCTAGCATAATGCTAATAGCAAAATATATTCCACAAGGTTTACAGACGTTTGCACTAATATCTATCAACGTGCTTATCCAGTTGAAATATATTCTTTCCCAGGAAAATGATCTCACTTTTTGCTTTGCTATCCATTCAAGAATGGGCGCGTCACTTGACATACAAGTTGTCAAGGTCGTGAAAATTATTATACAAGGCACTCCATTTTTGTCTCCGTTATCTACAGCTTATTTTGCCAAGGGTGCTTGTGCTGCGATAACATGTTTCTCAAAATCTATCAAGTAAAATAACACTTTTTCTTTTCTTCTAATTCTTAACAATGTAGTACATACACTTTTTTCCGAATGTGAGTGAGTGAATATTAGCGTCGCACTGTTCAGCTACACGAGGGATTTTGGCGACGGACCACGTAATTTTGAACCATAGTCAAGTGACATGGACGACACGTGATCTGGGACCCCCCCACTCCTAACTACCACACCACACCAAAGGGAGGATATTTTAGCTCTCGACAGATTTAGCCTGCATCGCTGTCCTACACAGCGGGTCTTTAGTGGTATTGGGCTCGAACCGTGACAAAGCCAGCCACGATCCGATACCTATACCACGGCTACCACTCTGCCCTGAAAGTCTGGGCGTATTAGGCAATCATCTTACGTGTGTTTATGCTACAATTACTATTAAAATCTCGCTTTAGAAAATCACAATACTTGCCAGCAACTTTTCAATATTTCCTTATTCAAACAACAGAAACAAAATTATTTGTCTCAGCGTATTTAATTCAGTCTCTTCAAGCAAAAGCTTTGAAAAATATATGTATTTTAAATATAAAGATTCAATGCATCAATTTTTATGTTAGTGACATTAAAAATTAGAATATATGTGTGGGAAATTTCCACATGAACATTCTATGGAGGGCGCTGTCAAGGCAGCCACCAGAGTTAACGAAGGAGAGGGGATTCAGGGAGCGGACGCTGTGACGCGGAGTGTCGATGATCCGGGGTTGAGGGGAGAGGACGAACGGTGGCCGAGTAGGACTCACCAACCTGTTGTCCACGAGAGAGATGCGCGGTCACTCTAGCACTATCGGCAGATTGTCATTAACTATACCAGAACTGCTGTTGGAGCCAGAGGGGCTTAATCGAATTGTAGATACTGTATTATATGTGTTAAACGCCTGTCGTAGTGAGTAGAACTGTGTATTTTGTCCAGCATTAAACGTTAGATTAGAAACAAACGAGAGTGTGATTATTGAATACCCCTAGAACTGTACCATAAATCCCATATATATATATATATTTCAAAAAATTAAATTTTTTTGTTGTATAAATAAATAGAGTGATTAAATATTTTAAAATACATGCAATTTAAAAAAAAAACAAGCTTGGAATAAAAGCACAAACGAAAACAGAAAACACATTTAAAAAATTTTATTTGAAACAAATATTTAACATTCAAATGATATGAAACATCAAATCACATTAGGGAAAATTTCTCAAAACATAATCAAAAGATGTTTTTGTAATAATAATAATAATAAAACTTATATTTCCTCAGTTTTTAAAATATTTAGTTTATATCAAATTTTTTGAAGTCTCAAATAAACTTTTAATTATCCTCAACTAAAATAATTTTAATTTCTTTACCATCCCACATACAATAAATATCTAAAGCTATAGAATTTTATTGCAAAAACAAGAACAGCTGAGCTCTGTAACATGTACAAAATAATATTACAACAATAACAAGTATATAACAATTCTGATAGTTAGAATGGCTAAAACTTTTAAAGTTTCCTCTTACATGTATATTAAATATGAAACTACACTCCTTTAAGATGGTCTTAACTATTGCAAAATATTTCTATAAATAACACAAGAGTGGCAATATTATAAAATGATTAAAAAGTTATAAATGGAAAATTTATCTTTGATTGCACACAAAATAGTACAAATTTTTTTAAACTAAAAAATTTTAATGTCTACCTAAATTAAAATAAAAAATATATTTTAAGGCACAAATTACTAAATTTTACTTTTATAGAATACTGCAGATAATTTAATATATATTTTTATAATTAAATAATTTTTCTTTTATTAATAGGCTTTCTGTTAAAACAAAAAAAATATTAATTTAGTCGGATAAATTTTGATTAGATTTTTATGGTACTGAATTTGATATTATTTATCTCACATTTTGAAAGCTGCACAAGGGCTACTGGTGAAGGACTAAGTAATTTTGAACCATGGTCAAGTGACAAGGATGATACTTGAGTTCGCAGCCCACTTTCTAAACTTCAACACTCTATCAACATAAGGACTTTGAGTTTCAAGAGACTCTTTGCATGCATCAGCCCCTAGATGACAGTTTTTATGATAATGAAAGAAACTTCCTAAGTTATTCAATAAAAATATATAATTTAAATTGCAAATTTAATTGCAAATCAGACTTTTTGTAAGAATTGATTTTAAAAGAATAGAAACAAAATCCAAAAAAATGAATCAGATACATTTATAGTCATTTAAAAAAATATGAAATTTCCTCAAGGTAAATTTAATATAGTCTTCTAAAAACAATGCAACTGACTAATTTTGTGCATTAAAAATTATGAATACTTAATTTGATGCATTAAAAATAGAAAAAACCTAATCCATATGGGGGTTAAAAAAGAATGCTAAAGAATTATGAAACATACTTGCTTAAAAAAACATCTTAAAAAAGAATAAATCATATTTAAAAGGAGAGAATTAGCAAAACAGAAACTAAAAGCTTATTTCAATCATAATATTATGCAATCCATTTCAGAAAAAAAAAAATTTCACCAGTTCTTTCTACTAAACTTTTTATGACTATAAAAAGTAATCACAACATGTGATTGAAAAGCATTCTTTGTTGATTTGCAAAAACTATACATGGGAGAATAACATTAGTTTCATTATAAAAATATACTTTTATTATTTTATATATGTAGGCACAGAATCAGAGTGGACTTAGAAAGATCAGTAGTTATGTTATACATTTTTCATATTTTAGTAATTTTTTTTAAAGACATGTAAATTCTGTAATGCAGAAAAGAAAAAAAAACCAAGTTCTGCATATAATAAAAACCTTACCAAATGTATTTCAGAAAAAAAAACCTATGTAGTAAATTAAATAACTAATCTCTCTAAAAATAATTATAATACACCAATTTAAAAGATAATCTAAGAAACAAAGACATAAACTTGAAAAATAAAATTTAAGATTCTTCAAACACAAAAATCCATACAGGATTCAAACTGATGTAATATGAAGTGAATATAGAGTATATGTTCGTTCACGAAAAATTACCTTTTTAGTTGTAAGCACTTTCTCAAAAATTGCATTTATATTAGTGGTATACATGAAAGCTAATACATATGATTTTACAAACATTTACAAAACATTTTAAAAATAAATTTTGTCAAGATTTAGAATCTTCAAAAATTCAACTTCTTCCCTGTAATGATATTCTTCTTTTCACAGGTTCAATATCATCAGAAGTTCTAAGAATACCTCCGGCTGGGTAGCAGTGGCTTTCCATCTAGGGCTCCAGGTTCTAATTTACTCCCTGAAAATTGTTCCTTGACAAAAATATTTTCATTCATACCCAAACTATTTAAACTGACTGAACTATTAGAAAAAAAAAGAGGATTTGGCTGCAATGTTTCTTGTAATATTTCAGCTCTAGCAGTTATGTCAGCAATACTTTGATGAAGCACTGGCAGAATGACTTTGTGGCATGCTTTTAGCTTGAGCTAATTTTTAGTCAAATCTTCAGTACTGAAAAAGAAGAAAAATTTTACATCTGTCAGATTGATAAAATCAGTACTGAAACATCTCATGTTGCCCTAAGCAAAATTTAAAAGTAATAAGTAACAGAAAATTATTCCAGAATAATAAGATCTAGTAACTTTATAATTTTTTATTTTACTATAACAAAAACAAATGTAATGCAAAAATGATGTACACTCAAACAACAATTTCATGCCATCATTAAATTAAAAGAAAAACATAAATTTTTTGTATTTGTACCTTTTTATCATGGTTGTAACAACATTGAAATATATTATTCATTTAACAAACGAATATTAAGAAAGTCCTGTTTACATTGTAAATCAGGTTTGGATTTCCTACTTTTTTAACCCTTTATCGACTGACAGTACTTATAAGTACCACTCACTTTAAAATTACATAGAATAACCATTTTACAAATACTCTGACAATACTTAGCAGGAATATTCTTTTGAAATCCACTCTTAAAGATATATGGCAGCACAGGTTCTATGATGAGTATTTTAGTGGTGGTGAAGGCGAATAGTTTTAAGCAGAAATTGCATTTCCAGCGGATTGCTAAGATTGTCATTTTTATTCAGAAAAAAATAGTTAATGTCAAAAGGTAAGATACTTATTTTTTTTGGTATGTTAATGAAGACCTTAGAAAACAATTTGACTATTCATTTTAAGTGGACAGTGTGTTTAATTAATTTTACAGTTAAATATCTTTAATTAATTAGCTCTAATTAAATTTCCCCAAAGTTGAGTATTTGTTTTATGTATATCCCTTAGTTTTTCAATGTAGTGATTAAAAAAAAATGTTGCATTAAAAACTGCAGCAAATCATAATGTAGTCGTATATAAAGACAGTGTATACTTTTCCTTATTAATTGCAAATTATAAGTAATAATAATTATTTTAACCAACAAGCAAAAAGAAAAAAAATATTTTTCATCAGCTACTATTTTTTTTACTTATGTTCACAAATGAATGGATTTTAAGACTGAATTTAAAAAATGTAATTGATCTAAACCCCTACATTTTCATGTAAAAGACTTAGTATATTTTAAAGGTTTTTAATTACAATAGCTAACAAATCACAAAATAATTTCTAAATAATCTAAAAACATACTTTTGTAGCAATTTTTTCATTTGCATGAAAGAAAGTTCCAAATAACTTGTATATGTCTATTTTGGAACAGTCAGAGATAATGAAAATTTAAAAATCCTATTTTTCCTTTTTCATAAATTATTGTTGAAATAATGAAATTATTGAAAAAGACAATAAAGTTATAACATGTATATTGTATTGGTAGAAAAATCCCAACAAAATGTTATACAGGTTGTATTTCAAAAATGAATGTAAAGAATTAATAAAATATTATAAAAACATTTTTATTTGCACATTCCTTTTCTTTATATAATTTATTCAAATAGATCTAGGTAAATTAATATCTACTTTTTAAAGAGAGAAATATTTTTTAATAAATAAAAATTACTTTTGTACAAAACTTTATTTTTTTAATCGAGCAACAATTTTAATAAAGAAATATGGAGGAAGAAACTTTTTTTATAGATCTAGAAGCATTTATATACCAGTGATGACAACTAGATGGTAGACTTGCACTGTCTAGGTTGAGGCATTTTTTCTTTTTGGGCGTTTCTATGCATTTCAATTTCATCACAAGCTTTACCCAAAAGAATGATGCTAATACCAACCTGGTACTCACCAAACTAAAAAAACACCAATAACATTAATTGAAATTATGTGTACCATAGAAGAAAAATTTTTTTGTTTATAATAAAAAAAAAAATTATCACTAAGCCTGTTGGTATTTGGTTTATACCTATTTCTTTGGTGACAGTTAATTGACCGCTTCCTAATGAATGCTATACTTTTCAGTTAATAAAAATAAAGAATACATATATTCAACTAGAAAATAAGACAGTTTCAGGTAAAAATTACTAATTTAACTATTACTTTTTACATCAAAATTTTTTCAAAGTTTACAAACTAAACCAAACTCAGTGGCGCAACAGCCCATGAAGGGCCACGGCCTAATGTACCCATTTCAGTATATGTGACCATGGGTGCTGGAGTGTAGGAGCAGATGTTCCAGTTAGGTGGTCAGTCTGATGTGAAAACCCTCAATGTTTAATTACCAAGTAAGTTTGGTACTCATTTATCAACCCAATGAAGGGACGAAAGGCTGAGTTGACCTTGCTCCAGCCTGGGATTTGAGCTCTAGAGCTGTGGAGTGGAAGCGCAATACATTACCCCTCAGCCACCGAGCTTCTTGTAAACTAATATTATTTCAAATCACATTGTTTATATAAAATATTTATAGTGCCACAGATAGAACTAATGAATTATTTAATTAAATTCGAGTGAATGTTTGCCATTATGAGTTATTATGAGCCTTATGAGTTGCCAACAGTCTCTACCTGGCATAAAACAAACTCTACATTTACACATGCTATCTTCTTAAAGCACAATCAGATGACATTTTATTCTAAAAATTAAAACTAAGCTTGATATTTCAGTGCAGATAACACAAAAAAAAACTTCATGTATTTTCTAGCAGCCAAAAATTACTTATAGTAATTAACAGTAGAGTACAAAAGATTGTCTATAAAAACAAAAGAATAAAGACAGACACCAGAAAATAAAGTAGCTATTTATTGCAGAAAAGACGTAAGATGTAAAGTAATATCCTACATGGGACCCCGCCACCAATAAGTTCTTCATTTAAAATTTAATTAAAATACTCTACATTAGTCAAATCAAAATTCTAAATGCATAATTTTCACTTCGGCTCTGGAAATAATTATGAAGTTAGTTTTTCTAGATATTTAGAGTTTTCTGTAAAGCAAAACAATGCATGTTAAAAAACACGTGTATTAACCCTATGCCATTGGTAAATTTCAACAATTTTTTTGTGCTGGAAAATAATGTTATATATATAACACGATTAAATATTTTCATAAATCATTATACTCAAGAAAATAAAAAATACCTACCAATTTTTGTATGAAAGCTAAAGGATTTCGATCAAGACAAGCTTTAATTGCTTTTTGTCTTTCTTCTTCATGGGTTTAATTGTTGTAACAATTATTGCAATTACAATTATTACAAAACTCTCCATTTGCAAAACAGTCACAATACCCACAAAAAAAAGTTAGGCACACATTTCTACTTATTTTTTGTTACAGTTTAAACAGAAAAGAATAGAAGAATAATTAGCAATCTCTTCATGTAATTAAAATAAAAACTTACAATTTCAAACACTGTGACTTGGTACAGTTACATGGCTTTCTCTGTCTGTTATCAATGTCTACTGGAGTTCTTCTAAAAATATGTGAAAGATAAAACATTTTAAACAAAAATAACTTAAAAGGTAACATAAATGTATTAATAGTTTTAAAAAGAAAAACTTTTACATAGATTTTTTTTAAACCAAGTACTTAATACTTAACAACTACACCATAAAAAAATAAACAAACATGTTAAATAATTTATAAACACTAACCAACAATGCATCACTCTCAATAACAAACAATTAGCTATCTTAATATTTAAAATACAGCAATTTCAATGAGTTTTTAACCTTTTAAGCAATTTCCAGCCCATGGACTCTATAGCCAATAAGTACTAAAATCCTTATATGTTAAGATGATTAGTCATATCTTTTGGTTTTCAGTTATTCAGGTCTCCATTAAAAATTTGTCTGATACACTAATGCATATATGAAAGTTTAAATTTTAAGCAATTTGTGTGTATGCCAGTTCAAATAAAACCAAAATAACATTTCTGTTCATAAACCATATAATAGACATTTAAAACACTGCACTTGAAGGTCTGCAATGGAATTCTGAGAGGCCATTTATTTTTTTATAACTGACTGACATAAATGACATATTTTCAAACTAATATTCAATTTTATAGGAAAAGAAAACCTTACTATGAAATTTCAAAATTTTTAAATTTAATATTAATACAATAAATAATCTTAAACCTCAATTCCATCCCCTCCAATATATATATATACATTTTAAAAGTTTTTTTTTCTTCTATTGAATGCTAATTCTATTATATTAAATTAAATTTTTTAAAAATAGCAATTTTTGATTTGACACAGATATAATGTGCTTTACAATTTATTTTAAACCTGAATTTTATGCAATAAATAATATTTTAGGAACTTCATTTCTACATCCAAAAAAAAGCCTTTATCTTTTCCCACAAATGCAATTTTTTACAGTAAAAGTTCTAATCTAAACATGCAAAAAAAAGATCTGTATCATAAAATTTAAACAAACTGACAATTTATCTGAAGGCCTAGTGGTAGCGTATCGCACTTCCACACCACAGGTCCGGGTTCTATTCCCGGACTGGGCAAGGTCGACTCAACCTTTCATCCCTACTTCAAGTGGGACGATAAATGAGTACCAAGCTTGCTTGGGGACACTGGGTCTCGCTTCAGATTGACCACCTGATCGGGACATCTGCTCATGCCCCTCATGGGCTGTTGCGCCACTGAGTTTGTGACAATCTATCCCAACTTCACAAAAGTATCACTGCTTTTGTTCAGCGACATCTTAAGATTTCTTAAAGCTATGAGCTTCTATGAAAAAGTAGGCCCCACCTATGACTCTTAAGTTGACAGTATATAGCACATGTCAAATATTTGTACAAACTGTAACCTATAACAAATATATGTGGGTGATTCACAATCTTCCAAACCTAGGCACACAAATAGGCTCAACCCTGATTGCCCCTTCCACCTAAATAGTGGTGTGGACATAACAAACTAATGCAGCAGTTATTAAACTTTTGATCGTTGCTTCTCTTGATGTATCAGCGTGACACTGCAGAACCCTTAGGTTTTGAACATTCCTCCCTGACTCAAAAACTTTTGTTCAAAATACAAGTTTTTGTAGAGTTTCTTCATTGGGGGACTATGTAGTAATGTAGTCTACTGAGGGTACATTTATCAATTTTTCCACGAGGCCTTTCAGAGTCTGTCAAAGAGGGAAATCTCAACGTTACAGGATCCATGGACCACAGTCTAAGAACTGCTGTACTAATGCATTCATGCCATTGTTGCTAGTTGGTATATAGTTCAAAATTCCCAGTTTTTTGAGAATAAATCCAGGAATAACATTTAAAGATTCAAATTAATCTGATCAAGATCTTACTGAGGTCAAGTAAACAACAAGACAAGACCCCCTACTGACGTTGAGGCTCAGGATCCAGTTCACCCATGCCTTAAAATGTCCCTACTTATGTTAACTGTGAAGCAAATTTAATCTCTATACATACTGATTTGGATCTCCCAAAAATTTGGTTAAAGCACTTAACTATAAAAATTTAAAAGAAATAATCATAATATGTTGTTGTTGTAGTTGCATGTCCCTATTGGCCAGCAGTGCTAGACCAGGTCCATGACATCGTACACTTTTAGTAAGTCCAACACCAGCAAGGGATTGTCTGCTAAATCCTGCTTGGTGGGCCTAGGCATTCGAGGATGTGAGCAGGCATGGCCGGCTCAGAAGAACAGTTCATGCACATTTCAATGTTCTTGCATCCGTCAGAAAATTTCATTGTTTTGATATGGCCACTTCGAAAAGCGGGCTAGAAGAATTTGATTCTGTCTTGTAAAACTGTGAGCCAGAGAGCCTCCAGGACGAGAACACTGATACCAATGGTGTCCCCTGGGGTTAATCCAAGCAGTCTTATTCTGGTTTTTAATTATCATAATATATCTATATTAATTAAAGGGAGAGTTTTGTGAGCGCTTGAACAGCATAGTACAAATTCAAGAGAAGCCCAGATGTACGAAATTTGGCATGACGGAATTAAAGGCGATGACTATAACCATTTTGAAGCCCCTTTTTCTACAATTTATTTTAGGATTTTTCTATAGAAAATTCAATGTTGATGTATTTTTGGTAAATTTTGCAGCCTAGTTTTCAAACAAAATGTTGCAGGATTACAATTCTACTACTATCTAAAAATATAAATAAATAATGACTAACTTTGCTTTGGTAACGTTAACTGGTTAAATTTTTAAATACATCTATCAATTCAAATGATGCAATACTAATCCAGAACATAAAAAGGACGCACACACACATTTGACTTAACCATTAGATGCAAAAAAAAAAACAAGTCTAATGACTTTTATTGAAAAAGAAGTTGTCTCTGTGATCATACCATAAATCAGTAACTAACTAAAAAAAAAAGATTCCATATGTTTGAATAGTGCAACAAAAAATGAATAAACCGCATGTGTGGCAATTGCTGCAGCTAAAACATTCCATGAAAAGCGCCAATAAAATGAGACATACATTGTTGTCAGATTGAGGAAGCCATTTGAGAAATAACGTCAAATTCTTAACTGAATTGAATCACAATAATTATTATGAAAGCATTTAGAATTTCTGAAAAAAAATAAAAGCTTTGAAAAATATGCTTCATTTCTGAGTCTGAGTTATAAAATCAAATTTCTAATTTACCTAGGAGAATGATGAGCTGGTGGATGAGTAGCTAGAGCAGATGAAGGGCGGAAATTGTTAGGTGGGTTGGAGGAGAGAGAAATAAAAGCAGACTGTGACCCCAATGTTGATGAATTAGGAGTAGATGGAGCTGGTAAAATATTTAACACTTGTGTTCCAGTTCCAGGAGTAGCAGTTGGTTGTTGAAGCTACAAAATAAAAAGACATTTTTTGGAAAGATAAACAATAAATAGAAAAGATATTTTAATTTTATTACATACAAAAATAAACAGTATATTTTTAATACAAAAAAAAAACTACATTTTTAAAAAAAAAAACAGAAAGGCCTGAAGAATTTCTTATACTATAAAACAATTCAAATAATTACATACAACACTAGATAAGAACTTTTAGTATAGCATGTTTATCCATTTTTTTTTGCAAATTAAAAAATTACACCAGTAATATAGAAGAAGCTAGAAATATATAAAAGCTAGAAAGTTTTATAAAACTAACATATTGAAAAGCCCATTGACAATTGGTGCACTATATATAAGCACTTTCACAAATACAGAAGGAGAGTTTATTTATGTTGCACACTATAAAGCTGCACAAGGGCTATTGGTGACGAACCTCGTAATGTTGAACCATGTCAAGTGACGAGGTTGACATCTGAGATGCCCCCAATTTTCTAAACCCCACCAGCAGGAGAAAGTTTGAGCACTGACAAGTTCAACATGACCCCCCCTCTACACAGTGGATCTTCAGCGGCACTAGAGTCGAACTTAGGATATACCATACACAAGTCTGTTACCTTGACAATTAGGTTGCCGCAACCATATATGGGAGGAAAAATATTAATAATAATATTTATATATATAAAATCTTTTAAAATTAATTTAATTTTTATTAAAAATTACCAAAGGATTATATGCAACTCATTTTATTTAGCATAAACATATTTTTAGAAAATTATGATAGGCAAAATATATAACAAAATCAAAAAAATAACTATATGGTGTGAACTGTATGTCTTAGTAATTTTGCAAAAAATTACAGTTTTGTTAAAACATGAAATTTGAATTTCAAAATATACCAGGTTATGCATATCAAATGAGACGCTTGCTAACAGATGTCGCCATGCATATATGCAAACAATACGAAACAGTGACACGTGACTTTTATAGTTTGACCTTTGATACTCATGACAAGTTTCAGCATGCATTGTATTTTTTTTTACTGTGCTGAAAATGTCGAATTTTATGCTTTCCGACCACGATTTGCGGACAGAATTAATTTTTTGTTACCATCTGAAGAAAAATGCTGCTGAATTGCATCAAATGCTTGAAGAAGCATACTGTTGTATGTCATGGCTAAATTCTAAGCATAGTTTGACAAGTTGTGGATAACTTACATGACATCACAAATGTTGTCAGTAATCCAGGAATATAGTATTACTTATATTTATATATAAACGGCAAAGTGATGTGGGCGTTTCAAAATGTGCCGCCATTTACAAAATGTAAACAAACCCGAGAAACGAGTGGAGTTGAGAAACAGCTTTTTTGCTGATAGCAGCTGTGCATTAAAGATCTGGTCGCTGCTTGTGACGTCACAGTTCCATCTGGCCACTCGAGAGATTTTTAATAGTTTGTATCGCTTTATTGTGGAAGTAATACAATATGCTAATCGTATTAACGTATAAATACTGATTGCTACTGTGCGTAGTCAGTAGCAATTGGGTGCACTTCTCAGCAAGTAGCTGACTCCATATTGTACTCCAAATGTTTTGAGTTAGAGTATAACAACTGTTTTCATTTTTAAAATGTCACTGTAAATTTCATCTTTTGCATCGTCTTCAATAAACATGTTGTTTAAGAAATTCTTGTCTTTTTTCATGAAAAGTCTTCCACATCCATTATTTAATTTTAGGATCCACTGTTCATAGCTCTCTACTAGTTAGTTAGTTTTCACACTTTAATGTTAGAAGTGTAGAACTTAAGATAGGAAAACACATACGGTGGCAATGCTCTGAGCCGTGCGCAGTGCTACAGGTGGTTTGAAAAGTTTCAAAATGGTGTTTTGATGTGAGAAACAAGAAGCGTGGCAGACCATCAAAAAAATGTGAAGATGCTGAATTGCAAGCATTACTCGATGAAGATGATGATGGCCAAACACAAAAACATCTTGCAGAACAATTGAATGTTGACCAGAGCACTGCTTCTCATAGTCTCAAAGCAATGGGCAAGATAATAAAGGTCGGTAGATGGGCGCCAAACGAGCTAACTGACCGTCAACAGGAAAACCAAAAAAATCGCGGTGCGAAATGTTGTTGCCCGCTACAAACGCAAAGTCATATCTCCCATTGTATTGTGACTGGCAATGAAAAATGGATTTATTTTGAGAATCCCAACCATAATCGATCATATGTTGACCAGGACAACCGGCCCAAATCGACGCAAGGGCTAATTGCTTTGGCCGCAAGACAATGCAGTGTATTTTCTGGGATCAGGAGGGACCAACATATTATGAGCTTCCTCAAACCCAGCAAAACCGTTAATACTGATTGCTACAAGCAACAATTACATAATTTGAACGATGCTATTCTCTAAAATGTGAGCAATATAAGAAACGGCAGCACAAAGTGATTTTCCTTGATGACAACGCATCTAGCCACTGTGCTAAGCCGATTCATGACACGCTAAGGCGCCTGCTGGGAGCCCCAGCGCATGCAGCTTATTCGCCAGACTTGGCTCCTTCTGAGATTACTACCTATTTGCATCATTGGGACACACATTGGCTGACCAGCGCTTCACTTCTTACGAAAAACGTCAAAATCTTTGCTTGATGACTGGCTGGCCTCAAAAGACTGATAGTTTTTTTTTGGTGTGGTATTCACAAATTGCTCAAAAGATGGGAAAATGTAGCTGGGGCGATGGATATTATTTCCAATAAAGAAATACTACCAGTTTTCGCAAATTTATTGTATTTTTTTAAACAATCATCTAATTTCATTTTTGCATACACCTGGTATTTACACACACACCATTTTATATTAACTAATATTTAAACGAGAGGTAAAACCTCAAAGTATTTTCCATATTCCAAATAATTTTCTTGTTCAATTATCTAAATTTGAAATGGTTTGAAAACAGGTTTGATCAAAAATTTTGTTCCTTTTTAGAAATTATAAAAATAAACAGAATGGCATATCAAAACACATGATTTTACTAGAAAACATGTAATTTTTTTTTCTGGGGAAAATTTTTTGGTAAGCAAAAATTGTACTCTTAGTTTTTAAAATTAAATACAAATTTTAAAAACATTCCTTTTCATTGACAAAATGTTACATAATAATTAAATCTGCAAATCACACATAGCCAAATAAATTAAAATTTAACCTCTAAAATCCATCATTGTAATGTTTTTTCTCTGTGGATATGAAAGTAATTTTTGCACTGCCCCAATTGTTCTCTCTCAAATTTCAGTTATATACTCATTTTAATTTCAGTAGTTGTGATAAACTTGTTAATTGTATAAACACATAAGAATTTAGTATCAAATACATCTTCAATATTAAAAGTGAGCACCAAAAATTATGGAGATAACTCATTAAAAGAAATAAATACTTTTTACTGCAGAGAACAATATTTCATTCTATATAAATATTAATCATAAAACAGCAATCATTTTTTTCATCATCCTACTTACTTTTGATGAAGTTTAATATTTTTGATAGTAATCTGAAAAAGAGGGTTAAAAAAAATTGCACCCCCCACCATTTTTGTTATTCAACAACAGTGATATGATGGGAGGGGTAGTATATTACACCAAAAGGAACATTTTGCAATGAATAACCTCTCAAAAATTTTAAAAGAATGATTTCAATTTGTAAACAAAACAACATACATAAATATTTCCCAATTTAATGAAGGAGTATAAAATCTTATCTTGCTTATAAGGAATACAAATCCCCTAAAAATTAAATAGAATTTTCAACAACATGCTCTTTATATAAACAAAAAGCCTTCACATAATTACCAAGGTATATAACACTGGCATCATTCCTCAGGTTGTCATTCCTCATACAACTATGTTTTATATAAAATAATTTTGATATTTTAATATAAACTGTATCATAATACACCAATTAGTAGATTTTATTGAAATGTACCAACTTTTAAGACAGCTCAGACTTTTTAAATGATTTTGTTTTGTAATTTATAATGACAAAAGTATAATTTCCAATTTAAACATGTTTATGCCAATTTTAAA
The DNA here is from genome assembly GCA_019973935.1 of Trichonephila clavipes. Taxonomy (NCBI): domain Eukaryota; kingdom Metazoa; phylum Arthropoda; class Arachnida; order Araneae; family Nephilidae; genus Trichonephila; species Trichonephila clavipes. Next base: position 86,013 of record BMAU01017254.1, read on the forward strand.
AATCTTTATTTTAAGTTGAATACATAGACGAATTGTTTAAAAACAGGAAATAAAAATTCCATACAAAAAGGAGAAACTTAAAATTAACTTCATAACTAATGTAATTACTTATGTATATAATTAATTTATACCTATTCTACATCTATATCAATTAAAAACTAAAGATTTTGAGTGTGATACCTGTGTAACATACTGAGCTGGGCACCATGACACAGCTTCTTGAAGAGTTTCGCACCAACAGGTATAAATGTCTCAGCGAGTAATTGTCCCAATTGTGTTGATGTGACAGAAGTAGTTCTCGTAAAAATTCAGAACCTGATACTGCAGGTATGCCAACCCGGGTTCTACTTGCTTTGCAGTTACACCACAAAAAAATGACCAAATAAAAATGAACAGAGTTCTTTGCATGTTGAATTCTAGAGAAATTGGTAATTTAACAAAAAAATTATATCGTATGCAGAAAACAAACAAAATGCATGCATGATGTACTAAGGGGAGGGAGGGACAGATAAAAATTAAAAAGTTACTTTACTAGTTTGTTTATTTGATTATATATATATATATATAGCAAACATTAGATGATATTTGGTGAATGGACAATATCACTCTAAAAGTTAATAGCTTCCATTTAAATACAGCATTTTGATTTCATTTCGAAGCATACCCCTTTTTTAAAAAATATATAATAATTAAATTGCGCTGAAATTATTTATATATATATTCAAGTTCAAATAATGTTATTTCATATATGATTTTACGGCATTAGATTCCAAATAATTAAGTATCAAAGTTATGCAATCCATGAATCCATTTAAAAACTTATAGGTCGCAAATTAGCTCTTTATCCTTCAAGATAAATCATAAACGTACAATTTCGGCCTCCAGCTAATAATACGCTGCATAACAAGCTTTTTAAAAAACCATTCAATTTGCATAAGGGTTTTAATGCACTAACAAAACAATGCTAAAAATTGGGTCTACTTTTAATTTTTTTTTTTGAAGTAATGATGTAGCACCAGACAGATAAATAGCTACAATTCCTTATATAAAAATTTCACTGAAAAAAAATGCCCATAAAAATAAAAGATTTCACAAATAGTTATAATATAATTCAATCATTAAAAAACATATTAATATACAGAGATTTCTATTTCTTGTTTAAAAATTTAATAAAATATGCATAATATTTAAACACCTCAGAAAACTGACCAAGAAAATATGCAAGCAGTTTACCATGCAAACCAAAAAAAACTGATAAATAATAAAGTCAGAACACAACACCAATTAGTATACTATGTAGCTATACTAACCAAGTCAGCAATGGATGTTTTTTTTTTTTGGAGCTATACTAACCACTTAGCTGGGGCAATGGGAACAGTAGGACGAATTTAGATACAGATGCTGTTACAGAAGCAGTTGTAACAGCAATTTACACTAGTGGCAAGTGGAGTAGTACTGCAGACAGGCAATACTGTAGTCTCTTTCCTCCCTATATTAATTAGAAACACAAAATTTATACAATCTGAATTCAGAAATTATTTTAAATTGGTTATTTGTCAATTAAGTTGCTATAATGAAATACAAGGAAAGAAACATAATAATTCCTTTATTATAGCTAAAAAAACTATGGAATTAAGAATGAATATCTTTTAATGTTACATTCTGTAGCTTCAAGAAGGCTATTGGTGACAAATCTCATACTTTTTTATCACGTAAAGTGAAGGACAGCAACCCATTCCAAATTTTCACACAAAAGTGACGACTTTGAGTATTAACAGATTTTTGCAACCCTTTCTTAACTTGTTGAAAAACAATAAAGGACAGGAAATAAAAGCAATAAGTAACTATCCTGGATTAGGGATTCTTTCTCATCCGAGTCATCTAACATGTGCATGGAGTCATCTTCTTTGATTCTAAGGTGGGCATCAACAACCCACAATGAAACAGTGACTCAGACATTCACATCACTAGATGGACACACAGCCTAGCAATACTAATTGATATGCACTTTATAGATTTCCACAAATTATGATCAGTAACACAATGAATCTCTTATTTAACGAATTTTTCCTCGTAACATATATTTTTCAAGATTTGTGACTTTGTTAAACGGACACATGATTGTATAATACAAAGAAATTTTTTTTTTCAAAATTCCTGACTTCACTTTGATTTAAATTTTAGGCACATCACATACATTCTCATACTATTAAACTTAAAGGTATAAGGTATCCATTCCTTTTGCATAAAATTTGATGACAATACAAAAATTTTCTCAAAAGAACAGGCAAAATTCTCTAATGTTTATGTCCTAACACTCGATATCTCTTCACTGCTACTATCTTTCCTATTTCCAAGAAATTTTGATATTTTATTACATATTGTGTGCCAATATACATTGGCTGAACCTTGAGTTTGATGCCCCTGATCCAGAGAATTAAGAAAATTACAACAGAATACTTACTTGTGAATCCAAATAGACAAAAAAGAAAACCTTGAACAAAACAATTTGGATTAAAAATTTTAAAAAGCGGTCATTTAATAGCTCCATAGTGTAAATTAAATTAGTAATATTAAAATTTATAACAAAAAAATACTTTTAAGAAAAATAAAAAGACATAGAAAGTTTTACCAAATTACATTTAAAATGAATCAACATACCAGAGATAGAAATAAATCTAAACCCAACAACTGGTATGGAGCCACTCACAACCCTTAAAACTAAGGCCCCAAAGGGTAAAGGAATGAATCCCATTCTAGGTGATATAAGATCAGAATGATCAGCAAAAGCCTGAAATTGAAAGATATAGAAATTTTTTTACAGCATATTTTTTTAAGATAAAGGATAAAATTACTTGTATATGAAATCAATATATAGCAAAAGAAATAAATATTTCTAGTATTGTAAACAACAAATTGTTAAGCATGGATGATTAAATATGATATATTAAAAGATGTTTAAACATCTTTAATATTGATGTTATTAAGTTGACTAAGGTTTAAAACACTGGCAGCACTTAAGCCTTAAGCATGTGCCAGTTTTAGAAAATAAAAATTTTTTGCTTTTTGGTTTATTAATTTTTGTTATCTTTTAATAAGTTTGAAATTTGGTTTTAAATTGAAAAAAAAAAAATTATTTCCTTCAGATTTGTAGAATTTATCACTATAAAAATCATCCTTCATTCCTTTTGGATTTTAGAGATAACACAGAGAAAGACAGAAAGAAATAAGCACATAAAAATACTTATTTTCAGGAAAAATCTGGATTTTGAAAGATTTTTAATTTCAATTTATTAATGAAAGAAAAATATTCATAAAAATCAATTTTTTTAGAAGCAATATAGTTTTTAGTCTGTATTTAATACTCTAAACAATTTACTGTTATTGGTGGAAAGATTCAACTTCTAGACATGTGTTTATTTAATCAGTTATTTTGGGTGAGGTACAGTAAAATGTTATGTCTCAAACCTAGAAATGTTCTACTCTTAAAAACTTGTGTTAAAAAAAAAAAATATTTGTAAATTGTGTGAATAAGGTTTAAAATAATAAGGCACATCAAAGATCAAAACTCATTAGGTATATTAAAAGAATAGTTTATAGAACAGATAAAAGAACGTGGGAAAAAGATAAAATAAATATAAGAATTACTGTAAATCTGAATTTCTGTATATTATCAAGACAGTCAATCAAAAAAAAATTGAGATAGTAGAGTTAACTCATATAGAGAAAAACAAGAAAAGGATTTTTATAATTATTCATATTAGGAATATAATAAATTTTCAATTTGAGAAAAATCTTAGTTAAAATATATATATAATGTAATAATCTAATTAAAATTATATCATTAAAAATAATTAAAAATAAAACTTACATTTTTTATTTACAGCAAGCCAAATCATAGCTAGGCTTATTGTATAATCTTGATACACCCAAAGTATTAAAAAACAAAATTATTGAAATACTGTACAGCCATGAATAAAATAAATTTGTGACTACTCTATCAATTAATGAGGTTGAAATAATTTAACTGTAATAGTTGATTAAGTTAATAAAATAAATCTAACAAGTTTAATAAAACCAATATAATGTTTTTATAATCAATAAATTTTAATTCTCAAAATTTTTGGCTTCATTGTGGATCTTGTTATAAATGCGCGCTTAGTCCAGTCAACAACAATCTAAATCAAGACCACACTTATAATAGCAAAACACCATAAATTGATCTAAAATAAATAAATACTAATATCTTTTTTAAAAAATTACTAAATTTATTTTTGGAAAAAGCAATCTCCGTAAACAAATTAATGCCAAGCATTTTTATACATAAATATAATGCCCTAGATATATGTGGAATTAATGTAAAAATATCTTTTTATAATAATTGTATTTTTAACAAAAACTACAGCACTGTTTTATCAAAATTTAAAAATATTCCATGGCTGAAAATGAAATTGAAGGGACACAATTTTGTGGATTCAGACAAGGTGATTGAAAATGAGACAAAACAGATAAATGTCCTCTTGGAAAATAGATTCAAGAGTGTTTTGAACAGTTGTATGAATGTTGGAAGATAGGAAGTGTGGATATACTTTGAAGGCTCTACTAAGATTAAATTATTGTTCTATTTCTTAATAATTTGTAACTGACCTTTTCCCGCAACTTTTTGGCCCTACCTTGTACTAATGTGACAAAAAAAAGCAACTGAATAATATGAACAAAATATCTCTTAAGTAAATTAATTTTTAACATAAATCAAAGACAAGATATTCTGAATCAATAGACGGATACAAACTTTCAAGATTGTTATAGAAAACAAGTTTATGTAAAAACAAGATTTTTATAGAAGTACCTTGAAAACAAGTTGATTAATCATGATATATATATAAACAGACATTTTAACGACCTAAATATTGAATCTTAACAATAAGTGAAATATTTCAGTTGAGTTCAATTTAAATACAGAAACCGTATTGAAAATTTACCTTGGTCTACAAATACAATATGATTTCTAACGTTCTTTCAATTAAAATTATTTAGCTAAAAATTTCAAATTAAAATAAAAAACCCCTTAAAATACAATAAATATACTGTGGTATAAAGCCAGTGTAAATTACAAAAGAAAAAGTCTCTACTATAGTCTAATTATTTTCATTCATTGTTTGTATAATCCACAGTAGTTAGAAGAATAAGAAGGGGAATCCTTTCTCCTCACATCACTACAAGACATTTGAAAGAGCTTATTTTTTTCAAATTTCTTGAAAACCATTCTAAATTCAATAAACTAAAAGATAAAAATTAAAATATTCTGAGATAAAATAGCCATATTTAAATATTAAAAAAATAACTTTTTGATTTTTAAAAAATTATAAAGTATACTCACATAATTTAAGAAAGCATAATTGTAAGTAAGGCTTTATTTGTAATTCATGGCAACATTCAAGTAGTAGCTTGGATTAGTACAATAAAGAGAATGAATAACAACCAACATTAGTCAAGGAAAATACTTTTTTACTTTTAATCACAAACACTTGGGAACATTTTTGCATTTGTCATTGCTTATCTTTTAGAAGTATAAAACTCAATAGACAGAAAATTTGCTGTATACAAATATTTTCAAAGGAAGTTTTTTTTTTTTTTTAAAAAAGGGGAGAGGAAGCAGTTTTAAAAAGTATTAACAAGTTGCATGTAATAATAAGTTGAAAAATAATAGCAATACTTGTTCTATAAAGATTGACATTTGTTGTCTAGTTAGGCCCAGAAATTTTACTAAAATACTGAATGCTCCAATAAATATTAGGTTTTTAAGAATAATGATAAATCAGTTTTTTAATATTTCCACATTCAATACTTCTTAATATTACATATGAAATTATGAAAACTAAAAAAAAAAAATTCTAATAATCTAGGTATTTTAAAACCGGAATCCTTAAATCAGTAAAGTCTTTGTGCAGGTGGTATTCTTCATAGGTATGGATTTGACCTTCATATTTCTAACTACTGAAAATGCATGTGACATTTGTAAATGAAAAAGGTAAAAGAAAACAATGCAAAAACTTTTAACTAAAAATGCAATTATTCTAGTAAAATGGAAAATAAACATTATTTTGAAAACAGATGACAATATTGTCAGTAATGGAAATGTAATTTTTTTCAATAAAGAGATACAGACATAGACAAGACTAATGCAAAGATGAGGTAATAAATCAAAATGTTCTCGGTTTCCTTCCTCTTGGTTCTGTGGCAGCCCCAATATAAAGCATCAAAAAAATGTCTTGGTTAAATGAAGAAAAATTTATCAGCTACCCAATAAAAGCAGCTTCAATGTATAAAGATATAACACAAAAAAGGATGGAATATTTTAAAAAGAAAATACTTAATCTCTAACACACACACTTCCTTAGCTGGACATGGTTTATGCTACAAATACAGAACTTAATAATACCAAATATGCAATATAATTAAAAAGATAATTTGTTTGGCAGAGTAAATAATTTAATAATAATTCAAGGAAATTTTCAAATGTTAAGGAGCTTATTATAACATCTGAATCATTTTATAATTTGGGATAACAAGCTATTTTTTTTACACAACTTTTATAAAACATTATACAACTCAGCCTAAAAAATGACTCTTGATTAAAAATTATTTAAATAAGAATTTGCCAACCAAGCAATACAAAATCAAAGAAAGTGATATATCTTCCCTTCAAATAGATAAAACAGAAAAATAATTAAAAAAAAAATATTCTGATTTTATAATTGCAATTAGATTTCGTAACTTTTTAACACAATTACACGTTATAGTGAGTGATGAATGTCAGATTTTGATGGTGTCGTCAATGTTTTATTTTACACTTTATATACTGTTTGAATTAATTGGGACAAACAGTTTTTTCTTGTCTGAGTTGATATGTGATTACCAGTTATATGTCATGAACTACCTCAAGCCGGTTATATTTGCCCAGAAGTAATGTGACAGATCGACCTTGACTATAATTTACTCGCTTTCATTGGTTATAGTACACTAGTAGTTCAATTTGAGCTAAAACGGAAAATTACTTCAAGAACTGATAAAATTTTAATAAGAAATAGCAAAATAACTGTACAGAAAAAAGGGTTCTGGAAGTTTGCTGTAAGGCATCCAGACCAAAGAAAAATTTCTAACTCAGAAAATGATGAAAAAACTTTTAGCATAGACCAAAAACACTGATCATGGACTGTTAACAGCTGGATGAAGGTGATTTTCAGTGATGAAACATATTTATTTGAGCAGGGATACAAATCAAGTGTAGTTAGACTAAGTGAAGTTGAAACTCTACTGCCAGATCATATCTAACAGACAGTAAAACACCCTTCTAAACAGATGTTTTGGGGTTTTTTTTTCAAAACAAATGGCATTGGAAACTTAGTTCCTTTTAAAGGCAGGATGAATTCTATCAAATACTTAGAAATATTACACAGTAGAATTGTTCCATCAATGGAAACATTTCACCATGCTTTGGTTCCTTGTCACAATTCGATATTGGTCCAGAATTTTATGCGGGAAAATAAAATAAAAGTGCTTAATTGGCCAGGTAATTCACCAGATCTAAATCCTATTGAGAATTTATGACATATTTTTAAGAATCGGTGAGCTAAGATGAGTTGCACAACAATAGAAGAAATGATAAAAAGTGCTCTATAAGTGTGGTTCCACAATGATGAAGTTAAGAGAACATGTGTGTGTGCTGCACTAATGGAGTCAATAACAAGATGAGTTGAAGAGGTCATTTCTGCTATAGGAGGACATACTTCATCCTAATACAGAGATTTTTCTCTCTACTTAAGGTATGTAATGCTTAAAAGCTAGGGTTTTAGAAAAAATTGTTTGTTACCATTTGTCCCAATTAATTCCTAACAATATAGTATAAATAAAGCAATTTATATATATTTATACTAAAGGATGAATTTTGAGATCTATACAAATATAAAAGAGACATCTATTCTTACATCAACATTCATTTCCAAATAAAAATTAATTACACTCCCCTCTTATTACTTTATATATATAAAATCAGCAAAATAAAATTTAAATATTAGTGTGTTGCAATCTCAACTAATTACAATATAAAAGGAAATTTAGAAAATAAATAATTTCAAATATGGTTAAAAATATATGAAATCATAATGTTTATCAGCGATGATTTTCTTTCTTAGGGGAATGCATGCAATTCTGTATAACAGCGAAATCGATATAAAAATAAAGATAATGGTTCTTATTATGTAATGTTCAGTTTATGAAAGGTTTTCATATTATTTACTGAGTATAGAATACCAATACTATAATTTTTTAATAAGAAATAACACTTTACTTTTCAGATAAACTTAAAAAAAATGATTCTTTGTGCAAAAATTATGCTTTCCATCATTAAAGATATTTTCATTTTAATAAATTAAAAACACAATTCAAATAATTTGCTTTATCAGATATAAACTAAAAAAAAATGTACAAACACTTTTTATTTCAGTGAACATAAAAGAATAGACTTCACAGGGTCTCATAATTTGTAGTAAAATACATTAGACCTACCTTTAACATATTAAACATTATGTACAATTTAATAACAGATTGACTTTTAACAATATGGTCAACATCGATGTGTCTACACATGTCATGGCAAAGCACACACAAGAAGATAACTTTCAGAAGACCACATATTTCAGCAGGCTGTAAGCTTCGACAACTGTGATGCGTTCCAAATAAAGCACTGAAAGATATGAAATATGTTTAATTAAAAAAAAAAAAAAAAAAAGCAGAAAATATATTTTGGACTTCCTTATCAATATAAAATGAAACCAAATAGTCCTCATTTCCATCATATATATAAGTAAAATCCTTATAGTTTTTACATTCTTCTAGCAATGAATAAATTCCACTCAATATATTTCCCAGTCAAAAGGTTTAATTTTACCAAAAAACAGAATTTGATTTATTGACAAAGAATCTTATTTTTAAAGTAATTATAAATATTCTCTTTTTTCAGTCTTATTCTCTTAATTCTCTTTCAAAAATTATAACACAAAGTTTTTACTCCATGAAATCATAATTTTCCAGCATTTAACAGTTATAGGAACCATGAAGTCAAACAGAGATAAAATATAGAAAATGTTTCAAATTTTGTTCCATCACTGCATTTTTGTAGAGAAATACATTTCTAAGGATCTACTGCCTGCACCTGGCAACAGGTAGAGC
>BMAU01017256.1:0-345000 GCA_019973935.1 Trichonephila clavipes
AAATCTTTTGCATATCAAACATTTCTTTAAGATGTTTTCACAGTCTGTCTCCCTTTAATGAGCCAGAATCGCTCTCTAATTTCTAGTAGAGTTTCACTAACACCACCGTGAAAAACCTTTTCGTGAGAGTCTCGCACCATTAAATTTACGAAGTAATGCTTGGCCGGTAAAATGATAGGGTGTTTTTGTAAATAAGAAATTTAGATTTTTTGTAGTCTTCCACCGACACGTATCAGTTCATCTGAATCAAGGAAAGTTAAACTCTAAAATTACTGAAGTTTTGAGTAGTAGTTTGCGTGCACGTAAACAGTGCTTCTTCGGCGAAAGCATCTCTGTACTAATAGAATCCAAAATTTTTCGGCACCATCGATTTCTTCTGTACTTAAGTCGTCAGATCGTTTATTGAATCTATTGCGAATGTTATGCACAAAACGAAGCGCAACTAGTAACTCGCAATAATTTCTGCAGGCTGCTAAATTTTCTTAAATTAATTATTGAGGCTGTGTTTAATTCACATGCGAACGTAAACACTTGTTCTTCGGATTCACAGGGTCGGTTGAAGAAAAGTCACAATTCAAAGCTTTTCGGCCAGTTGTTTTCCGTCGTGCGAAGCCACTGAGGACCATGCATCCCAAAATTGGCTGTTAATAATCGTCTCGAGATTCGCTCACGAAAACATAATCTGCTGGATTTTTCTCTCCCCTGCAATGATGCAATCAGACGGATCGGAATTTGATTGGATTTCTATTACCCTATTCGAAACAAACTGCTTATAATTTGAAGCTTTTCCTTTAATCCAATGGAGAGCAATAGAAGAATCACTCCAGAGGAAATATTTCAAAATAGGAATTTAAATTTTGATGTTAAATATTTCAAAATTCTCGAGGCTAAAACTGCTCCCAAAAGTTCCAATCGTGGGAGGGTTAACTTTTTGAGAGGAGAAACTCTGCTTTAGCGGTTATAAAACTCGTGTAAATATCGTCATTTGCAGTGACATAACGAAAATACGCCACTGCTCCAAATGCTCTGGGACTTGCATCACAAAAAATATGTGCATTGCAAATCCTTTCCCTTATCTAAAGGATATGGAAAATATTTTCTTTCAATGTTAAGTCGTTTAGAAGACAAACTTGAGAGCACCAAGTCTCCCATTTATTCTTTAACTCGGTGGGCAATTGCTCATCCCAGCCGAGACCGTATTCCCAAATTTCTTGCATTAAGCATTTTATTATTAACACAAATGGGGAAATAAAACCTATCGGATCAAAGACTTTTGCTGCTGTTTTCAGAACACAGCGTTTCGAATTTTTTAAATTTTTGATTAACTCAAGCAATGGTTGTGCATCTAATTTGAATGTATCATTATTTAAATTCCAAATAATTCCTAAAACCTTTAAAGAACGCTCACCCGATTCACAAACATCACCTATACCGTTTTCGTTCCATAATTTTCTTAATTCCTTCGAATTAGTTTTAAATTTTCTTAAATTCATGTTAGCATCTTTAAGAATTTCAATCGCGTCTTTTGAGAGATCGAAAACCTTATAAACGGATTCGGATGAACCGGCGAACAGATCGTCAACATATAAAGAAGTGTTCAACAGTTCATAAGTTTCTCTATAATCTTCCTTATATTTTCGTATATGGAATTTAATCGTCGCAGCAAGTATAAAAGGACTCAAGGTCACCCCAAACGGTACACGATTCATTCTCATTATTTTGTACGATTTGGCATCTCCATCATTTGGAAACCAAAAAAAAATCTTAAATAGTCGCGATCTTCCTCAGCTATTCCAATCGTTAAAAATGCCCCCTTGAATATCACTACAAAACGCATGTTCATATTCGCGAAATCGCAAGATTACATCTATTATTCGGGGGATTCAAAGGTGGACCCGCATAAAGGCACTCATTCAAAGATTTACAGTCTCTACCTTTCGAGGACGCATCAAAAACCATTCGAACTTTTTTGTCGTTTCTTTGTCTTTTCGAACCACAGCCGAATGAGGCATATAATAAAATTAGTTTCGAAATGTGATGAACATTCCTCAACAATATTTTCTTTAATTTGATCTTTAACAATATTTTTGTATTCATTATAAAGCCAATTATTGTCTTGCATTTTAATACTTAAATTACCGAATCTGCGCTTCGCTATTGCCCAATTATTTTCCAAATCGCTTGGTTTATCTTCCCAAAATAATTTAGTCTCATACATTCCGTTATTAAATTTTAAATTATTCTCAAAACTCGAAATATAGTCGTTATCGCTATCTAACATATTCTTTTCTGTATCACTAATTCCCATCGATTCTAATTTCCAAAATTGGGTTAAATTTTCATTTAATTGGGAACAACATTCTACTTTAAATACAGAAACGTTTTCTTTATAATGTACATCCATAGGCGATATTCTACCCTGGATTATTGTCCCAAAAATGGTATCTATCGCAAACAAAGTTTTTTTGTTAATTTCTCCTTTTACCGGAATGAATCTGCCAAAAATATTGCGCCCCTATTAACAATGAAATCTCATCTCCATTCGATTCGTTTAAGTCAGAAAAGTGAACATTTTTACAACTAAGCGATTTCTTTAATTTATTCGCCGATACTTTGAAAGGAGTTCCGGAAATGACGTCCGTCAAAAGAGCGTCAATAGTGATCGTTTTTACAGAATCGTTAAGGTTACAGAGGGTAATTTCCACAACTTCGTATTTTTTTTGAATGGGTGTTCTCGAACCGAATGTGTAAACCAATAAATTTTCTTCGCGTTTCACAGGAAGCTTCATTTCAGAGGCTACTGTTTTTTTTAAAAAACATCTCTGCGAAGCGTTATCTAACAAGAGATTTATTTCCTTTTTCTGCGATTCGTTTACCAATAAAGCCCTACACGTTTCGAGAAGAATTTCGTTAGGAGTTGTATTCACATTACAGCATGAGATACTTTTCAGGGGGGTGTCACATTCCAGTGAGGAACCCCGAACACCTGCGTTCTCCGAGGCGATCTTTTCGTCAACAGGGTGGTTTGTGGGGATGAAAGAAGTATCGCATATCAGTTCGGAGTGACGACCCTTACAATTAACGCAAACCCTAGCCTTTTTACAAGCCCGAAATATATGGCCTCGCGTGAGACATAGATAACAAATGCCGTTTTTCCTAAGAGATAATTTCCTTTCCTCGATTGATTTCGGACAAGAATCGGAACTATGATCATTTTTATTATCATTTCCCAAACAAAATACACACTTATTTACATTGACAACAAACGTGGAGGTCGTCGGGACATAAGTATTTTTATTTTTTCCATACGCTGAATCTACGTTATATTTATTAAATTTACTGTGTTTATAATTCTGCTTTTCGTTATAATAATTTCTAGTTTCTTTTCGGGGATTGGAATCATAAGAATTAAATTCTTTAGTTAAATGCTCATTTTCTCGCGACACTGAATTTCTATTTTTAAGAAGTCTAATAAATCAGAAATCATATTCTCCGTTTGACCGTATGATTTTCGTGTGAACTCCAATGATAAATCCCGCCGAATAGATTTTAAAATTATTGGATACAATAGGGAACTATAAGTGTCCGGATTTACCCTACAGTTTTGTAATCCTCGAATATGGATTTCACATTCAGAATACAGTTTTCGCGAGCTCAAAATGTCATCTGATTTTCGCACAGGATTTAAATGTAATAATTTAGACATATGCGAATCAATAATTAAATCTTTTCTGCCAAATCGCTCTTTAATTATGTTTAATGCGATTGTATAGTTATTTGCACTTAAAGTTAAACCTCTAATTGCTATTTCAGTTTCATCAATTAAGTAAGATTTTAAATAATTAAATTTCTCAACGTCACTTAAATTTGAGTTATTGTGTATTGCTGCTTCGAATTGGGCAAAGAAATCACTAAATTTTAAAATATTTCCGTCAAATTGTGGGATTTGCAGTTGAGGGAGTTTTAAACTTGAAAATTGTTGTTCGCTTCTAGAACTTGTAATAGGTGTGTTTCTCGACTCAGTTTCTCTTTTGTTTAATATTTTATTGGCACGCACTTTACAAGTTATTATTGAATCACGGTATTCTTGTTGTTTTTCTATTTCCTTTTCTAGGTCATCCATATTAGTAAGAATCGTGATATCTTTGTCAACATTCTCAAGTTGTTTTTCTTTATCAATTAATTTTGCTAAAAGTTCTTCTATAAAATCGCTTGATGCATTTTCCTTCTCAATTTCAATTTTAATTGAGTTCGATAATTCTGTTGCCGCCCTTCTGACAGGTGTTCGAATTTTTTTAAGAACTTCGATATCCATTTCGTATAAATTAAATTTTCAAATTCAATACTGTTCGCAAGATTTCAACTACACTAATAGTTCGCAATAATTTATCTAAAGGCTGGTCCCGACTTTCAGGCACCAAAATAATGTTCAAATTCAAACTTCTAAATAATTATTCAAATTCGTAATTCAAAAATTCAATTCGGATTCGTGCATTAAAAATGAATAAATTGCTCTTACCTGTCAGAAGGAGAAGCGACGCACAAAAAACACCCCAGTCGGATGGAGGGACAAAAAACACGTTTTTATTTACAAAACAGGAACGCTATTTACACTAGAAGCAAACGACTACAGCGCCGCTAAACAGGAGTTACAACAGAAGAAACCAAGTATATATATATGCAGGATATAGTAAGAAATTTAAATTTTTGATGGATTTGAAAGATTAAAGTAAGAAGAACGTTAGCCTGGAGAATGTACGCGCTATTGATTACTATTCAGATGACGATGACCAGAAGGTGTTCAATTCAAAGTTTATCCAACAAGAAAAAAAACTGAGCTAGAGTCCTATACTTGTAATGATATGTTCAATTTAATTTTTGAAAACAAACTTGTTGACGTTTTTCGAAATTTGTATACCATTTTAACGATTTTCCTAACATTCCCTATTACTAGTGATGCGACGCTATTTTAAACTTATTTAATTTCTAAAACTTTGAACCCAGATTCCTAATTTCACATCGCATCATGACAATTAATTAAGTTAACTAATTCTAAAATTAAAACACTCATCTCACACTAAATCATACACTGATCGTATAGTTTTAAAACATTATTAAATTTATTTTAAGCACAAGTATATGGAAATTCACTTTACTACAAGAAGATCAAAAATTAACTTAGCTTGAGAGAGGGAAAGTGCAAGGGAATGGACATGGTTGATGCCCGGAGTCTCCGGAGTTTTTTTTTAGATTGTCTGCAGCTCTGAGATCGGCTCTTTGTGTCTAAAATCGGGGTGCGTCCCGTTTTATTTTGCGACTTTTCACACAAAAATCCTAGGGCGGACTCTTTGTCTTGTCCACCGTAATTTTCTCTGATTGGTCCAGAGGCCAGCGCAGTGTTACATCACCTCACAATTTATGGGTTTAGTGAACTTTCTTGACGCACCCCACCAAAAGGAATTTCACCGCATCCGGTCCGGGGACTCGCAAACAAATTCCAAGCCGTCTCAGGGGCTAATTCTAAAATAGGAAAATTCTGGCCTCCTATCACTCCTCCCCTCTCAAATACACAGCACACACACACAAAAAATACAACCAGCGAGAAAAAAAACAATGTTCCATCAAGAGAAGAGAGTTCGGCGATCATGTGTGTCCCGACCAGAAAAATAGCTGATGCATCGATACTGCGAAGAAAGTTAGGCGCTCCGGCGGGACAACACATCAAAAGGTCTGCAGTTCGTCCACGATGAGTAGAGGAATCGCCTGTCGAGCTAGGCAACACATCGAAAGTCTGTAGTCCGTCCACGATGAGTAGAAAATTACCTGGTCCCGTAGGTTCCGGCAGATGCAGAATGAAGATGTTCCATGTACGCTGCAAGAGAAAAAGAAATTGTCTCCCAGGGAAATCATATTATTAATAGAACCAAAATCAACGTGGAGAAAAGCGAAACTCGACCCCAGTTGACGTCCACCACAGTACTCCA
The DNA here is from genome assembly GCA_019973935.1 of Trichonephila clavipes. NCBI lineage: Eukaryota > Metazoa > Arthropoda > Arachnida > Araneae > Nephilidae > Trichonephila > Trichonephila clavipes. Next base: position 5,985 of record BMAU01017256.1, read on the forward strand.
AACACCAACCGCGTCCTCCCCATAATTTGCAATTGAAAATGCAACAGAAAGAAAAGAGAAAAAAAATTATTAAGTAAAGTTTTCAAAGTTAAGTCCCGATTCCCCAAACGCTGTGAGGTAAAAAAGAAAAAAAAAATCAACAATAAACAACTGAAATTAAATTCATCTTCCGAAAAAAATTGAGATGAGACATGGGTCACCGTACAATTCACAAGGACTACATATATAAAATAACAAATAGAATAAATTGAATAATCCCAATTAATTGTGTGACACTAAAGGCAAAAATATCAAGTCAAGTAACGCATAGTAAATTCAAAACATACATATATCATAGCTTTGATACTCACAATAACCACACATAGAAACATTAAAAAAATTTGTGGTACAGAAATAATGACAAGTGAAACACGCATAATCAATAAGAACGTAGCACTAAGAAAACAAACATAGCATAACCATATAACATCGAAATCCTGACATGAATAACATGATGTGCATGTATCAGACCACCAAAAAAATTTTATTGTAACCTTTAACAATGCTCAAAGCATAAGAAATTGCAATGATTTATTAAGAGCATTGATTACAATCTTTTGTTAAAAAAATTTATTGTAAAATTAAAGTTAGAAATTCAAGCGATGAGTGTGCATAGGTAAAAAAAAATTATATAACCTCTAAGAATGCTGAATAGCCTAAGAAATTTTTAAAAATTCACTACAAGCATTGGCTACAATTTAAAATTTAAAAAAATAACGCAATTAAATTTAGAATTGCAAACGATGAGTGTGCATTTGATCAGGATGCACCCCCAATGTTTACAAAGGTAAAAAAAAAAACAGAATATCCTATTTCCAGCGATAGGATGATTGCTAGCCACCGCCGACACAAAAAAACAGAATGCACAATTAAGATAAAAAAACCTATGCAAATCCGATTATTAAAAAGAAATAACTATATTGATTAATACTTTAAAAAAAGGAGAGAAAGAAAAGAAAAAAAAATTCTTCTACATTCAATACATGTGAATTTCCATATTGAGAAATGAATTCCAGAAATCCCATATGCTGTTGAAAATATAAGAAAAAAAATTGTAAACATAAAATTGATGATGCCACCCATGACATATGTGGCAACACATTCGGAGTAAAGTAAATGTAACCAAAACAAACAAACAAAATTTATTACAAGTGCTTTACATAATTAAACAACATAATTCCCCAAAAAATTTCACTTCACTAATCGACATCACTTATTAACAGTCCAAGTAATTCGATGTATTAATTTAAAATAACTAACAAACTCATCACAATGGTTCACTATACTCGCAAAAAATAAAAAATAAAAAAACATCCTCAATTTTCAACAATACCGCTAACTCAAATTCATCAATAACCATCGAATTAATTACTCAGATATCGCTCGATAACATTAACTAAAAATTCTCATTAACCTTTAAATGATTTTGCAACTATTCCAAAATACCATTACCTCAAAATCATTTATATCCTGCACCTTAATAACACTAACTAAACTTATCTGTAACTTTCAAATAATTAATCAACTTCTCCACAATACCATTAACTCAAAATTATCTATGTCCATCAACTTATTTACTCAAAATCTCACATAATCCTTAACTCGAAATTGTCCATCTCCATATCAAACAACTTTCTCAAATATACCACATAATTATAAACTCAAAAATTATCTATCTCCTTCAAATAACTTTCTCAAACATTCTACCAAATCATTAACTCAAATTTATCTATCTCCTTCAATTAACTTTCTCAAATATTCTACAAAATCATTAACTCAAAATTATCTATCTCCTTTAATAACTTTCTCAAATATTCCACAAATCATTAACTCAAATTTATCAATCTCCTTCAAATAATTAATAAACAAAAAAATTCGTACTTAACCATTTAACCTTTACAACACCAAAAAATATTATCATCAAACTCAATATCTACAAACGGAAACAATACTAATTAGCCCGTAAATCAAAATTCTCTTCTTCGCAAATACGAAACTCAAAGCTAACCTAACTACGCGTACACGAAATCTAAAATTTAACAATTCCATTATCTGACCATAACTTATTTCCAAATAACAATGCAAAACTACAATCAAAATCCAAAACCACAAAACCATAAAAAAAACTCAATTAATATCAGTACTCAATTCAATAATCTAACCAAACGCTACCATGAATAAAAAAAATTAACCTAAACCAACAGACCTAATACAACGACATAAACAAAACATTCAATTCATAATACAAATAAGCACACAAGCGAGACAAAATTATATTTACTGTACATTCCTTTACTAAACAACAATTTAACTAGAGAGCCTTAAGAAGAAAAAAAATTCCAAATCTATAGCAAAAACACACACAAAAAAAACCAAAATAACATTGAAACACCTAACCGACAGACTATACAAGTTTTAGACAGAAATTAGCAATCATTTGACAAAACAAAAGTAACATGAGCAAAACAGAGTTAAGTTTCGAAATAATTTCCCAAGAAAAAAAAATTCAAACAACCACCTATCAATATCCTAACAAGCATAAGTTCCAGAGATATCATTATTCAGTAATACACAGCCACACTTAAAATTGATACACTAACAACAACGTATCACTAAAATTGCATCTGACAAAGTACCGTCACTAAACAAATCTTTTATACAAACTCAAAAATTAACAAGAAAAGTACACAATCAAGTAAACAGGAACTAAAAATATTCAAGCGAAAGACCTTTTATATAACAAAATTATTTGATTAATGAAAATGCCAAATATATATACACAGTAACAACATTCAAATTTCTTGACAGGTGTCCTAAAGACCCCAAAATTTGATTTCTGTTGCAAACATGTATTAAATCTTAAAAAATATATAATTAAAAACGGACGTGTATACATATTTTACATAGCAAAATTAAATCTCCATTTTATCACAAACAACAAAATTTATATATTGTCATGAAACACATAGCATAAAAAATTATCTAGAGCTAAAAATAATTAAATAACCAGATACAACAATGTCTCATTTAAACATCAAAACATGACATGAAACAAGTTGCATAAAAAAAATTATGAGCACAATTTCATTACATAACAAGGTACAACAATGAAAACAGGTTCCGTTTCTAGGTGTGGACTCTCTCTAAGTGGCGAAGCGTCAACAATGTAAACAAACAAAATTCTCGGTGTCCTGAAAAAAAATTTAGCGCGATAAGAATTAAATTAATTAAGTGTTAACTAATTCTAAAATTAGAACACTCATCTCACACTAAATCATACACTGATCGTATAGTTTTATATATAAAACAGTATTAAATTTATTTTAAGCACAAGTATATGGAAATTCACTTTACTACAAGAAGATCAAAAATTAACTTAGCTTGAGAGAGGGAAAGTGCAAGGGAATGGACATGGTTGATGCCCGGAGTCTCCGGAGTTTTTTTTTTAGATTGTCTGCAGCTCTGAGATCGGCTCTTTGTGTCTAAAATCGGGGTGCGTCCCGTTTTATTTTGCGACTTTTCACGCAAAAATCCTAGGGCGGACTCTTTGTCTTGTCCACCGTAATTTTCTCTGATTGGTCCAGAGGCCAGCGCAGTAACTAAACTAAAATTAGATGGAACGCGGGCGACGGCGCGACAGCGCCTTTTCCCAGTAGGATGGGAGAAAAAGATAAACCATAGTTTGATGACGGATCTAATCAAGAGAACTCCCCGACAGAACGGGGAGGGAGGACGTACCCCGAAACTCGAAACGCTCTATCGGAGCAGAGCGCCAGGCGAACGCAGTGTTACACCACCTCACAATTTATGGGTTTAGTGAACTTTCTTGACGCACCCCACCAAAAGGAATTTCACCGCATCCAGTCCGGGGACTCGCAAACAAATTCCAAGCCATCTCAGGGGCTAATTCTAAAATAGGAAAATTCTGGCCTCCCATCACTAGTTATGAAGCGGAGCGTGCGTTCTCAAAAATGTCCTATACCAAAAACAAATACAGCAATGATAAATACTAGGCTTAATTATTTATTACTTCTTTCTATTAATACTGATATCATCAAAGACTTAAAATATGATGAGCAAATAAAGGAATTTGCCGCACAAAAGTGTAGGAATGTTTTTTTGTAAATTATGCAATTGTTTATAACGTGTTTAGATTGTATAAAATAATAAAAAAAACCCTTAAGTTTCATATATTTTAAATTTTCCGGCAAGTTTTTTTAAAGAAAATATTTAAAAATTTTAATTATTTAGGACAGGGCCAGACCGTGACCTTTGGGGGCCCTGGGCTAACGATATCTGGAGAGGCCCCTAAATAATTAAACTGTTGCCATCTTCCTAAAAAAAATTTTGTGCGGGTACATTTAAAATATATGAAATTTAAGGGTTTTTTTTTTAAAATTTTATTTCGAACAATTTAAATACATTATAAACATTAATATAATTTACAAAAAAACTTTCTACATTTTTGTGCAGCAAATTCTTTAATAGTCTTTGGTGAGATCAGTATTAATAGAAAGAAGTGATAAATAATTAAGCCTAGTATTTGTTGTTCAGTCCGTAATTGTATCTATTTTTTGTCACGAATGCCATCCGCCAACTGAGCACCTCCGCCAATGTTTTGATGTAACCCTCCGCTTCAGTTGTTGTTGTAGCTTCCATCTTGGAACAGCATGTGAATAGCACCATCTCGAAATAAACCAATTTACAGTCCAAAAGTCGCAACTTTTTAGTTAAAACACGAACCAGCATTTGACAACGAACATTTGTAAAACAACACTATATTTTTGGAGCGTCTAACCGGAGAAAAAAAAATGGATAAACTTAATAATTCGAAGCGTGCAATCAAAGGCACCATAACTAAGATGGAAACATTCGTAGAAGAATCAGGGAATCATACTCCGACAAAACTTGATATTAAACTGAAACGTGTCCAAGAAATGAACAGAAAGATTGATGAATTAAAGGATCAGTACTATTTATGATATCAAGGATATATTAGTGAACCGGAACTACAAGTCATAGAAGCTGACATACAAAGTATGGAGGACAGACTAGAGGAGCTGGAGGTAAGAATTAGAGATATTCTCAATTCTTTAATTGCTAAATCTTCTGTTAGTTCTGTTCATAATCATGAAAATGCAATATCTCAAACTAATTCTAAACTGAAATTAGAAATAAAACTTCCGGAAATACCTTTACCGGTATTTAGAGGTAGATACGACGAATAGTCTAGCTTTAAATCACAATTTGATAACATTATAACTAATAACAATGACTTGAACGAGTCACAAAAACTTTATTATTTGAAAGCGTCATTACAAGGAGATCCCAAACTACTTGAAGCAGTTGATGATTCCTTTGAATTGCTCATCGCAGCATTAAAAACTAGATTTAAAAATAAGTGTCTCCTTACTGAGACTCATATTAATGCTATATTAGAAATAGAAAAGTTAACAAGCGAATCAGCTTGAGATATTAGAACCCTGACAGATATTCTAAGCAAGAATATCAGAGCTTCAAAACTCTTAAGTTTTGAACGCAATAATTTATCGGATCTTAAATTGCTTATTATAATTCTGAAAAAAATAGATCGAGAAACTCGTAAACAATTCGAATAATCCAGTGATTCAAATCAAATTCCTGAATTAGATACATTTATAATGTTTTCAGAAAAAAGAAGCCAAACTATAGATAGTATTAATCGTTCTGCTCCTATTACTCATAAACCAAAACAAGTACCCTTCCATAAAGGTAAAATATTTCTTAATTCGAATGATTCATCAAATTCTTGTGCAATCTGTAACTGCCTCATTTGATTTATAAGTGCAGCGCTTATCAAAATATGAAAATATCCGATAGATTTAATTAAATGAAACGCCTTAATTTGTGCATCAATTGTTTAAAGGAACATCATAAAATAAAGGATTGCAAATCGAAAAACTCTTGCTCCGTTTGTAAAAAACGTCATCATACATCGTTACATATATTTGAAACGATTCCTTCACCCCTGCCCACAACATTAGCGAACGAACTAAAACCCCTTCCGGATATGCAAGGGTCAACACCCCCAGAGCACTCTTATACGTTTTCGAACTGTGTGGGAGAAAAGAAAAATATTTTGCTCCCGACTGCAATGACTTACCTCAGGGAAGCTAAGGGTCAGCTTTTCCCCTGCAAAGCGATTTTAGTCTCATGATCTCATCTTTCCTTCATTCGACAACGGCTAACTAATAAACTCCCCCTGAAAAAATAAAAAAATAAACGCGTCTATTTCGGGGTTAGGTGAAATAACCGTTAGAGTTAAACAAAAAGTAAATACGGAGATTCAAAATAAAAATGGAGACTTTTCAACACCGTTACAGTCGGTCGAAAAAATAGCTGAGCACCGTGACCCTTTCAAAAAATGATGGGAAATGGAAAACGACCTTTTTTGAAATGACCTTTGTTGAAACCCTCTCACTTGAAATTAATCATGAAAACCATCTCACTTGAAATTAATCATGAAAAATGTCTCATTTGAAACCATCTCATTTGAAATTAATCATGAAAACCATCTCATGTGAAACGAAAACTGTCTCCTTTGAAACCATCTCACTTGAAACGAAAACTGTCTCATTTGAAACCATCTCATTTGAAATTAAAACTGTCTCCTTTGAAACCATCTCACTTGAAATTAATCATGAAAACTGTCTCATTTGAAACCATCTCATTTGAAACTAAAACTGTCTCATTTGAAACCATCTGATTTGAAACTAAAACTGTCTCCTTTGAAACTATCTCACTTGAAATTAATCATGAAAACTGTCTCATTTGAAACCATCTCATTTGAAACGAAAACTTTCTCCATTGAAACCATCTCATTTAAAATTAATCATGAAAACTGTCTCATTTGAATTGAAAACCCTCTCATTTTAAATCTTCTCCTTTGAAACACTCTCATTTGAATCAATCTCCACACCATATTTTTGTTCCCTCCTTTTCGTTTCCAACGACTTTTTTTATATGACTCTTGTCCATTTTGCACCTACTTTTTATCCAAACCCTGCATTTAACGTTTCCATCTCTAAGAAACGTTCAAACGGTTCTTTTTGTAAGAATCGTGTCTATTTTCACCCATTTTATATCCCAACGTTGTTTTTAGGGTCTCGATTCCTATATGAAGCAAAGTATGCAAAAGAGCAATCATGTATGAACAAAACAAAATTTTTCAAATTTCACACAAAAAGATTTTTCAGGGCCGAGAGAAAAATTTTCATTCCACCCCAGAGCGACGAGGGGTCATCCACAAATGAAATTCTTGACTGGTCAAATGAAACAGAGGTCTCCCAAAAATAGTTTTAACACGGGGGTCCAATGACATGCTGGACAGGTCAAATGAAACAGATGTCTTTCAAAAATAATTTTAACACGGGGGTCACAAATGAAATGCTGGACGGGTCCAATGACATGCTGGACAGGTCCAATGAAATATTTGGTGAGAGGGCCACCTCATTCCAATCTAGGTGACGATTCACAGGTAATTTGATGCATCTAGGGGGACCACCTCATTCCAATCTTGGTGACGATTCACAGTGATGCATCTAGGGGGAACACCTCATTCCAATCTTGGGGATTATTCACAGTGATGCATCTAGATGAGAAGGCCTCCCATCTTGGTGATGAGGGTCCAATCTTGGTGTATGAATAGACCCGAAAAAAGAGGGGGAACTGCCCTCCCCCCTATTTTCGGTCTTGAAGATTTTTGCTAAATAACATTTACTGTTAAGACTGTCAGAATTTGACATGGAAACAAGACTCCAAATCCTGACAGTCTTAACAAAACTATTTAGCCATTCAAAAGCACTCCGAAGGTATGACTGCTGGCCTTTTATACTCTAATGAAGTCACGTGAAACAATTTCTATTGGCTGGTCCTTCCAACGTTGTCTTGAACGTCGACTCGATTGGCCCAGAAAGATTATTCAGCTTAAATGAGCGCACATTAGCAGAGCGATCCAATCTCCCGAAAAAGGGGGACCGAGTCAACTCGACTTGATCCCCCTTTTTCCGGGTCCAATTTTTTTTTTACAAAATTGAAACGCCAAAGTTGGGTTAAAAAAAAGGGTGTAAGGATACTCTGACTCGATCCGACCCAGAGTTCCAAATACGATAGTGGTGGTCCAACAAGTGTTGTACCGAAATCATTCTGACAAAAAAATGAGACTTGATTCATTATTTATTGAAAAAATATATACAATGAGCTACAGGCAACTATTGACAAACATGGGTTGGATGGCTCCGATAGGTTATTGACAGATAGAACTATTGACAGACAGATCAATGGGTTGGATGGGTTTAAATCCGATAGATTTTTTGACACAAGAGTTTAGTCTGGGCATTGTCAAGTCCATAGGCGCCCTTTCAATTTCATCCAGGAAGGAGAAGAGATCTCCATCAAAAATAGAGGGTACCGTGTGAAGCAGCTGGAGTTCTTGGGGTCCAAATACAAATGACATGAGCTGGTCGAATGCATCTGTCGACTCCAAAGGGTCCAAAGTATCGAGCTCTGGGAGAAGCTGCACAGGTGGTTCTGGCACAAGTGGAATCTGCACAGGTAACTGTGGGACTTGTGATACTGGAATCTGCACAGGTACTGGAACATCTGGAATATGCACAAGTGGAATCTGCATAGGTGGCTGTGGGACTTGTGACACTGGAATCTGCACATGTTCTGATACATGTAGAATCTGCATAGGTTCTGGGAGAATCTGCACATGTTCAGGAACATCTGGAATCTGCACAGGTTATGATACATGTAGAATCCGCACAGGTGGTTCTGATACATGTAGAATCTGCGTAGGTGGCTGTGGGACTTGTGATACTGGAATCTGCACATGTTCTGGAACATCTGGAATCTGCACAAGTGGAATCTGCACAGGTGGTTCTGGGACATGGGACACTGGAATCGGTACAGGTGGTTCTAGGACATCTGGAATCTGCACAGGTGATTGTGGGACAAATGGAATCTACACTGGTTCTAGGACATCTGGAATCTTGACAGGTGGTTGTGGGACTTATGGAATCTGCACAGGTGGTTGTGGAATCTGTACAGGTGGTTGTGGAATCTGCACAGGTGGTTCTGGGACATGGGACACTGGAATCGGCACAGGTGGTTCTAGGACATCTGGAATCTGCACAGGTGATTGTGGGACAAGTGGAATCTGCACAGGTGGTTGTGGGACTTATGGAATCTGCACAGGTGGTTGTGGGACTTATGGAATCTGCACAGGTGGTTGTGGAATCTGTACAGGTGGTTGTGGAATCTGCACAGGTGCCATTGGTAGCTCAGATCGTCTGGACACACGTTTCATGACGGGAGTGATGCGCACTTTGGATCGTTTCTTGGGTAGAAATTTTTCTTCCAAAGGTCACTTTTCGGCCGGTACATGAATCGGTGTAGGTGGAGGTAGCTTGTAAGGAGTTTGATCAAACTTTTTCATTTTCCGGAAATCTCCCACGTGGAATCCCTTCTGAATGAGCTGGGGCAGAAGGGATTCGGGGATAATGTCCAAACCAAAGGCGGTTTTTTGAACCGTCAACACAATGTAGTTTGTTCCAGCCGCGATCGGATACGCCGTGTGGGGCTCCAAGATGGTTCGTTGGTAGAGCATTTGGACATGGTGCTCAAAACTTCTCCGAATCACATTGGGTTGGGCTCGGCACTTGACACTGGAGGCTGGCAATTCATTGATCAACATGGGCACATGCGTCGTTTGAATCAAGTGAATCTCTCCGGATTTCACCGTTCGCAAGCCAAAGGTAAAGTCTTTTTTGGCAAAAAAATATGTTGTAAATGTAAACCATCCTCTTGTCGGTATTTTTGAGCAGTCTATCTGGATTTCTCAACAGGCCTTTGGATGTTTTTTCCCACATCACGTCGTTGGGTCTAAATTCATTGGCATACTTTGCCTCCATGACGGCCCGTTTGAAATTGTCCAACCACGTCTTTTTTTGATGCCAATGGTCTTTACAAAACAGAACAAACACCCGTTTGGCGGTGGGCTCTTGGTAGATGATACCATCCCGGACTCGGCCCTGCCGAGCAGCATATTCCAATGCATCGGGTTTATCGGGCAGCGTCACGGGCACCACAGTGGTAGAAAGGAGCTCGGGGAAGGCATCAATCGGGTCCATGACGAATGAAAAGTGTTTAAAGCACCTCTCGCTTTTATACGTTTCAAACAGGATGCGATTCAACAAGGATTGTAAAAGGAAACCGTGGCGTCTTTAAATGCGTCCGTTACAGTACCAACATTGATGGAAGATCCAAGGCACCATGGATGAGCGGTCAAACCTTGAGTGTGGAAAAATTCTTGGGATGAAGAGTAAAAAGTTTTAAACTATACTACGTCACAGTACCAACATTGATGGACGATCCAAGGCACCATGGATGAGTGGTTAAACCTTGAGTGTGGAAAAATTCTTGGGATGAAGAGTAAAAAGTTTTAAACTATACTACGTCACAGTACCAACATTGATGGACGATCCAAGGCACCATGGATGAGCGGTAAAACCTTGAGTGTGGAAAAACTCTTGGGACAATCATGAAGAGTAAAAGTTTTAAACTATACTACGTCACTGTACCAACATTGATGGACGATCCAAGGCACCATGGATGAGCGGTTAAACCTAGAGTGTGGAAAAACTCTTAGGACAGACGTGAAGAATAAAAGTTTTAAACTATACTAAAAAAAAAAAAATTTTTTTTTAGTGAAACCTTTCATCTTTTCTTCCAGAGTCCTTTTTAAATTTTCTTACATTTCATTCTTTCAATTTTCGACCATGATGGCGAGACAACTCTTGTGCTTCCCAATACACACACGCTTTGGAAGCCAACCTTGGCGTCTAGAGCAACCCAAAAAAATGGGAGAACTGGTCCAGAGCTATGCTCCTTTCCAGTTCTCCTATTTTTCTGGGGCTCATCACGGTCTCTAGGATGTTCTCAATGGGTTGGGTGCCCTGCAGAGGGGACAGGTATTACTCACGTCCAAGTGTTGCAACAAACATTGCAACGTCGGGGTGAAACCCATGGCCACATAGTGTGTCTTTTCTGGCCAGTGTATGGTCGGACTCAGACAGATGGAGCATACGTCGGGGACTTGAAACACGGTATCGGGCCATTTCTCTGCATAACATCCATCCAACACCGCTTGAGCCAATAGAGTCCACGTGGTCAAGTTTTGTGGACCATGTCGTTTCCAAGCCTTATATGCCAAACGGTATAAGCTGGATTTGGCATACAGAGTCCACAGAGCTTGAATGAAAGCTCCTTTTCCTTTGGAAGCCTCCTGCTCCACGTAGTCACTGGACACGTCCTTTGGTTCAACACGAGCAAAGGCTCTGACGCGAAGAATGTCCAGAGAATGATGATCAGGGAGCACTTTGGTCAGCAGCTCCACAATACGCTGTTCAGTGTCAGTGTGGAGGTCAAGAAATCTCGGGAGGTTGCAAGCCGTTGACAATGATTCGAAACTGCGTCATAAACGTAATGTAATCAGAGAGATGCACTCCCTTGTATTGGATCAGGTATACTTGAAATGCGTGCTCGGCCTCCATGTCTATGAGGCGACTGGCTTCCAAGTCCTGCTTTTATACTAGAGAGAAGCAGGAAGTGGCTTTTGATTGGCTCGACCCCGACGAGAGAGAAGCAGAAAGGGACTTTGGATGGGCTATGAAAGACAACGGGGTTGAACCATTCTGCACCCAGGAGAGGGTCCAGCAAAATAATGTGGGTTGGAAAGGAAGGTTAGGGGTCACCACGAGGGGTGGAGACACTAAAAAAATTCCATCCACGGCCTTTTCGATAAAATCATGGACAGGAGATAATTTGTAGCTCACGCCCGCATGGGTGGCAAAACTCGTGAAAAAAAGTTTATCTCTGCGAAGAATTTCCGTTGTGTCGTGGAAAGCCACTTTTGACATAGTGATACATTGTCTGCCAACGTACGCTATTTTGGTCCGTCATATGCATGGCTCGGGGTAAATATTCCTTTCCACTCTGTAAAATTTCCTCCAATCTTGCTTCGGTGGGCTCGCCGTGCAACATTCGTTCTTGAAACACCATCGATTCCAATAAAACGTGGATGGCACAATCATGGGATGGCACATCTCCCCGACCACACACTAAGCAATCTGGTTGACAAGAGCATGGAGCCGAAACGACTGGCATGGCGGTACGATAAATTGTCAAGATAAATGATCAAAGAGGTGTCCATCAGAAAATTTAAAATGGAATCTGGAAAAAAAGATGAAAGGTTTCACTAAAAAAAAATTATTTATGAATTTTTTTAAATAGTATAGTTTAAAACTTTTACTCGTCACGTCTGTCCCAAGAGTTTTTCCACACTCTAGGTTTAACCGCTCATCCATGGTGCCTTGGATCGTCCATCAATGTTGGTACTGTGACGTAGTATAGTTTAAAATTTTTACTCTTCATGATTGTCCCAAGAGTTTTTCCACACTCTAGGTTTTACCGCTCATCCATGGTGCCTTGGATTGTCCATCAATGTTGGTACTGTGACGTAGTATAGTTTAAAACTTTTTACTCTTCAACCCAAGAATTTTTCCACACTCAAGGTTTGACCGCTCATCCATGGTGCCTTGGATCGTCCATCAATGTTGGTACTGTGACGGACGCATTTAAAGACGCCACGGTTTTCTTTTACAATCCTTGTTGAATCGCATCCTGTTTGAAACGTATAAAAGCGAGAGGTGCTTTAAACACTTTTCCTTCGTCATGGACCCGATTGATGCCTTTCCCGAGCTCCTTTCTACCACTGTGGTGCCCGTGACGCTGCCCGATAAACCCGATGCATTGCAATATGCTGCTCGGCAGGGCCGAGTCCGAGCTGGTATCATCTACCAAGAGCCCACCGCCAAACGGGTGTTTGTTCTGTTTTGTAAAGACCATTGGCATAAAAAAAAGACGTGGTGGACAATTTTAAACGGGCCGTCATGGAGGCAAAGTATGCCAATGAATTTAGACCCAACGACGTGATGTGGGAAAAAACATCCAAAGGCCTGTTGAGAAATCCAGATAGACTGCTCAAAAATACCGACAAGAGGATGGTTTACATTTACAACATATTTTTTTGCCAAAAAAGACTTTACCTTTGGCTTGCGAACGGTGAAATCCGGAGAGATTCACTTGATTCAAACGACGCATGTGCCCATGTTGATCTATGAATTGCCAGCCTCCAGTCTCAAGTGCCAAGCCCAACCCAATGTGATTCGGAGAAGTTTTGAGCACCATGTCCAAATGCTCTACCATCGAACCATCTTGGAGCCCCACACGGCGTATCCGATCGCGGCTGGAACAAACTACAATGTGTTGACGGTTCAAAAAACCGCCTTTGGTTTGGACATTATCCCCGAATCCTTTCTGCCCCAGCTCATTCAGAAGGGATTCCACGTGGGAGATTTCCGGAAAATGAAAAAGTTTGATCAAACTCCTTACAAGCTACCTCCACCTACCCCGATTCATGTACCGGCCGAAAAGCGACCTTTGAAAGAAAAATTTCTACCCAAGAAACGATCCAAAGTGCGCATCACTCCCGTCATGAAACGTGTGTCCAGATGATCTGAGCTCCCGATGGCACCTGTGCAGATTCCAAAACCACCTGTACAGATTCCACAACCACCTGTTCAGATTCCACAAGTCCCTCAATCACCTGTGCAGATTAAAGTGTCCCATGTCTCAGAGCCACCTGTGCAGATTCCAGATGTTCCAGAACATGTGCAGATTCCAGTGTCAAAAGTCCCAGAACTACCTGTGCAGATTCCAGTGTCACAAGTCCCACAGTCACCTGTGTAGATTCCACTTGTGCAGATTCCATCTGTTCCATAACATGTGCAGATTCCAGTGTCACAAGTCCCACAGCTACCTATGCAGATTCTACATATATCAGAACCACCTGTGCAGATTCTACATGTATCAGAACCACCTGTGCAGATTCTACATGTATCAGAACCTGTGCAGTTTCCAGATGTTCCAGAACCTGTGCAGATTCCAGTGTCACAAGTCCCACAGCCACCTATGCAGATTCTCCCAGAACCTATGCAGATTCTACATGTATCAGAACCTGTGCAGATTCCAGTGTCACAAGTCCCACAACCACCTATGCAGCTTCTCCCAGAGCTCGACACTTTGGACCCTTTGGAGTCGACAGATGCATTCGACCAGCTCATGTCGTTCGTATTTGGACCCCAAGAACTCCAGCTGCTTCACACGGTACCCTCTATTTTTTATGGAGATCTCTTCTCATTCCTGGATGAATTTGAAAGGGCGCCTATGGACTTGACATTGCCCAGACTAAACTCTTGTGTCAAAAAATCTATCGGATTTAAACCCATCCAACCCATGGATCTGTCTGTCAATAGTTCTATCGGTCAATAATCCATCGGAGCCATCCAACCCATGTTTGTCAATAGTTGCCTGTAGCTCATTGTATATATTTTTTCAATAAATAATGAATCAAGTCTCATTTTTTGTCAGAATGATTTCGGTACAATACTTGTTGAAACCACCACTATCGTATTTGGAAATCTGGGCCGGATCGCGTCAGAGTATCCTTACACCCTTTTTTTTCAACCCAACTTTGGCGTTTCAATTTTGTAAAAAAAAAACTGGCTTCGGAAAAAGGGGATCAAGTCGAGTTGACTCGGTCCCCCTTTTTTCGGGGAGATTGGATCGGTCAGCTAATGTGCGCTCATTTAGGCTGAATAATCTTTCTGGGCCAATCGAGTCGACTCGGTGTTTCAAGACAACGTTGGAAGGACCAGCCAATAGAAATTGTTTCACGTGACTTCATTAGAGTATAAAAGGCCAGCAGTCATACCTCGGAATGCTTTTGAATGGCGAAATGTTTTTTGTTAAGACTGTCAGGATTTGGAGTCTTGTTTCCATCTCAAATTCTGGCAGTCTTAACAGTAAATGTTTTTTAGCAAAAATCTTCAAGACCGAAAATAGGGGGGGGGGCAGTTCCCCCCTCTTTTTTCGGGTCCATTCATACACCAAGATTGGACCCTCATCACCAAGATGGGAGGGCTTCTCACCTAGATGCATCACTGTGAATCGTCACCAATATTGGAATGAGGTGGTCCCCCTAGATGCATCAAATTACCTGTGAATCGGCACCTAGATTGGAATGAGGTGGCCCTCCCACTAAATATTTCATTGGACCTTTCCAGCATGTCATTGGACCTGTCCAGCATGTCATTGGACCTGTCCAGCATGTCATTGGACCCGTCCAGTATGTCATTGGACCCGTCCAGCATGTCATTGGACCCGTCCAGCATGTCATTGGACCCGTCCAGCATTTCATTGGATCCCCATGTTAAAACTATTTTTGGGAGACCTCTGTTTCATTTGACCTGTCAAGAATTTTATTTGTGGATGACCCCTGTCTCAATCGTCGCTCTGGGGTGCAATGAAAAATTTTCTTTCGGCCCTAAAAAATCTTTTTGTGTGAAATTTGAAAAATTTTGTTTTGTTCATACATGATTGCTCTCAGGGGAACTTTGAGGGATACTTTGATCGAGATCCTAAAAACAACGTTGGGGTATAAAAACGGGTGAAAATAGACACGATTCATACAAAAAGAACCGTTTGAACTTTTCTTGGGGATGGAAACGTTTAATGTAGGGTTTGGATAAAAAGTAGGTGCAAAATGGACAAGAGTCATATAAAAAGAGTCGTTGGAAACGAAAAGGAGGGAACAAAAATACGGTGTGGATATTGATTCAAATGAGAGGGTTTCAAAGGAGAGGGTTTCAAATGAGATGATTTTCAATTCAAATGAGACAGTTTTCATGATTAAATTCAAAGGAGAGGGTTTTCGTTTCAAATGAGATGTTTTTCAATTCAAATGAGACAGTTTTCATGATTAATTTTAAATGAGATGGTTTCAAAGGATACAGTTTTCGTTTCAAATGAGATGGTTACAAATGAGACAGTTTTCGTTTCAAATGAGATGGTTTCAAATGAGACAGTTTTCGTTTCAAGTGAGATGGTTTCAAAGGAGACAGTTTTCGTTTCACATGAGATGGTTTCAAATGAGATGGTTTTCATGATTAATTTCAAGTGAGAGGGTTTCAACAAAGGTCATTTCAAAAAAGGTCGTTTTCCATTTCCAATCATTTTTTGAAAAGGTCACGGTGCTCAGCTATTTTTTCGACCGACTGTAGAACTATTAATCGCCCCGTATATTACCACAGCATCTATCCATCGCATGGATGCAACTAAAGTAAACATTCCTTCGAACATTGATCTCGCGGATAAAGATTTTGGTATACCAGGAGAAATAGATATGCTTATTGGGTGCGAGCTCTTTTTTGAATTATTAAGACCCAATAAATTTCGATCACCATGCGCAAACTGGCTGTTTCAAGAGACTGTTTTCGGGTACATTGTTGCAGGGAGTTTCCATAAATTTGAGGAAAAATCATATTGTGGCTTAGCTATTAATGCGGAAATAAATTCAGATAATCTTAATCAACAATTGCAAGCATTTTGGGAAATTGAAGGGGTATAGATTGTGAAACCCAATATCAAAACACTCATTATCGCACTGAAGAAGGACGCTATGTTGTGCAATTACCCCTTAAAAAAGATCCGTACTGTTTAGATAACTCAAGGTTCTTGGCTGAAGTTCGTTTGAATCAACTTTGGAAGAAACTCTCGAAACATTAAGAATTACAAACCCTTTATAAATCGTTCTTACAGGAATATATTGATTTAAATCACATGCAATTAGTAGCTGACCCCCTAGAAACAAATATTTCTTATTTTCTACCACATCATGGAGTGTTTCGCCCCGATAGTAAAACTACCAAGCTTAGAGCAGTTTTTAATGACTCTTCGAAAACAACATCGTCTTTCTTTGAATGACATTTTGTATAAAGGCGAGATTTTGCAGCAAGATTTATTTTCAATTCTTTTGAGACTTAGGAAGCACACATTTGTCTTTACAACGGATATTTCAAAAATGTTTAGACAGATTTTAATTAACCCCAGTCATCAAAATTTGCAGATGATTTTATGGAAAGACAGTGTTGATGTGGTCCTGTACAAACATACAAACTCAACACTGTAACTTACGGGACTACTTGTGCACCCTATCTTGCTACCCGAACCATTCAGCAATTAGCTAGGGACGAAGGAGAACATTATCCTTTGGCTGCATCAGTTACAATCAGAGACATTTACATGGATGATATTTTAACAGGTAGTTCAGACTTTAAAGAATTTCAAAAACTACAATTAGAATTAATTACTTTATTTAAGAAAGCGGGTATGAGCCTACATAAGTGGTGTTGCAATACTCCAGAAATGAATTCAATACCTAAAGAAGAGCAATCTTGGGATTTCCATTGCCAATCATCAGACCAAACAATTAAAACTCTAGGAATCATTTGGAGTCCACAATTTGATTATTTCTCCTTTAAGACTGTTGTGAACTGCCGTGAGTCGTATACAAAAAGAGAAGTTTTATCCATTATTGCACGTTTATTTGACCCCCTTGGATTCTTGGGACCAATTCTAACTGAGGTCAAATTAATATTACAGAAACTTTGGGTTCTCAAATTAGAATGGGATGAACCTCTATGAAATCCAATAGCTAAAGAATGGAACAACTTCGTGTCTACCCTGCCAGTTATTCAAAATATCCATGTCCCTCGACTCATAATCGGAAAAGGTAGAATTATTATCCATGGGTTTGCTGACGCCTCAGCAGCAGCATATGGTGCTGTACTATATGCTCAATCGATCTCAGAAGAGGATGTATTTACATGACTCTTGTGCAGCAAATCCCGTGTTGCACCGGTGAAACCAATCACTATCCCTCGTTTGGAATTGTGTGCTTGTGTGTTATTGTCACAGCTCTCGGAAAAGATTTTACATTCCTTGACGCTACCTATACAGCAAATAATGTTATGGACTGACTCTAGCATTGTGTTAGCCTGGATTCAGTGATCCCCTGAGCAGCTTAAGACGTTCATCGGCAATAGAATAAAAATTATACAGAGACTAACCCAGAACTGCCAATGGAATCATGTATCCTCTAATGAAAACCCGGTTGATCTAATATCACGTGGATTGGATGCTTCGGACATCTCTCCTAAACAACTTTGGTGGTATGGCCCAGACTTTTTAAGGGAAGAACTTGAAGCAAACCTAATTGACTTTGAACGGATAACTTCTGACAGTGACTACTTAAAGGAACTTAAACCCGCAAATGTGTGTGCTTTTAACTTCTTGTAAATTCTCTCTTATGGATGATCCTTCAAAACGTTCTAATAACTATACTAAATTGTTGCATATTTTAAGTTATATTTTCAGGTTCCTCCACAACTCTCTAGAAATCCTAGTGTAAAAAGGTCTGGTCAATTAGATTATAGTGAAGTGAATGAAGCAGAATTATGCCTCATTAAAAATCTTCAAGCCTCTGCCTTTCAAGAAGAAATCAATTTTCTAGCTAAGGGTGGTTGTAATTAAAAAAAGGTAAACTTTTCTCTTTAAATACATTCCTAGATGGCAACCAAATTTTGAGGGTTGGAGGACGATTGCAAAACTCGGATTTAACTTATAGGCAGAAACATCCAGCTATACTCCCAGTGGATTATCTTCTCACCCAAGTAATTATGATAAATATACACAATAGAAATTTTCATTTAGGCCCTCAAGCTTTTCTTTATTGTACAAGACAAAGATTTTGGTCACTTCGTGGCAGATCAATAGCGAGGAAAATTGTGCATGAATGCGTAGTTAGTTTCAAAAATAAACCTGTTGTAGCAAACCAACTTATGGGATCTTTACCTCGAGAGAGAGTAAACCCTAGTTTTCCTTTTCTGCCTACAGGAATTGATTATTGTGGACCCTTTTTCATAAGGTATAAACACCAGAGAAAGGGTACTTACCAAAAGATATATGTAGCAATTTTTGTTTACTTAGCCTCAAAGGCCGTCCATCTTGAAATTGTTTCGGATTTGACCACAGACGCCTTCCTTGCTACATTGAAGCGTTTTGTGGCTAGACGCGGAAAATGTGCTACTATATCATTAGATAATGCCAAAAACTTTGTTGGAGCTAATCGAGAATTAAAAAGATTACATAATCTCCTAAAATTTCCCGAAGAAAAACTTTCTTCTTATCTTTCTTCTGAAGGGATTTCTTGGAATTTCATGCCACTTAGAGCTCCACATTTTGGTGGACTTTGGGAGGCAGGAGTTAAATCATTCAAATTTTATTTAAAAATAGCTGTAAGAAACCTAAAGATGACTTTGGAGGAATTCTTAACCATAATAACACAGATTGAAGGAATTCTGAATTCTAGACCAATCACTCCTTTGTCAGAAGATATTGACGACTTGGAAGTGCTTACTCCAGGCCATTTCTTGATTGGAAGACCCATTACTTCCCTTTCTGAACCTAATTTGTTAGACAAGGCAGAAAACACACACTTTCTTGGTGGCAAAAATTAACAAAAATAGTTCAACATATTTGGACAAAATGCTCTCGCGATTATTTAAACAATTTACAGCAACGAAACAAATGGCAATTTCCCAAAGATAACGTGAAATTAAATACATTGGTCCTAATAAAGGATGATAACCTTCCTGTAAATAAATGGAGCTTAGGTCGCATTACCAAGCTATTTCCTGGTACGGATGGGAAGGTTCGCGTAGTGGAAATAAAAACTAATAAGGGCAATATTAAACGCAGCATTGGGAAGGTGTGTGTTCTGCCCTTGGACAATTAATATGTAATTTGTGAAAATGTTTCTTCTTTGATTTTTATTATTTGTTTATTATGTTTTATATCTTCTTTGATTTATGTGATTCTGTATATTGATTGAATGTAATTCAACGGGGGGAGGATGTTCAGTCCGTAATTGTATCTATTTTTTGTCGCGAAGGCCATCCGCCGACTGAGCACCTCCACCAATGTTTTGATGTAACCCTCCGCTTCAGTTGTTGTTGTAGCTTCCATCTTGGAACAGCGTGTGAATAGCACCATCTCGAAATAAACCAATTTACAGTCCAAAAGTCGCGACGTTTTAGTTAAAACACGAACCAGCATTTGACAACGAACATTCGTAAAACAACATTTGTCATTGATGTCCTATATTTGTTTTCTATATAGAACACTTTAGAGAAAGCACGCTCTGCTTCACAACGATGCTTGTGCTTCAATAGGGAGCGTTAGAAAAATCTTTAAAATGGTATAAAAGTTTGGAAAAACGCAAGCACAAGTTTCTTTTTATAAATTAAATTTAATATATCTCTACAAGTATAGGACTCTAGCTCAGTTTCTTTTAGATAAGTTTTGCATGGAATACCTTCTTTTACTAAATGTTGGTCTACGTCATCTGAATAGAAATCAATAATAGCGCGTGCACTCCAGGTCAATGTTCTCCTTACTTTGAACTTGCTAATTCATCAAAAATTTTAATTTCTTACTATATTCTGCATATACTTGACTTCTATTTTAATCAAAGATTAGCTTATCTAGAGCAACAATAAGTGTGTCTCTTTCAAATTTTTCTGTCCCATACACAGCTTTTTCTGAGGATTTATCTGCTAATTTTGAAATAACCCGTCTATTGTTCACATCGCTATATTCCGTTTCTACACTAGGACTTAATTTTTTGGCTGCGTCTTGATACTAATTTAGTTTTTATATGACTCATGTCGTACATTGCTTATAAACGTTTTTAATGGCATAATAAACTTATTCCCTTCACAGATGTCCAAACCAGGAGTCTGTAATTTTTTGTTAACTGAATTAAATCTTTCTAATATTTCTTCCCAAAATATAATTAAAATGGCAGTTTCGAGTTTTGTTATATATAAATTTACTGCCTCTTTTCGAAAATCAATTTTCTCATTTTCATTGTCACTAAATGTCTGAAGAATATTCTAGATATTATCATAAGTATCTTTTAAGGCTTCAACAGCATAGTTGTGACAAGACCATCTGGTCTGACTTGAACTTTTTAAAGTAAATTTCAGTTTAGTTTCACGATTTAGAAGCTCCCACCTATAGGTCGAAATAGAAAAGAAAACATATTTGTTGCACTAACCCAAAGAAGTTCACGATTTCAGTTGCAATCTTAACTAGTTCTGCACGAACCAGATTAAGAGAATGTACAGCACACGGCACATAATTAGCTAATGTATTATTTTCTTTTAGAAGAGCTTGCACACCATTATATTGACCGGACATATTGGCAGAGTTGTCAAATGACTGTTATTCAACAGCAGTCCATTTCTTTCTAAAAATTCTTGTAGAGAATTAAATAAGTATAAGCCAATGTGACTACTAATCTTAATTAATGGGGCACACCTTTCCTACACTTTTCCCCCAAAACAATATCGTAGTACAATAGCAAGTGGGTCAGTGTGGGACAAATCTGGTGCTGAATCCATCACAATTGAATAGTACTTTGTGTCGTCGTTGTTTATCTGAGTTGTAATTGTTTTAATGATTTTATTGCCCATGATCTCAATTATTTACTCATATACTGTTTTTGATAAGTACGGTATTAACGATTTTGGTCGTAAATATCTCTGTTCAATAAGTTCATAAATGAATGGATCGAACTCATCTAGCAGTTCCAAGACATCCATAAAATTACCATTATGAGGAGAACCAAAAACTTCCTCAGTACCTCTAAACCTCAGTACCTATTATAGCCAAATACTTTACTTCCGCAATAACACGTTTGAGGACATTGTGGTAGCATTCTGTACCTTTTCTTAGTTGCTCCTATAACTGTTTATCTAAAACAGACTTATTTTCTTTTCGTGTCAACCAAACTAACATTGAATTTTTATGTTCAATAGAATTTTCATGATTTTCTAAGCAACTTGTAAATTGTTTCCAATCAGAAAAGCCAGTTGTGAATTCAGAATTTGTTTTAGAAAAACAGTTTGCAGGGGTCAAACAAAAAATACTACTAATACTGGTTGAATAATAAAGCCAAGATCTTTCCAGCACTTGGCCATTTTTAAGTTTTTTAATGAAATTATTGTTCGAAAATGATCTCTTTCAATCTTTGTATTCTCTTACGGAAACGGAATATATATTGTTTGGATCTTTATTTTGAAAATAACTCATTTCATGTGAAAGGATATAATCTATAAAATTATTACTTAGTGATTAAAGCCACGAACCCACGTCAACGTATTTCTTAAACTCAACATTTTCTAAACTCTTTTTTGTCAGGGTATTTTACTGCTGCCCTCTGGCTGAACAATATCTTTTTTCAGTAGGCTGCTGGTCATCGAGATTTTGCGTATTCTCATCATTAATATTTGTTTGTTGTATTTCTCCGTTTTCTTTGGCTAAGTTCCTTTCCCTTTCGCTTGCTAATGTATCAGCGTTTGTTATATTCTTTTTACTTTATTCCATTGTAAGAAAATTTAAAATTTTGGCACATTTAATTTTTTCTTTTTCTCGATTTAACAGTAATTTTCTTTTTTCCGCTCCACTTTTATATTTTCTGCCAGACATATTTATATTGTTAACTAAGGACTTGATTTTATATATACTGAAAATAAATTTAAAAGTTCAGGTCATAAAATTACAATAACACAACCGACTGTGCTTAAACTAAAAATATTCTAAAAAATTTTTGCAAAACAATATAGCATATTTCTGAGATAATTTTTTAAAAAAAGCATCTAGTTTATTTTAAAAAATAAAAAAATCATTGTCTATACTCGCTAAAACCTAAAACGCTGATGATAATTATTTATTGGCCCATCAGTTTAAAGGGATTTTTTTATAAGAATAAATCCTGATCAATTCCTTTTCTCCTGTTCAATTCTGATCTTTTCTGTCCGAATGAATCATTCATTGTATTCTGCTCATGACAGTAATTATTTTGTTGTCCAGTAAAAGCTAAAAAAATACTGATTCCTTTGAAATCCCACCTAACAGCTAATTCATGTTCGATAGTTAATACAGCTGAATCATTTAAACTCTTAAAGTTGTGAATGGTAAGAATTTGTTAAGGAATTTTAATATTGAAGAACGCGTCTCTCCATTTGCTACACTTATTTACAAACAAAGCAAAAATTTTAATGCAGTAGCAAAATTTGGTGAAAATTCTAAAGTTGAAATAAGTTTTATAATTTCAATTGGGTTTTCTTTTTTGCCTAGTAAAATAGAAACTGACACTACCTTATTTGCAAAATCAAGCGCGTTTATACCCACTGATTTCTTATCGGCCAAAATTATTTCTGAATTTTTACAGTTTTTAGTTACTAATTTTTTAAAAATTTCTTTTAAATCATATGTATTGTATAAAAATTGAAAACAATAGTTGTGGGTACTCATTTAATTAAATCTACAGTCAAAGGTAATAATTGCTTCATCAATTGTGCAAAAATAAGTTTAAAAAAACTATCTTGAATTTTAATTCAGGGTCGTTCACTGGATCATCTTGTGCTTCATAATAAAAATTAATATTTCTTTGTCGAATTCAGTAATCTGGCTGCGTCATCTCAAAGTCAGCAGGGATCACCTCAAAATCAAAGTTAGTTCCGTCGAACAGTTCTTTTGTATATCAGAGCATTTCATCGAAAGTCATATCCGATCAAAGATTCTTAAAAAATTGTTACGACTTCTTAAGAATTTGATGAGATTTTTCAAAATCCTATCGTAAATTTGAAACAAAGTATAAGAAGCCCATGTTTTTTACTCTCATTGAAATATTATACTTACGTATACTTAGTATATTTCGAAATGGTAATTACAGGGCAATATATTCTAACAAAGTAGCTTTTCCAATTTAAAACTATGCCGTCTGAAAATATAACATTTATTTTTTTAACAAACCCAAATATAAATCTGTATACAGAGCGCACAAAAGATTGCATAGATTTAAATAAATTTAAATTTAAAAAAGGTGTTTTACTTATACAATTTCCAAAGAAAAAAATACTTTCTCAAATCGCATTAATATAGAAGTAGAAATAAATGACCATAATAAAGCAATCTTAAAACAGCTAACACTAATAAAAATGCTTAAAAAGTAGACTGTGATACTTAAATAATAATAATAAATACATTATAGTTCTCAGTCGAATAAAGCTCCTTTTTTTGGCTTCCCAAAAATATTTTGTTATTTTGAAATATTTTTAATACTATATATTAAAAATATATTATTTTATTATAGCACATGCAATTATTAAAAAATATTTTTAAAATAATAACAAAATATTATTTCTAAATTTATCTCCTTTTAGAGTAAAAGAAAACATTGAAATAACACGTTGACTACTAATCTAATTCAAACTTGAACATTCAGAAAGAATTTTAAAAAATGCCTTTCGGATGCTTTAATCAACGATAACACGACTTATAAAAATGTTCTAATAATAACAAGAAGATTTCAAAATTTTGCATTTGATGCATGAAAAAAAGGAGAAAAAAATCTGCAAATACATATTTTATGTTGATTCAAAGAAAAGATTTTAAAATCCATGTAAGGAACCGCTGCCTGCACCTGGCAACAGGTCGAACGAGAGACGATATAAAGAAAAGGATCTGGCAATGACGGAGAAAAAAGGTCGGAACGGGAGAGAAGAGAGAGGGTGACGAAAAAAGCCGGGGTCGTGAAAAGTAGACACGGCTGAACGATGTATCGTAATCCTGTAACATCTCAATATATTCTTTATTTTAAGAAATGTCCCATAGAAGGTATGGAATAAACAGTGGGACCAAATCCTGTCTGCAATTATTTTCTTGTCACAATTCGAACACGGTCGGAAAAGAACTCACGAGTTTACACTGGTGTCAGAAGTGGGATGCAATGGAGCAGAAGTTAAAGGAATAAAATATTTGAAATTGATCGGTGTTCGTGCTACATAATTGTGAACAAGGTTCTAGTGGGCATTCGGTTTGAAAGGAAATTTTTAACAAGGAAATAGAATCCTGCAGTGTATTTTCAAGTTGATGACCACGTGGATCCCGGGAATTGCCTTGCAGCAGTTTCAAGTGAAAAAAAACAAGACCTTCTTCATATGGAGTTTTACCATCACCTGCCAAGTTGGGATATGAACGAACAGATGTCGTATTTTTCTTCATTTTCTGATGAATGGAGCCGTGATCTGAAAAGTGTTCAAGTACTGAAACAGCTTTCATGTCGAGGTAGGTGGCTATTGTTCCCCTAAGTTAAAATATTGTGTGAATATTTAAAAAAGTAATGGGATGCAGTCATATTTAATTTGTTTTTTTAAAAATAAAATAGAAAAAGCAGATATATCTGAAAAAAGAAAATTTTATTGGTTTATTGCAATATTCTATGTTGTTGGATTATTGTGTAGATGAAATAAGAAAATTGTGTACTTATTTTACCTGGAAATGATAGGGTATCATTTTAAATGTTGTAAAATATGGTATTTAGAGTTCTAGTGTTAAACTATAATTTCTTTTTTATCATTATTCTTTACTGTTTTGAAGTTGTCTCAAAAATTAAAATCTGGGTATAGAAAGTGTTTTGCATAACAATTCAGTTTGCAGAATTTAAAAAAAAAAAGAATTAGATTAATTTATCTTGAAATAATGGTTGCGAAAAATGTATGTTTGAGTGGGTAAACGAAAAAAAAAAATATCCATTAAAAAAAAATGTATATGTATTTCAAGTAGACTTCCTGTTAAAAGGTTGTAAATAAGAGATTTTGTAGGTTATTTATGACTCAGAATGTGGCATGTTTTTTTAATATTAAATGATTGTTTTTCATTTTAAGCAAAAGTTTTTGCAATTTGTCAGTTAGTTGATAGTTTAATGCAATCTGAGGTTATTTCCTTTGCTCGTAATTTAGGATGTAGTAGATGTATATTGGTTTTTTGTTTCCTGCATAAGATTCTTTTAATTAAAAAAAAAAGAAACTAAGAGTAGATTTATGATTTGAGAAATAATTCTATGGTAATGTAGCTAAAGTATGTTGTTAATTGTGTTTTTTTTAATTTTGAAAAAGGTTTTGATTAGTAACAAATAACTGTGTCTCATATAAGTTTTATTGTAAACATATTTCGTATTGTGTTTCTGGAATTTGAGTACTCTTAGAAAAAACGAGTAGAATTTTTCTTGCTTGTTAAATATATAGTACTAGGTCATTTAAGTGTTTGTAGTTAAATTTGTCAGAAGGTAATTTGGCATTAGGTTTAGCTTGATTAAAAATGGCATTTCTCATTAGAAGTAAGAAAAATTGACTTAATTCAATTAGCGTGGGACTTAGATGAGTCACCTGATCCGTCTATGTCTAAAATTGTTTTAAGGAATTTAATAATCTCTAGTAAATATTACAAGGAGGAAGAGGCAAAAGAGTTATTGGAAGTTATTACAGCCGAAAGGTTAGAGACAGAACAGCGGCAAAAACTAGAACAACAAGAACAATTATCAATTGAAAAATTACGCTTGGAAATGGAATTATCTAGGATCGCTAATCAGAGTGCTAATCAAAATAATGGTCAAACCTCACGTGTAAAATCTTTAGATGAAATAGTTAAAATGGTTAGGCTCTTAACTATAAAGGTACCCAATAAATCAGACGGGTGGGAATATTTTTTTTTCTAGTCTTGAAAAGGCTTTCGCTAGTGAAATGGTTAGCGACGAGTTAAAACCGAAGGTTTTGTTATGCATGTTAGGAGACAAAGTGTCAAACTTATTAGTTAACCTAGGCGAAGAAGAATTAAAAGATTACGAATCTTTAAAACAGGTTGTGCTCAAGGAGTATGAACCCTCACCCCAAAAATATGTTTAGAAAATTTTAGAAAGGTCAAACGTAAGTCTGGCGAAACTTTCTCTCAGTTCGCGTCCCGTTTAACATCGATGTGGTTATACTACTGTAAGTTAAGAGGTGCGAATGATTTTGAGTCAGTTAATCAACTGATCGTAGCAGATAAAATGTTTGAAATGTTGGATTCTGAGACGGCGACCCATATTGGTGTGCTCCAAGGGGAAGAATGGTACAAACCCAGGGACTTGGGCAAACAATGTGATATATTTTATGCTTCCAAGGGGAAATCCTACGATGAACCTGAGAGAGCTAAATGGAATGATAGTGAAAGAAGTTTTAATGGTAGTTGGGGTAAACAGCCATTTGGGGAGAAAAAGTCAGATAATTTTTCTTCTAGGAAAAACTTTGATAAGGGTCAAGTAACTGAAATTAAAAAATTCGCTTGTTTCACCTACGGATCAGATAAACATTTTAAGCGGGATTGTCCGAAAAACAAAGAGGTAGATAATAAAAGACTTAATGAGAATAAGGTGTCAACAGAAGGGACGGAATTGGTAGATGGGACGGTAGCTGCTAGAGTTGATTTGCTAGGTAAAGTCATTCCTAGACGGGCTATTGAAGACAAATTAAGTAAATTAGTGAAAACATCTATCAGTGTAGATGGGAAATTAGTCCATGCGTTAGTGGATTCTGGTACGAAAATTACTGTTATCAAGAAAGGCTTAGTTCCTGGAATATCGGTTGAAGGAGCTTCCACGATTTATTTGAAAGGTATTTTCGGTCCAGCGGTTAAATGTCCTTTAGTATATGTTCCAATTGGTCTTGCTACCGGTGGCCAGGTTAATGTGGTGCACCAGCAAGTGTTATGTGCTTTGGCAGAAGTTTTGGTAGAAGACGTGTTGCTTCCACCAGAGGTTTTGGATATGTTGGGAGGAGCCCAGAGTGAAGAGAATTCACTGGCTCAAAGCTCTCAGGACCTGAGGGTTGACTCAGGAAATGTAGATGAAACCGAGGTTTCATTGGGTATTCTGCCAGAGAAAGCACAGGAGCACATTGAGGATTCTCAAAGGAATATTACTTCATGTCGGAATGAAGTGGGAACATTGGGTACTAAGGATGAGGAGGTGACCGCTGAGATGGATAAAGGAAGCATGGTGGCTGATAGTTTTCGTTCCGAACAGGAGTGTTGTGCCGAGTTAGCATTGGTTTGGAAGCAGGCTAAGGAAGGCAAAGGAAACTACTATGATGTAGATGGATATCTATTTCATAGAGATAAAATACTCGGGGAGAGTATTGGGCAACTGGTAATTCCGAAGTGCAGAAGAACGGAGGTGTTGAGACTAGCGCATACTTCAGTGTTCAGTAGTCACATGGGACCCAAGAAGACGCTTGAACGAATCAAGTATTCTTTATTTTGGGAGGGTCTAAGTTCCGATGTGAAGAAATTTTGTGAATCATGTAAAGAGTGTCAGCTCACTCGATCGGTTAGGATTAAAGACCGATCACCCATTACACCTGTGGCAAGGTCTGAATTGCCATTTCAGGTGGTGAATATGGATCTGATAAGTCCAATTCATCCGCCAAGTTCAAAGGGACATACATATATTTTATGTGGGGCGAGGCTAGGCCGGTGACTAGTCTCAGTGCGAAGGTAACCCGTGAAGCTTTGTTAAAGATATTTTCGAGAACCGGGATTTATCTTTTGTTGAAAAGGGAAGGTTTTGTAGAAAAGAATAGCGCAGTATCGTGGGTCACGGTACTGGATTTGTGGAAGTGGTATTTCTGTCGTTCTCTCACGAAGAATTATGCAGCATGCTTTATGTCGTTGGGAATTTGCATAACTAAAAAAGTGAGATTTAAGATTGAATACACTTCTTATGGATGTAATTTAACGGCTCAGGTTTTAAGAATGTTAGAGCAGTTTGTTATATCTCGAATAGTCGATATAGACCTTCTGATGCAAATTTGGAAAAATCGTGTAAAGCGAATTAACTTTGTATTAGGATGGGTTGGGTCGGAAATCATACTGGCCAAAGGCAAATTAGAGCCGTAGGAAAGTTTACTGTGTACTTAATATAGATTTAGTGAACTCATTGAGCATTCATTCATGAGTTAATGAAATAAACATTGTCTAGATTAAGATAAAAACTGTAATGTATATATTTAGTGTTGTTTTTTTTGTATAATGTGTTTTCCATGTATCTGTTTGCAATCCCATTACAGTTTAGATCTTTCTGGGAACATAGTCACTTATTTCAATTGGATGAACTATTAATATTATTTCATGTGTTTGTTTTAAGGAACTTTCACTAGAACAATCATCAAGACTTTTGACTGTTGAAATTATTGTGTGTTCTGTTTGTGGATTTTCTGTTTCACGGTTTGTGAATTTTCTGTTCCTGGTGCCTGAAATGGTAAAATCAGCCACAAGGGGCAAATTTTACTCTTAGGTGGGGCGTGTAAGGAACCGCTGCCTGCACCTGGCAAAAGGTCGAACGAGAGACGATATAAAGAAAAGGATCTGGCAAGGACGGAGAAAAAAGGTCGGAACGGGAGAGAAGAGAGAGGGTGACGAAAAAAGCCGGGGTAGTGAAAAGTAGACACGGCTGAACGATGTATCGTAATCCTGTAACATCTCAATATATTCTTTATTTTAAGAAATGTCCCATATAGAAGGTATGGAATAAACAGTGGGACCAAATCCTGTCTGCAATTATTTTCTTGTCACAATTCGACGACGGTCGGAAAAGAACTCACGAGTTTACAATCCATGTACTGTTACTATTGATACATATATGCAAAATAATTTCATTGACAATAAAATAGCCTAGTTTTCATTTAACTCAGTAAGCTTTTTAATTAAAATCGTTAGACAAAGTATTTTATTTTTATAGATTGATTTTTTTTCATAAAAGCAAATACAATATAAGTTTTTCCTTCACACTTTATCTTAATATCGTAAAAATACAGTTGTATCTCCCAATAAGGGACTTAGTGTTTGACACAGTATGTCTTAATGCCAGAAATTTAACCCAACCAATCTAATGCAGACATTGCATAGTTTGTCCTTTAATACTAAGAAAAATGTAATTTAATTAAAAATTCCAGCTGCATCAGGCTTTAAGTAAATTATATATAAGTAAGTACCTTAAAGTCACAGATATTTTTTTTTAATTTGATGCTATGTAAAATGAAAATTCTTAATTGAAAAAGTTTAATTATCGCATGCTTGAAATAATCAATTGAATTTTGTACTTATAGAAATTTATTGAAAATAATCAGTTGCACAGATTTTTTTTTTGAAAGCTTATGTATTGTGTCAGCTTTAGACCGCATTTTTATTTCTAATGTAAATTCAAAGAAAAAGCGCACCACCACAAGGTGCAATCACTTTATTATCTGTTTTGTCTATAAATTGAAGAGTCTAACCGATTGCGTAGCACTTATTTGTTTCTATTTCTTTTCTCTTTCGAAGTTACTTTGATTTATCGGGTCGTCAATGTATTTGATTTATTTAAAGAAAAACACAAACTTTTCTTTGAAATCTTTAAAATATTACTATTAAAAAATTCAAAGTAGTTAAAAATTAAAAACATAATTACCTGAGGTTATTTCAAGCGATTAAACTGTAAAAGATGGAACTATGTGCTTTTATTTCAGTTGGCCTATTTCTTTGAAAATGAGTTTTTTGATGGTATAAATCACAACAGCTTGTTTTAAAGTAACCCTCAGGAGTAAAATGAAACATCTACTGTGTAGGTCTCTATCTTCCAAAAAAGCCTCCCTCCCCCATCCCTTTTTAGTTACATGACATCGACATCCTGTGGGCGTTAGGAATGTCCGTTGTGACCCCACTATAGGAATGGGAGAAAGTTTCAAAAAAAGTGTAAACACATAAACCAGAAACATTTCTATGTCCATATAAACACGAGGAAAAAAGAATCCATAAGATACTGTCGTAGACCCATATTTACGCTTCATGTACCCCCCAATATTTTACTGTGATAGACCCCTTGTAATTTGTCATCGACCCCTGAGGGTCCATATAGACCACTTAGGGAATCACTGGTATAAATGCTCGATGCTCGTCGGTGCCGCTCTACGATAGAGCCTCTGTATATAAATTATTAATTTCCGCATATTTGGTGGTAGGGAGGAACAAAAGTAAATTGCTCCTGCTCTTGAAAATAAAAATAAATTTGATATGGCATTTCGGGTATTTTATTTCTGTGGTTCGCACTTTTTTACTGGTTTATTATTTCATTACTATTTTGAGTGTAAGCATCTTTTTTTGTTTGTTATCTTCAACGAGAAGCGAGGGCCCCTGGGCTGCAGCCCATTTAGCCCATACGTAGATCTGGCCTTGATTTAGAGGGTCCCTATATATATATATATATATATATATTGTTAGCCAAGGGTCCCCAAAGGTCACGATCTGGACCTGGCCACCCCTGCAATTGAATATCTAGAATCTACATATAAAGAACAAACATTTTGATATTCTTGAATTACATTATAATAAAAGTTAAAGTATAGCAAAATTAAGGTTATTATGTATTATTAAAAAATTCAGTTTTTTTTTAGCTTTAGATACTTGTGGTTACACAAACTTATGTAGAATAAGAATCCATTTTGCATACATATTTATAATTTTCCTTTCGATTTTTTTTTTTTTTTTTTTTTTTTTTTTTTGTGATTTGTGAAGCACTGGAATTCTGTGGAACATAGTTTGAAGACCCTTGGTTTAGAGCGCTTCCCCCAAAGTGGGAATTTACGTTAAATCTATTGAGGTTCTAAGTCCTCCCAATGGCATGCTTTGGAATATAGGAAAATGTCTAAAATAATGACGTCTAATTTTACTTCATCATAATCCGTCTGCAAGGTGTTAGAACAGAAGATGAAATCCTATTCGCATGGAACGGGTGTTTATTAACATCGCACTATAGATCAACACGGGGGCTAATAGTGATGGACTTCGTAATTTTGTACCTAGTTTAAGTGACAAGAGAAACACATGAGCTGGCAACCCCTCTCCAAACTACTACACTATACCAATTGGAGGACTTTCAGCCTCGACAGATTTAACATGCATCAGCCCTTCTCACAGCGGGTCTACAATCGCACTCTGGCTCGAACTCATAACACGCTAATCTTGAGTTCATGACCATAACCTTTTGGCTACCGCGACCACATGGAAATCATTAGTACGGAAGTTATACCTTAGCCATAGAATTTTTTGTACTTTACATACCAATTGGAAGCAAGGGCGTTTCTACCGCCGTATCAACGATACGGGGTGTCCAAGCTACAGGGATCCCAACGTGTGTAAATATAATCCTACTAACAGGGCTTTCTTTTCTTTAAAAAAAGGGCCCCGAAGGAGTTTTGATACGGGGCCTACTTAGAACTATCTACGCTAGTGTTCGGAAGCTCCATTGCAATGCCTGTTGGAGCTCCAGGTAACCAATGGCCGACAAAAAGGCCAGCTACAATAGAACATATTCTATCAAAGCGTATTTAGATACGAAATTTCACCTCATTCAGATAATTCTTTGATGTATTCGTTTTTATGTTATAATGTGTATATGCGTGTGGTGTGTGTATTATCATTATTAATATTCAGTTTTATTATAAGTAAAACTTGAGGCAAAACAGTATGCAAGAAAATTGTAAGGTAGTACAGGACGAATTAGAATAGTAGCAGTAATATATTAAATTTTTAAGATTTCGGTATAAGATTGTAGTGTTCCCTTTAAAATGCATGTGTTACTGAGATGAAATAAAATTTTAGTAGAACAAAATACAGCTAAAAAAAAAAAAAAATTCAAATATTCACATTAATTCTTGGAAATCTGAATCTCCATTATCCTGTAGCAGTGGTCTTCAAATTTTGTCGATTCAATGTACCCTTAGAATTATAAGATACTTTCGGAGAACTCTGTCCAGTTATTAGAAGAATATATGTTAACCTATCTTTAAATTGCCGCGTACGTATATATCATTGGCGTAGCTAGTTTTGAATGGGCCCTACATCAACATTCCTTCGGGGTCCTTTTTCAGATAGGAGAGCCCTGTTAGCCCTTACACATGTTGGAACCCCTGTAGCTTGGGGGCCTCGTATAATTGATACGGCCTTGGTACATATACTCCACACTTGTGTTTCGTACCTATGTTTTTATGATACAATGGAAGAATAAAAGTCGAGCAAAACCAATTCCGAATGCATGCTGATTTACGTCATTATTGATACCTAGTGAAGAGTTTGAAGATTTGATTGACAACTCCCAACATTTGAATGTGGCCGCGGTAGCCTAGAGGTCAAGGTATTGGATCGTGAATGGCTTGTCATGTGTTCGAGCCCAGTACCACTTGTCGTGCTGAAAAGAGATGTACGTTAAATCTGTTGAGAACTTAAACATCTTCCCGTTGGTGTGGTGTGGTAGTTTGGAGAACGGGATGCCAGCTCAGGTGTCGTCCTCGTCACTTGACCATGATTTGAAATTATGAGGTCCGTCGCCAAAAGCCCTCGTGCAGCTGAACAGTGTGCGATGTTAATATTCATTCACTCACCCTACAACTCTTGGCGCATTTTGAAAAGTCTTCCACCCCATAAGTAAAGAGCTATCTATGATATATTCAAACATATGATATATCCAAAGAACATGACTAAAACCTTAAAGAATATTAGTATAGACCTATATATTCTGAATTTTATCAAATTTTTCAAAATTCCCTTTCTGCGTACGGCATCTTCAAATTCCCTGTGTTAAAAACATTCAACTGAACTGAACGAAATAGTTAAGAGATGTCTGCAAATTTTTAGAAGTTATTGTGATAATTTGACAGCAGATTCATATTTCTTTTATTAAAAAATGTCGTCAGAATTTTATTAAAAAAAATTTCGTGTATAAGTGGATGAATCTTAAGCATGTTTCTATTTTCTGGTTTACGTTTTCCTGTTCGGATCTCATGTCAATCTGTTACTTTTCTTAATTTTTTTCTTAGCTTAGAAATAAGCGATTTCTTCTAAAAGAAATGGATGTATATGATGAAATTACATTAGAATTTTTACGAATGCAGGGTCGGCCGACGAATATTAATAGCTCTTTAGAAAGTGGTGAATGTTGTTATGTGTTCGGTTCTCCTTTCCATAAAAAGCGTAGTGATATGGTTCGTTCAGGAAAAAAAAATTTAAAAATGAATATCCATTGTGGTAAAGCAACACAAAATGTAAATTTTTCTGTTCCAGGATGTCTTGTTTATCGAGATAATGGAATGGCTTCACTTAGTGATTTTGATATTCAGGTTTTGAATATGAAACTAAGGCAGCTAAAGTTAGTAAGCAGCAGTAGAGTGGATTTTTCAGATTATGTTAATTGTTATTATGTCAAAGGATTTAAAAAAGATCTGATTGGAGCATGGACATATCATGAGTACTCGGCTACTCTTCTAAAATCCATATCCTTTCAGTATACCAAATTAGATTCCAAAAATAATAAGTTACAAACGAGTATAGCGGATATATATTGTGCTGACATAGTGACTTTACCCAGTTACAAAATATTTGATATTTGTGGCTTGTCCTGTGGGGACAGAGATTATGTTTTATATGTTGCCAATTCATATTCACGACATAAAAACATTGCTCATTTAGCACCAATTGGTGTAAATGAATGGGGTGACCAACAAGATGATATTGTAAGACGATTTGAGCATCAAGAAATTCTCTGGAGTTGTGCATGGAACAATTTCAGACAGCGATTCGCTATTGGTGCAGATAGATGTTTCTATTTACATGATTATGAAAGTTTCTCTAAGAAAATTGATCTTCCGAAAGGCCAGCCATATTCTTTAGATTTTAATAGCATGGGAAACATGTTATATTGTGGTCTTCATAGTGGCGATCTTCTTTGTTTTGACCTTCGTGAAGATAATACTGTCCCTTCCCTTACAGTTCCTTTATCCAAAAACATTTCTTATATCAAACTTCTCTCTGATGAGCAGACTGTTGTCACAAGTGGCTTTAACAGTGTACTTGTGAATGTTAGTATCTTTTTTATATTAAATTTAATTTTAGTTAGAAAATATACTTGTAGAATTTTAGATGTCAAAAACTTTTAGGATATCTTTATTTTGCTATTAAGAATGTAATGAAACGTTTTTCCAAGTTATATTTGTTCATCTTTTTTTTTTATTTATTTAGTTAAATAGAATTAAAAATTCACACACACACACGACAGAATTTTTTACTTTTATTTTTTAATATTTTTTTAGAGTTGAAGTTGAGAATAATAAGCAAAATTTCTAAAGTGTAAATGACAGAATCTAACTTGAAGAAATGATATAAGCATTTTTGCTCTTTTTAAAGTTCATGTAGCTTTTAAAATTTATAAGTATTAGCGATTGAAAATTGTATATAGTGTATTAAAAAACCCAGTTTTCTTTCAGTGTACATGAAATTATTAATTTTTATTGTCTTGTGTCTATCCTTTTATATTTAATTTTAAGAACTTATATTTGAATATTTTTTATAACGGCTAAAAGTGAGTAGATGATGTAAAATATTTTGGGTAAGGAAAAAAGTTAAAAATGATTTCATAAAATAAATAAAACCCAAATCTGATTGAGTAATCCTATCATTTGTTTAAGTGATTAATGAGGAAAAAGCTTAGATATTGTTTCTAATTTATTGACCAAGATTCACCATATTGAGACTCATTCCCAGTAGCCTAGCATACTTTGGTACATTTCCATTTCGCCAGTGCAGAAGATAGTTGCCAAAATTTATGCGACTGATGCTAAATGGAATACTTTCTCAGTTTTCCTTTCACCACCAAGTTTT
Source organism: Trichonephila clavipes (assembly GCA_019973935.1). NCBI lineage: Eukaryota > Metazoa > Arthropoda > Arachnida > Araneae > Nephilidae > Trichonephila > Trichonephila clavipes. Next base: position 41,655 of record BMAU01017256.1, read on the forward strand.
CAAAATAAGTCTCGGTCATACCTTATCAATATCGTCTTTTTCCTAATATGCCAGAAATGAATGAAAGACCAATGAAAATTTGAAATTTGGCCAGAACACACATACACACACACAGAGAAAGAATGTCTGTTGTTGTCAATTAAGTCTGCTTGGCAAAATTTGCACCAGCAAAATGGAAAAATATCCATATTTTTATAGGAATCTAAATATAATAAAAATATTAAATTTTAAATAATATTTTTATAATTATTTTTTCTAAACTCTTCCAGGTTGATCTTCGAACAAAAAGAGCTGTATTTCAGTATCCAAATCATTACAGTCTATATAAGAAGTTAATATTTAGTTTGGATGAAAATCTAAATGTTCTCTGTGCTTCAGGGGAAGATAATATTACCAGATTATGGTCACTAAAAGAAGGAAAATTTTTGCATGCTCTTCCTTTACCTAACCAAGATTACTGTGGGCAGATAAATTCGTTTTTTGAAGCTGAAGGAAGGAGAATATTTGTTCATATCTTGTTGGGAGATTCCATTCATACTTACGAGACTCTGGAAGATTCAGTTCAGGATCGGCAAGTTTTGCAGCTAAATGCCAGGCCCCTGTTCTAGTCATCTGACCTTTTGCTTTTATTCATACATCAGTATTATGAATTTCAAACTTGGTATTGTTAAAAGAAATATGGTTAAAAATTTTTATTCTAAAATATGTACTCTTAAATCAAATGCTGTAAATTATCATTCATTTGTTCATGTATTTGTTTTAATTTGGAGTGTAGTATTTGTTTTATTCATGCTGTTCCTCCCAATTTTCTTATAAGTGTGATTTATGTTAAGAAAACTTTTTTCAATTTAGGGATGCTAAATGAAATTGAGTTAATAGTTTTCTTTCATTTTATTAGAATTAACAAATTTTACAAGTGCAATGTGTGTTTGTGTAAAATTTTGTCTTCATTTATAAAAATTACATTTTTTGGTACTTACGTATTAGCAGGACTGCAGCCAAATTTGTGTCACATAAATTGCATCATTTTCCACCAAAATAAACTTTTTTTTTTTTATCAAATAACATGCATAAGAATCTTTTTGTTTGGACACATGGCACAAATTTTGCTGTGGTGACACTAATACGTAAGTACTGATTTTTCTTGTTGATATGCAAGTTAAAATTTTTTGGAAAATGACTCATTTTTAATCCCTAAATTATTTAATGTTTATTAATAAAAAATTTATCTTTTTTTTTTGTTATAGATAATTTGATCTTGTTTCTTCACGGGAGTCACCATTGTTTTATATATATAAATGTCATTTTATATATATATATTAAATGTATGATAGTTATATCTGTGATAATTTTTTTTATGTTGCATTCCTGTATATATAGTTTGATACTTGTTTTCAGTATATATATATATATAGAAATGGAATGCAAAAAGGTTGTACTTTAAAATTTTTTGTTTGTATTAAAAAATAAACTTGTTTAACTTATTTTTTATTCAGTGTAATACTCAAAAGAGGAAGAATGTTTGTTTAATAACAAAATGACATAATTTATTTTTTATATTCTGCTTGTGTAGTAAAAATAATTTACTCACATTTAATTTATCTTAACTATTCGGATAGAGTCATTTTCATTAAAATAAAAAATTGACTGGAACTTAATTTTTAGAGAAATGAGACAAAAAATAAGATGTATTTTATCATTTCACTATTTGCATATTAATGTCTCTGCAGCCAAATTTGCGCCATGCAAATTGTGTCATTTTTCACCAAAATCTGACTAAATGTTTTTTTTTATATAAAACACGTAAGAATCTTTTTGTTTTGAGATTATGGCATAATTTGCTTTGTGTAAATTTTGCTGTGGTGATGCTAGTACTTAAGTATCATCATTTCATTGTTAAAGTATTACATTAATAAAATTTTCAGGTATTTGTCATGAATATATATATATATATATATTAAAACTGTTTAAAAGTAAGTAAGCAGAACATTTTATAACTCGAGATTCTTACAACTTTGGAGTATAAATTTTATATTTAAAAAAAAAATCTAGAACTTTTTATACAATATTATATATTTTTCATGTATATTAATATATTTATAAAAGTTTGGCCTATTATATCAATATGTATCAAAATTAGTAATTTTATTAAACTTTAATTCACTGTATTCAATTTATTTCAACCATTTATGTTAAAAATATAATTGATTATAGTTTATTTGTTCTTTAAATATTTAAGGAATTATTTCTGATTTTTTTTTTATTTATTGAAGAGTAACCTCATGATTTCTAAATTGCATAATATTTCAATGCATATACAATTTATTGTATCACACATCTGGTATCTCAATCAATTATATAAAATTTTAAGCAAATAATTTTCAATTAATTTAATTTTTAACTAAAAGTTTCAGTTTCTTGACATTTTAAGTACTTGACACATAAAAAAACATCTTATGATAATAACTTCAAGTTGAATTTATTTCAGAAGTAAAAGCAGTTTAGATATATCATTAAAAAATATATTTAAATGAGCATTAATACCTCTGGTTCACACTTTTATTTAGAATTTGCTGTTATTAACAGAAAGAAACATTTTTTGGATATTTGTGATAATTTAAAAAACTTTGAATTCATGATTTTTATCAACACACTTTTATAAGTTTTACTTGTATGTAACGGAATCTTTGAACCCAATTTTTACCCACTTTAAAAGGTCAGATTAATGCAAAACTTTGCTCTCTTGTCCACGACTGATGACAATATAATAATTTAATAATTTTGTCCTGATAAGGATCATCAGGATTAACGATTTTCCATTTTCAGATCCCATCCTGCATCTGGTGACTAGTTTCAGATCCCATTTCCAGATTTGGCGACTAAAAAAATTAAGTTACAACTTAGTTCGATTAACTATAAAAGGATGTTTTTTTGTTTTTTAAAACTATAATTTATTGTATTCTACACTTGTTAGTTTTGAATGTGTTTACATTATCATAAGTTTATAAGACTTGCAGCTTTCTTACATATTTTTCTAACTACACAACCAGTATAAACTCATTCAATACTTATTTGTTTCATGGCAATTTGTTCAAAAGCTTTTGCATATGATGATATTGCCATCTACGTTGCATTGAACTATTAATAAGCATAGGAATGTTATGAAATAGAACTTTGTGTTTACACAGTGATTATTTCCATACAACTTATATCTGAACATTAAAAATAGATCTTGTATGGTTGATGTACTCAAGCCTATATCTGTTTTACTGAGGTACTTTAAATGTACCCTAATTTGTATTTTATGATGAATTCTGCAAAATGCAATGATTTACAGTTGCATGAATTTGATGTTAAATGTGGTATTAATGTTGTTTGTGTGTGTTCTAATCTGCCTTATAATGGTATGATAAAAGGTAAAATGGCTATCATTATTCCTTACATTTTAGGTGAGCAAGTTACCAAAATATGTTTAGTGTATAATGTTGAACAATAATTCTTATCATAATACATATACATGTGTGTAGATTTTATTCAAACTAGTGAATCGCAAACTCTTTTCTTAGTTTGTTGTGAATGAAAAAGATTAATGTATTTTCATGATAGTTACCAACCATCAGGCTATTACATACGTATGGCTTTTCCTTAGTCTTTTAAATCTCAGCTGGTATTCATAATATTCTGCAAATTGTACTGTTTATTACTATAACTTGTATAACATAACAGTTCAAGAGGATTGTTATATTTATGTGCTACTGGACTTAAATTCATAATTGTACTAGAATTAATGTGAATGACGTAAGTAATTGACCTCATAATTTTAAAACTGTCATGCGTATAAGAATGTCCTGTAAGAAACTTTGAGCACAGTTTTATTTATCAAATCTCCATTACTCCTTACAAAAGTTTTTTGTGTGGAAATTGGGACTTGAACTTGACTTAAATGTTGCTAGTTCTCTGATAATTAGATATGCAAAGTATTATATATACACTATTGTTAATTTAGAAATAAACAAGCAAAATTTTCTGTGTGTGCAATTATTTTTTATTCTTTAAAGACCAAAACATTCCAAAAAAATTTTTTTTTTAAATGAAGTGTTTGAGAATACTCAGTTGGTAACTATTTCATATAATGAATGTTATGCATTCCTATTACCTCTCAATGGATTTTTGTGAAGGTTGAAACTTGTCAACTTTTCATTATAAAATTATTTCTATTGTGATATTTATCTCTTCTCTACTATTAGACTAGATTTTAATGTAAATAATTTTATTTAGTTAATGTGCTATAGTAGAATCATACAATGGGTTATTTATAATAGATGTGCAATGCTGGACTACTGAAAGATATATTTTAAATTTGTTCCATGAAAGTTGCTGTAATTTTTAGTGTGTTCTCAAGATACACATCAGATATTTTGGTTTTGATATTTCTTGTTTTGTTTCATCTCTAAAAAGTAGCTGCTCACCAATGTGTTTCTGAATAACAATGATTTAAGTAAGGCACAACTGTGAAGTAATATATATTTTTTATTTGGAAATTTATCCTGTAGAAATCCAAGAAAGACATAATATAACTTTTGCTTGAATTTGATATCAGATTGTAGTGTGTAATGTTTTTTGAAAATTGGCTGATAATAAGTTTGTCTACTAAAAATAAAGTCACAAATATACCAAATAATAATAGACTTTTCTCAATTTTTTGAATTTGCTTCTATATTCATAACTTGTATTGATTCTTAAAACAAAGCTATATATCAGCCATACTCAACCTGCGGGCCGCATGTGGCCCGCCGGACCTTTCTGAGTGGCCTGGTCATGCCCCCTTTTACTAACAAATTCAATTATTTAAGAACATTGTATTAAAAATTTAGCAAGAAATTCTATCAATCAAGCAATTCTATATATCGATGTGGTACTGGTAAGAATTGCGAGATAACTTTTTTCTTTTGTAATTGTAACGGTTAGTGTTAACAAATAAGAGTAGAATACCAACTATTTTATGGGTGAAACTAATTTTTAATTAACCCTTATGCCTTTCAAGCGAAAGATATCAAAATAATATTTATTTCAAAACAATGGAGAACTTGACTGCTTCGTAGAAAAAAAACATGGATCAACAACTTGTTTAATTTGTTATGAAAATGCTATATTTAAAATATATAATTTTGCTCATCACCATACCACTAAGCACAAATTTTTCAGTTCCTCCTTTTTTCAGCAACAAAATATTTGGGGTGGGGAATTTGGATCATTGAGGAAAGGAAATCAAAATTACCCGTAGCCAGGTGAAAAAATGCACCCTTTTCTGAGAGTTGAGTTAGTTGAAGTTAAATATAGTTCTAAAATGAAATCCAAAACTTAATATTTTGATCAATTTCTGCATTTTTAATGTCTTTGATCTTATAGCGTCCGCCCTCCCCTGTTAATCCTCATTTTGCGGCCCACGAGAAATAGTTGGCATATATGTGCAGCCCACGTGAAATAGTTGGCATATGTATGTGGCCCGGCTGCAAAAAAGGTTGAGTACTGCTGCTATATATTTTTGAAATTGTTTATAGCCAATGTGTTTGACTTCATAAAATTGTTTAAGATGAAATAATCAGTTTTAATTTCACTAAAATGTGCTGTTATGTTTTGAAACGTTGTATTTAAAAGTTTTTTACTTTGAAGGCACAGTTAACTCATTTTAATGTGTGATCTTCAAATCTCTCTCTATTCAACCCTTATTGTCAAGTTTGAACAAAAGTTTTGTTTCCAATTCCAAAAACAACTGTTTATCATTATATATTTTATCAAACCATCCAATTCCCTGGATTAACATCTCCATTATCAACACATTTAAAAGATTTTCCAGAATCGATCCATTCGCATTATCCTACAGAAAGGTACAGCCTTGGGAATAATCAGTATGGTGTTAGCAAAATCTTTAAAGCTTTTTATACTTAAAATTTTCTTAGTGTACCATGCAGTATTTTATATATTTAAATTTTGAGGGTATTCCCATGTAATTTATATATTCACCTTTTTTACTTATTAGTATTTACACTAAGTTTGTTTATGTAGGGCAAAGAAAATTCTCTCTAAGCATATTTTTTACTTCTTTTAATTGAAAATTTGAGGTTATATTAAAATATTTAAGAAGTGATCAGTCTCGAACTTGTGGTAAGTATCACCTGTACTTTTATGGTCATCTCTAAAACAAAATTTTAAATTAAGTTTTACATTCCTTATCTTAGATGTATTATTTTGTGAATTCAACCACATGTAATTTTGTGAGACAAACTTTAGAAAAATTCTGTTTTTAATTAAGGCAATATCAGCCATGTTTTCTATACATTACTTTAACTCGCCATCAGTAAGTGGTATTGATTTTTTTAGATTAGGATTTTTCAACCACACTTAATTTTTATAATATACTAAAGCGTTTTTATTGATATATTACAACCTATTTCTAGCAATATATCATGTTCTGCATGCAAAATTTTTTTAAATTATGCTTGCAAATTACCATTTATTGCTGACAAATTAAACAATGCTTCAACAAAAATTGTAAAAATTTTTTAAAAAAGATCCTCATACAAATTGACTACTACACAGAAAAAAACCCAATTATTTGAGAACTTGGTTTGAAATATTTTTGCTTTTAAAATATCATTAAAAAAAAGTACCGTATATTCCTGTATATAATCCGCGGATTATGTGTTAAAAAAGTTTCAAATTTAGTTTTGCGTATTTTACGCCGCCGTGGATTATCTGAGGTAAAACATTCTCTATCAGAAAAGCTAACAAAATTTTGAAAGAAATGCCGTTTATGTTTTATAAAATAAATAATAGATGGCACTTTCATGACGTATATATGCCATAACTAGTTTTTGTCCAATTACATTCAAAAACGAATTCGATTCCTCGGATTCTGATTATCATAAAAAATATTAAACATATTTAGAAGTTTCATAATAATTTTTTTTTGAACAATTTCTTACTTCGATTTTTAATTATGTGTATTTTTTATCTTATGACTCATTATCGACAGCTTATATTTTTGGATTATTCGCCGTAAAAACTGCCGCGGATTATACAATGTTTATTATTTTTTTTACTCGAAAAAAAAGCTTTGCGGATTATATACAGGAAAATACGGTACTTGATAAAGTATTTGTGCAATATTTTATTTAAATTGTATACCTCAGTTTAAACATTTTAGAATTGTTCTATACAGTTATTTAATGTTCCTTCTCAATTTATCACAAAAAACGAATCTTTCATTCACTTTTTAAGTTTATCCCATTCAATTATGTGATACTTGGTTTTATATTACCAAGATTGTAAATATTCTTATCTGTAGAATATTTACATTTATGTATCTCTTTCCGTATATAGTCACTTTATTTGCTGCATTTATTGAAATAATTTTATTAAAATTGTAGTTTTAAAATAATTTCAAATAAATTACTGATAATTAATGCAGATTAAGTTCCTTTCTGTGGCAAACATCGCTATATCAGATCTTCATTACAATAGTACTAAGAGACGTTTTAAGTATATAATATAAAAATTTATGCTATTTACTGAAACATCAATTGAACTGTGTAACGATTCATTAAAACTACTGAATAATTTTTGCATGTAACTGTATTTCATCTTGTATTCGTACTGTATCTGTGTAACACTGAAATCTTCTATCTAATCTAATTAATCTATCTCTTCTATCTAATTGAAATGTTGTCTTGTTTACTATCTTATTCATTTGAAATATATAATTTGTGATGCTTACAGTTTTAAGAACTTTCCCAAATCAATGAGTTCACTAGAATATATGTTATTTTGCATAGTGTTCAAATAGTCAGATTCTCATACTTGACATATATTTATTATCGAAAAGAATTATGTGACGTTGTCAAAATATACACATGGAGCTTGATTTCGTAAGTTTAAAATTAGGCAAATATTTTATAATAGAAAACTAATGTAAGCAAAAAATATGTTAGACAAATAATTTAAATTACAATTATCTAGTATAACAGTTTTTAATATCAAGTTAAAAGCATTTATAGTTTTACTATTGATATATACTAATCCATCTTATCACAAATTTACAAAATTGAATTCCAAATTAAATATAATTGCAAGCAATTTTTTTTAATCGAAATGCGTATGTATTGGCACCAATATTTTTTAAAAAACAGTGTCAGATTTTAAAACATTCATATTTAAATGAAGTTGTTTGAAATTAAGTTTGAATAAGAATAATATAAAATTCATATTTGTTATCATATTTTAAAAAAATGTCTTTCATGTATATAAGTGTGATAAGATATACAAAGCATGACCGTTATGTGTTCAGAGCTTGTTGCTAGATATAAAAAAGATGCAATTCTTTCTGTAATAAATATTTTTTTCTTCTGGTGAAATAATTGTTTAATATGAACAAAAAACCTGTGGATGTATGTATTTTGTTGAAATAAAGATGTCTTCAACTTGTGCTAAATGAATGTGTTCTTAACATTGTTTATACCAGGGGTGGCTGGTTAAAGTGTAGTACAGGGGGCCACTTGGCACAATCCATTTTTTTGGTGACTAAAAGCGGTCCACCAAGGTACTTTTTACGGAATTATTTATTATAGAATGAATTCGATATCCCACTATGACATTTAGATAAAAATCGCCAAATCCGAAGAAAAAGTGGCACACAGAGACTTTTTTGATATTTTTTTAAAGTTAACTTATTTCAATTGCAAGGCATCTGAATTACATTTAATTTTGGAAAGTTGTACCAACAAGCAATTTGGGTATCAGAAATTGTTGTAGGTTTTGATCAACATGTTTGTGTGAACAAATGTTTTCTATTATGAACATGATAAAATTAACATACATACCTAATTTTGTTAGCATCTTCGAGATTTAATCCTAATTTAGAGGACTTGGTAAAAAAATAAACATATTAAGCAAGTACAGACTTTTCAGTAGTTATTTAGAATTCAATGTTTCAAGTTATTCATTTTCATTTTATACCTAAGCAAAACTCGTTAAACCAGCAAGTGGCATGTAATTTATGGAGTACCTGTCCCTAAATGAGTCATTACACCAGTAAAAAGTTTATGAACACTAAAATCTAAGTTTGCACTTTAGTCTTATTTTTAAATTTCTACTAATTATATTTGCGTAAAAATTGTATAATAAATCAATAAGTAACATTCTTTTGCTTGTTGGTAAAGTTGGAAGTGGCATACGTAATTTTTTTTTATCCAATAATGGTACTCTTCCCCAAAAGGTTTAGCCACCCCTGGTTTACATCTTGCTAAGAATGTTTTTTTTTTTTTAAAGAAACAGCGTAAGGATCAGTATCTAATTAAGATTCTGAAAAAAAATGCACATAACATTTAATATCTTTTTTTAAAAAAAAATCTCTACATATTGCTAGAAAAAAATCTGTCATAAAACAGACAAAATATTTTTCTTACATGGAGACTGTATTTTGAGCATTTTAGAGAAAAATATCAAATAACTCACTCCATAACAGTAGAAGAAGCCTAAACTTATAGGCTGGTTCTTAGGCGAAATATATATGCCAGGTGGAAATAACCACAGTAAACCCTAATTCAAATGATATGCACACATTTGAAAAAGGAGAGTAAAATGGTATATTATCTCCCCATTTGATAGTTTATGTAGAGCAGCAAAAAATTTGATTACTAATGTTCAATTGATGACATACAAGTATTTTTGGGAGAAGAGGGAATTGAATGAATAATAAACAAAATTTATGAATGATTTAAATGTATTCAGAGATTACATCAAAATTTACATAACATATATATGACCTGAAGTCTCATTTTAGTACAGGGTATAAAAAAATTTTTAGTCATTGCCTTGATCATGTTTTAGTATCACCACTATGATAATTGGTTTTCTTTCTGCACTATGTTCTACAGCAGTGCTATCAACCTTTTTATTGCTGCAGACTGGTTAACGTTTGATAACTTTAACGCAGCCCGCTGATTGTTTTAAGTTAATTGTATTTAAACATGCCTACAGAATAAAATACACCAAAAAATGAATATAAACTTTTCCCATAGAAAGGCAAACATGAGAGAAATATAGCACAGTTAATAAAATGGGAATAATTTAATGTTCCCTGCGTGGAAGCATATCTGATCCACGCTCTGGTTTCAGTTGGGGACCACTATTCTACAGTACTTATTGTTTGCCACAACTATGTGGCAGCAGAGTTGCACAATGTTTGTAATTTGAATGATGACTATATATATTCCTTTAGAAATTATTTATTAATCAACGATCCCATTAAAAAAACAAGTTCTGAATAAGACATCAAAAACATCTCCGAGACATCACATGTAAAAAAAATATACCTCTGAGCAGAGAGAGAGAGACTATCCATGTCCTTATTTATTTAAAACCGCTAGCAAGATTGAGAGTAAGAATCAATATCTCGAACGGGATCGAGACATTCTAGAGTGTATATAAAAAAAAATCTACAATGTTACATTTGCTTTTTATATTCATTGTACCGGAAGTCACCGCCTTCCTGACGACTTTCGATCATGCGATCAAACGTCACGGAAACACGTGACCACTAGCCAATAAGGTAATTCGACCATTCGTCGACGATCTTGAAGGGGATGAGACTATTAACCTTTTCTCTGTTAACACTTATGCACTGCACACATTAGCCATGTGACAATGTAAGTATATCAAATGTAACTGGTAACTACATTGTTTCTGAAATACAGTCAACTCTCACTAATTCAAACCTTCGATAATATGAACCTCTCACTAATTTGAAGTATATGTTCAGCCCCTAGAAACTCTTGATATTTTGAAATACAATAAAGTAAGAAGTAAAATCTGGCCAACAGAATACAACAAGCGATAATTTGAAGTGATCTAATAAAACCCTCGACAATTCAAACACTCACTATCATATAGAGTCCTGTAAACAGGTTGGAGCTTACATGTTTTGTATTGTAATGCCTCTGCTTGTCTCCCCTGTAATGTAGCCCCTTTGATGACAATCGGAGTGGACTATGATAGCTGACAGAAGCTAAAGTGTCACAAAACAAACTACACAACTTTTCCCTTCAAAATCAAGTTAATGCGGAGGTTTTTTAAGCTTCATTCAATCTAGAAAAATCTACTGACAAAGTTAATGCCATAAAAAAAAACCCCAGAATTTTTCATAAAAAAATTAGGTACAGTATGAATTCTTTTAATAGTTGTTTTTCATACATAAGTGTATTATTTTAATACAAGACTTATCAATTCTGTATATGTATACTTTTTGAAAATACTTAAAAATAAATTTATATACATGTACAATTGTTGTTTTATTACATAGTTTCAAATTTAAATGTGTTGGAAAAAAATATCTCTTTGTGTATTTTGAGAGTTTTTTTTCTACCCTCTTGACAATTCAAAATTTTTCATTGGTCTCTTCAACTTTGAATTATCGAGAGTCGACTGTATATAGTGGATGTTTCTTTTATCATAAATTTGATCACAATATTTTTAACGCGACAAAAAATTAAAACTTGATAGCTGCATTTGAATCTTCTGCATCCAAATATATACCTTAGAATACAAAAAAATATTGTTTTAATAATACTTATTAGTGCTAAAGAGAAAAAATATTACAGATGATTACTCCTAGTTTAATCAATAAAAATAATTTTAACTCAATTATTAAGTTAAACCAGTAAAGAATATCCTGAAAACATCTGGATCACTGTTATGAACTATTCATCCCCAAAAGATCTTTATATTTTTCACTTGAGAGAATTACATCACCAAAATATTACAAAAAAATAACTCAAGTTGATATAAGCATTTTTAATATTGGTAACATCAAGATACACACATGATCAAAATTTAACACATCCAAGATATTCTTGTGAACATATCAAAATTGTAAATGAATATAATGAAAGCAAAAAAATAAAACTGAATATTTTTGAGTTATTTCAGTATCAGTACAATGAAACAAATACCATATTTACTCAAATCTACTTGTATTTAGGAAACTTTTTTGTATATGCTTTCTTTCAATCATCAAAACATTAAAGATATCGATAATAGAATCAAGATGAGTTCACTATGATACAAGTATAAAAAATGGGGCAATTTTAAATGCATAAAAAAAAGGAAACAGAGTAGCGGCCACTGAAAATTGGCATGGATGGGGAAAAAATTAAATAATCGATATAGATAATAAATCGATGATGTAAGTAAAATGAATTAATTTTTGCTTGGCTCAACAGTCTTTAATAATTCTTTCGTAATACACTCTTTTAAAAAAAATGCTACAGAATAAATGCATTGGATGGCATGGAAGACGGCACCATGTGGGAAAATGATAACTGCACCAGTTCGTAGTCAGCTGTGAAAATGGGACTGATGAATCATTTTCGAAACATGATACTGATGGTTAGAATAATTATAGGTCCATGTACATATTTGAAAGTTAATACTGGTAAAATAAATAAATTCTTAAGTATTGAATACTGATGAACCTTATACACATTTTTTTTTCAAAAATGTATAGAAAATTGTGAGCGCAGCTTAGAATTGATGACAACATATTTTCACAACTTGGGAATGCAGATTCAAGTAAATAGGGTATTCGTCACCTAAAGGAATGCATCTGAATTGAAAAATTAAAGGAACTTTTCTAGAGTTGGCATTAATTAAAGACAAAAATGTCACCTTTTAAAAAAAATACAAATATGAAGAAACATATATAAAATGAGAAAACTAAGATGAACAGCAATTAATACACGTAGAGGATACAAAGATGATAAATATCACATCACATACATATTACTCCATTAAACATTAATGAGATTTTTCAAAAAACTTTTTACAATAATAAAAATCTTTCCCATGATTACAAAAAAGTTTTAAAGAAATTGATTTTTCAATTATTTCATTGATGTTATGCAGATTTAAGTTCAAAAATAAATATGAAAAATTACACAAATTCATGTGACTTCATTATCTCTGAAGTATATATAAATAAAATATTTAATAAATTCCTGGTTTTAAATATCCAGTGATGACAAATTTTTCAATACATTAATTTGATTTTTTACATATATCCATTTTTTAAAAAAATGATTAACAAATAAAATTGATACTAAACACTGCTAAGACATCAAGATTAACAATTCAAAATGCATTTCACATCTCAAGTAGTTGACATATTTTAACTTGCAATGTGTGAAATTTTAATTGTGAACACTATAATTACAAGAAACAATTTTAAGATCACAATATAGAACATATTTTTTGTTTACCATTTAAAGTAAGAAAAAATAAAGTTATCCTTCTCTGCTGTTAATAAGGAATATTACAGCATATTCCAAATGTTTAGGACTGGCGAGAACAGAAACGGGAAGAGCGATGGCATCGTGAAGAGATATGTGGATTCTGCATTGATGGAGGCATAGAACCAGGTTGAACATACTGAGGACCGAGTTGAGTATGCTGGGAGGTTGGCTGAATAAACCGAGGACCAGGTTGAATAAATTGAGGACTAGGCTGAGCATATTGGAGACTAGGTTGAGAGAAATGAGGAACAGATTGATTATACAAAGGTTGTGCCTGAGCATATTGGAGACTAGGTTGAGAGAATTGAGGAATAGATTGATTATACAAAGGTTGTGCCTGAGTATATTGGAGACTAGGTTGAGAGAATTGAGGAACAGATTGATTATACAAAGGTTGTGGCTGACCATATTGATAATAAGGTTGACTTAACTGAGGATGAGCTTCATATTGGTTTTGAAGCCTTGAACTAGGTCTTGTTTGGCTCTTTTGAATTGGCTTTATTACCTTTCTTGGAAATTCATCCTTGGGTTCATATTTTTTCTGACTACCACATCTACTTGAAGATCTTAAGGACATACTGGTTTTAGCAATGCTAGGTTCTTTAGAACTTAGTTTCAATCTTTCAATTTCATGCAGATATGACTTTATCTTTTCATTACGTGCTTTAGCATGTTTCCCTCTTTTCTTCATCAAATCTTGGAATGCATGTTCAAGTAATTTAAATTGCGTTTCATCATCTGATGATTCACTTTCCGAAGAACTCTCAGTATCTAAGGTAACACCAGACTTTATTTTCTCTGCAAAGATTTTGTTTATAGGTTTCTGTTCACATTCTACATCATTTTCTGATGATTCACTTTCAGAAGAACTCTCAGTATCTAAGATAGCACCAAACTTTATTTTCTCTGCAAATATTTTGTTTATAGTTTTCTGTTTACATTCTACCTCATTTTCTGATGATTCACTTTCAGAAGAACTCTCATTATCTAAGGTAGCACCAGACTTTATTTTCTCTGTAAAGATTTTGTTTATAGGTTTCTGTTTACATTTTACCTCATTTTCTGATGATTCACTTTCAGAACTCTCAGTATCTAAGGTAGCAACAGACTTTATTTTATCTATAGAGATTTTGTTTATAGGTTTCTGTTTACCTTCTACCTCATTTTCTGATGATTCACTTTCAGAAGAACTCTCAGTATCTAAGGTAGCACCAGACATTATTTTCTCTGTAGAGATTTTGTTTATAGGTTTCTGTTTACCTTCTACCTCATTTTCTGATGATTCACTTTCAGAAGAACTCTCAGTATCTAAGGTAGCACCAGACTTTATTTTCTCTGTAGAGATTTTGTTTATAGGTTTCTGTTTACCTTCTACCTCATTTTCTGATGATTCACTTTCAGAAGAACTCTTAGTATCTAAGGTAGCAACAGACTTTATTTTCTCTGCAGAGATTTTGTTTATAGGTTTCTGTTTATTTTCTACTTCATTTTCTGAAATCAAATTAATATTGGTTGCAACACATTTTTCATCCCCATTTTTAAAGGTATTAAGTTTTAAAAAACTTTTAAGGTTTTTATCTATCTCTTCATATTCATTTTTAATATTATTAATTTCCAAAATCTGTTTGCTTGTACTTTTTCTAGAATTCTTAGAACCTGAGTTATTAGCAAGTTTGGTGCTCCCTTTTGGTATAGGTATTTTACTCATGGAAAATCTGGATTTGTTTTCAACCTTATTATTTGAAATGCTATTAGTATTAGCATAATTAGAATCACTCTTGCTCTTTTCATGCACAATAGCTTGTTCACAGTTGTTTTCTGGTGTTTGTTGTTTAGAGTTATCAGATGCAGTTAGTATACTTCCATGATCAGAATTAACATCAGAGTATACAGATTTCAATTGTGTTACAGCTGTTTCACATGACTCAACCAAATATTTTGAGTCAAACCAAATATCTTCTGAAGTCCCATAACTAGCTGAGTGTACATTAGCTCCCTTGATTTCCTGTTGAATTTTCTTGTCGTCATTTAGAGAAAGACTGTCATTAAGATGGTTTACAAGAATATTTGAAATGGTATCTTGCTTAAATTCTTTGTAGGTATTATAATAATATTGATTTAAATTCGATCTTAAATTTGGAATGTAAGTGTTGAAAGGCAGAGCATTGGTTGACATAAAATCACCTAGATTAAAATTGCCTTTTGGAGATTGTACGTTGCTACCATCCTTTTCATAATTATTAATAAAATCAGTAACTGATGACATATTTTCCTCAAGATTTATATCTGGAACATTAGAGTTATCAATCTTTGCTTTAGAATTCTTCTTATTTTTCTTTAATTTCAAATCCCCTTCAGAAGCCAATTCAGATAATTCATCATTTACAACACTTTCAGATGTTGTAAGACTTGGTTTTAAATCTGTTTCAAGTTGCCTTTCAGTAGTTGGCTCAGAAGGTTTCAGTTCTTGACATGTAATGTCAGGGATAGGGGAAATGATTTCATTTGAGAAAGTTTCACCACCTGTTCCCTCTACAATCTTTTTATTTGTTTCACATGTTGATTCCATAACTGTATCATTACATTCCAGTCCTGGTTTATTTTCATTATTAACAGACATGATTTTATCTTCAAATAGATTTAACTCTAAATTCTGTTCTTCCAAAGTAATTAGAGCAGCAGATAATTTTTCATTTTTAACTTGGGACTCCACAGATTCTGAAAGGCAAAGACATATATCAGTTTCCATTGAATTTTCATGTATATTTTCAGAGCTGGAGCATGAATTTTCAATTTCAGCTCGCGAGTCTCCAGATTCTGAAGGGCTACGACATATATCAATTTCTACTGAATTTTCATCTATATTTTCAGAGCTGGAGTATGACTTTTTAGAATCAACCAATGCAGAGTTAGAGGAATCCAAATATTTTTCTGGTATCGATTTATTTTCATCCAAAAGTTGATTATAGCCATCAGTTTTATTATGATTACAATCATCTAAGTTTTGTTCTCCATTTTGTTCCTCATTAGAATTGCACGATTCACTCTTATCAAATCCATTATCCTCTACAGATTGCTCAGCTGGCCTTATACTTATGAGATTAGATGGCACAGGATCTAAAAACATGAAATTAATTAAACAAATTCTGCACATGATTTTGATTTAGTTGTTATTTCTAACACAATTTAGTTATTCAAATTAACAGTTCTTTAAAATATATCATAGAGTTATGGATACATCTATGTTGCATGAATGTAAGCATTATCAAAAGCCAAATTGAACCTATGGGTCTAACCATTTAAAATAATCCAAATTAATTTATGACAAACAGAAACTATTTAATAAATAATATGCATGCATACAAAAAAGGAACAATATTGTTTTTTCTTTTGAATAAATATATATATTTCATAACTCAGAATTTTTAAAAGAAAACACTTTCTAATTGCCAAATTTATACTTTGACTTAGATAATTAAGTGAAAAATTTTACATACTTAATGTTGATAGCATAATTTAAAATTTAAAGGCATTCATGCTTAAAAGTCTATTTCTCTAGTAACTAAATGAATAGATGTTAAGTTTTCATTATTCTATATCGAGAAGAGTAAATAAAATCAACATACCAGGTAAAAGAAAACTTTTAAAATGTCCTTGAGCTTGCATTTTTTTATAGCTATCAATTTCACTTTGGTCAATGAATGTGACACTAGCACACTTAGAACCTGTAATAGGATTTGAACATTTTTTTAAACAGAAATTAATACTTCAACACATTTAAAAAGTAACCAAATTGCAGAATTAATTAATAAATTTTTAATTGCTTTCTTAAATAATGAAAGTCACCATCTTGTTGCTGAAATAATACATAGTGAAATGTTACATATGTGTAGACCGATAAGAATTCTTTAAATTTCTAATTAAACTTAATAAAGCGCACATGTTCACTGAGTTACAAATAATATAATTAGTTTCATATAATAATCTAACTGTATTTTTAAAAAGGTTTACACTGAAAACTCCAAAACATAATTCAATTAGATCACAATTTTATTTTTGATTACAGTTGTATTGATATATATATAGCACAAGGGCTATTCATGATAGACCTCATAATTTTTGAGTCTCAGTCAAGTGACGAGGATGACACCTTAGCTGGCATTCCTGTCTCTTAGCTTTCATAGTATGCCAACAAAAGGATTTTTTGCTTTGACAGATTTAACATGCATTAACCTACCAATAAGAAGGTCTTTGGTCATAACCATGACCATTTCATTTAGATCAGATTTGCAGCATAAGGCAAGATTAAAAACACTTGTTTTTACAAGTACAAGTTTCAGAAAAGTTGCACTAAACACAGTTACAATATATATATATACACTGCTCAAAACAATTAGGGGAGCACATGATTTTAACAAAAGTAAGCAAAGATGTATACCAATAAGTAACATAAAATGAATAATCTATAATGTAAAGCCTACCAGGAAACGGAAGAAGAAAACTTTATATGCAAATCAAAGTTCATGACGTCAAAAACCAGAAAAAGGAGATAAGGGCAGAAATTGGGATGTTGCAGAAACGTCTGTTTTATTGCCATAACTGTGAAATTCGATTGCGCAGTATTTTTTTTGAGACAAGGTTACTTGAGAATGTCTCAACAACATGATTTACCGGAATCCATGGCATGGCATGTTATAGGCAGACTGGAATCCGGGCAAACACAACGTAGTGTCGCGGACGCTGTTGGAGTCGCCAGAAGTGTTGTTGCAAGGCTGTGGAATCGATTCCAAGAAACAGGAAATGTTAGATGTCGACCAGGCGCAGGTCGGCCATGCGCCACTACATCAACTGATGACCGGTATATACAGTTAACAGCCCGTCGAAACAGAACAGAGAATGCTACGCAGCTACAAAGTAAGTTGCTCTTGGCAACAGGACGAAGAATGTCCAGCCAAACAGTACGTAATCGGCTTCATGAGGGAGGGCTCTATGCACGTAGGCCAATGGTCTGCATTCTGTTGACTCCACGCCACCGTGCGGCCCGAAGAAGATGGGCTGCTGAACATCGAGATTGGGAGCAACATGATTGGAGCCAAGTGCTGTTTACAGATGAGTCCCGATTCAGTCTAGAGTGTGACACCCGTTTTCTTGTATGGAAGGACAGGGGCACTCGAAATAACCCTGCATTCGTTCGTGAAAGGTCACAATACAGAAGAGCTGGTTGGATGATATGGGGTGGAATCAGCATAGGTGGACGTACGGACCTGCATATCATTCGGAATGGCACTTTGACGGGTCGAAGGTATGCAGACAAGATACTTCGACCTCATGTCATCCCTTACGCTGGAGATTCCTTTGTTTTCCAGGATGATAATGCCCGACCGCATAGAGCTCGTCTGGTGGAGAACATGCTTGAAGCTGAAACAATACAGCGTATGGAATGGCCAGCGTGCTCTCCTGACCTGAATCCAATCGAGCATGTTTGGGACATACTCGGACGACGCATTGCTGTGCGACCAAGGCCGCCTGCTACTGTCCGAGACTTGGAGATTGCACTTCTTGAGGAGTGGAACAGTATTCCCCAAAGTCTGATCGATAACCTCATCGCATCCATGGCAAACAGGTGTGCAGCAGCCTTAGCTGTTCGAGGAGACAACATGCTCTATTAAAACTCATGCATCATGTCTAAACAGTACCTTTTTTATCATTTACATGTAACCAAATTGTTGCTCTAAATCATCTTTTCATGTTTTCCCCATATCTTCAAAGAATTAATTCCCAATTTTTTTACGCCTTTTTTCTGTATTGCGCATTGATACGCGTGTAGTATACATTGTATGCCAATACGTGGCTGTCTCACACGGTTTTCTTCACTTTTTTGCTTGCTCCCCTAATTGTTTTGAGCAGTGTATATATATATACTAGATAAAAACCTTAAAAAGGCAAAAATGAGGAAGTAGATTGAGAAATGGAAAATAAAAATACAACACAAAAGCCAGCAAAATCCATGAAAGATCATTTAGATACCTCAGCATCAAAAACTGTGATCTTTCCTTAAGAAAAATCAACCTTTAAATGGCAAACTTCAATTCAAGAAGCAATTTTATTTTTAGGTTGCTTTCAATTTGATTTTAATTAAATGTTAACTGCAATTATTCTCATCTTTTGTTCCTGCAAAACGTTTATTTTTAAAAATGACATAAGTAATTATGTTTGGGGGCGAGTGAGTGAATATTGTCACACTGTTCAGCTACTCGAGGGCTTTTGGCAACGGATCTTATAATTTTCAACCATGGTTAAGTGATGAGGACAACACCTGAGCTGGCACACTTCTCTTCTAACTTCCACACCACACCAACGGGAGAAAGCTTGAGCTTCGACATATTTAACGTGCATCAGTCCATTAAGCACAGCGGATCTTCAGCAGCACTAGGCTCAAACTCATGACACGTTGGCCATGAGTCCATTACCTTAACCACTAACCAATTATGTTTGGGGGAAGGGTAGAGAAAAGTTTAAATTCTGAAATATACCTGTTTTCCAATCAATTTTTATATTATATGAAATTTTTTGATTCTTTTATACATGAATAATCTACACTATTAAAATTCGTAGTTAAACAAACGTATCTATGTATGTAAAGGGTGTTTTTTTTAGAGGTATAGAACTTTAAATTGCAATAAAACAACGATGTATTATTCGATTGACATGAATTTTTTTTTATTCGAAAGATAATCTTGTGGCATTACATTTTAAATATGATTTCTGGCATATGACTGCCACAGCTGGCTCGGATGTAGTTCAATCTGGACGTCCAATTTTCGATGACTTTTTCCAACATTTGTGGCCGTATATCGGCAATAACACGGCGAATGTTGTCTTCCAAATGGTCAAGCGTTTGTGGCTTATCCGCATAGACCAATGACTTTACATAGCCCCACAGAAAATAGTCTAGCAGTGTTAAATCACAAGATCTTGGAGGCCAATTCACAGGTCCAAAACTTGAAATTAGGCGGTCACCAAACGTGTCTTTCAATAAATCGATTGTGGCATGAGCTGTGTGACATGTTGCGCCGTCTTGTTGAAACCACAGCTCCTGGACATCATGATTGTTCAATTCAGGAATGAAAAAGTTAGTAATCATGGCTCTATACCGATCACCATTGACTGTAACGTTGTGGCCTTCAACGTTTTTGAAGAAGTACAGACCAATGATTCCACCAGCCCATAAAGCGCACCAAACAGTCAGTTTTTCTGAATGTAACGGTGTTTCGACATACACTTGTGGATTAGCTTCACTCCAAATGCGGCAGTTTTGTTTGTTGACGTAGCCATTCAACCAGAAGTGCGCTTCATCGCTAAACAAAATTCGCTTATGAAAATCGGGAACAACGGCAATCTCGTTTTGGGCCCATTCGACGAATCTATGCCTTGCTTGATGATCGTTTTGATGAATTGCCAAACCAAACTGAGAATAAATCACTTGACAGCTGTTAAATTGGTCGCCATCTTGGAAAGTAATGCCAACTTAAACTTCTATACCTGGAAAAAAACACTCTTTACCTATCTTCTCACGAAACGCACCACGCAGAAATTCGCCGAAGGTACCAAAAAACGGGAAATTATCCTAGGACGCCGTTTTGACAATTTATATTCCAATATTGCAATTAGTTGAAAAGATATTAATTTAAAACCTTAAAATGCATAATTGTTTTCCCAGTGGGCTGCTCATTTCACTGTGCTTGGCGACGCAAAATGAAGAAAGATGAGGGGAATTTTTTTTTTGTGCAGTTTTGATGTTTTTAAAACAGTGATCTAATTTTTCTATGAAACTCAGACAAAAAATAATTACAGAATCAGAAAGATAATTTATTTTGCCCCAACACAGTATAATTTTTTTTTTAAATGTGCCAAAATTAATGCGTTTTTATGAAAATGATTTCTAAATTGTTTCACATGAATTTCTTTTCATGTTAATGAAATGATATTCTATACTAAAAAAATTCATGCTTTTCTCTTTTAGATCGTTTATCATTTAAAAAATAAAAAAATGTTTCTTTTTACAATTTTTCAAAAAATACTCATAATTTTAATTAAACATTTGACAACTTTGTCATTTATAAAGATAACCGAACTTTTTTTTCCATCTGTAGAACAATATTATCCATGATATGTACGAAGATTGAAAAAAATTGCTTAAAATTTAAGGATTTTAAAAAATGGGTTTTTAGTCTAATACCATTTTTGCGAGAGTTCATGTATGCAGTACTTTTTCTAACATTTTTTGTTTAAAAATTATCGTTGTTTGTTGTTGGTGTGTTAAATTTGCAAACTTCAACTTAAAAATGAAAAATTTAAAAAGCGATTTTGCAGAAAGTTAAGGTTTTGGCATTGAAAATCACTTTCGTGCCAAATTGACACTCAACATCTGCTTCATCATGTCCACTTCACATTGGCTCGTGGATCACACTAGAAAAATTGGAGACTATAACAAATGAAAATCGTTAAATTTGGTGAGTAAAAAATTTATTTTTGTTTCAATTTTTGTCACTTTCTTTATTAATGTTGATTTAATTTTCAAAATTATAAATCATAAATGATGCCAGATAAAGATGACATGATGTATTCAATACATTTCTAGGATTCCTTTAAAATACTTATCAATATCAAAATTTATTCTCTTTCATAAAACTTATAGTTAACTTAAAAATAATGCCGGAATGTATAACTTTTTTTTAAACATTTAATTACATAATAAAAACATAAAAAATTGTCCATTTCAATTTTAATTTTTTTTTTTGACATTTTCAGTTAAATAAGCATAACTTCCAAAGCAAAAATAAAAACAATGCTCATATAATATATTCTTTATTATTAATTGCCACTCTATTTTCTATACCTTATAATGGTATTTCACAAGCACTTTCTTAAATTACGTAAGTTATATTAATTTCAAAATATTTTTTTCCTTTGTTTTCCTGAACGCAACATAATTTTGTAATAATTTTCTTAATTTATGTTCCACTTCTTATAAAAACATTTTACACATATATGTAAAATAAAAAATACAACATATTTAACCAGTTTTTTAAATGAAAAATAACTGCATATTATCACTCCTCTTAATGGCAGGTCCTCAGCAGTAGCCAAGATCGACAAAGGGCTGCTATAATTAATTGTGGGAAACCACCAAGAGAATTCTAGATTTTGAGAGCTAACAGAGCAAGGGCGGAAAAATAAATTCGGCAACCTTACTCCTCCATTCTTTTTTGCCACTGAGATGGTTATCAATAAACAAGATTTTTTCTATTTCTGCCCTTTTTTAAGCAAACAGTGTCACAATTAATTATACTAAATGAACATTTTCAATCAATTTTATTATAAAATAATAAATATGTTAGTTTTGTATAATACATTTTTTCCCTGTCAGATACATGTTTCAATAATTTACTAAACACAGTGGAATGAAAACCTATACAATTATAATAAAATACTAAAATGCTTTTAACAGATAGTATTCTTTTCTTTTTGAATGTTTTTTTTCAGTGAATGTAAACATATATCTAGGCTTTCCCCCACAGTATTTCTTTACACTTACATATGTTTAATCAAACATTCAAACACTCAGGAGAGGGGAAAAATCATTTCAACAGCTATCTGTAAGATTTTTTGATTAATTATTTATAGAAAATGGATTTAAGTTAATATATTTTTTTAAAAAAACAAACAAAGTAGTACTTTTGTTATTTCATTACTAAATTAAATATTTGTTTTTTAAAAAGTAAACCTTTTTTATTTTAGATTCTTAGAAAGTAACTATTTTTAAAATCTGATGAAAGTGTTTTTTTTTTTTTTTTTTTACTCTCAGCATCAGAATCATTTTCATTTTATTGCTCTCTAAATTTATAATTTTTTAACTAAAGCACCATTGTTTTTTTATAAGTCACTAATCGAAACTTGAAGATAAACCTTATATTGAGGTGGGGGAGGGGGTAAGGGTACAAAGTTCTACACTCAAAAAAGCCACTGTAATGCCAGGCAATAGAGATAAAAGAAATGTGTCTGACAATGGTAAGATGTGGAAGAAATTTCGAAAAAGGGAATTGCAATGACGTTAATATAGAAATCAAACATACACCAGGAAGTGCTGACAGCGAAAGGGGAATTTTCATGACAATATGTTATGCATTCAAAAAAGTTCGTGCAATGCCAGAGGTAAATGGAGGGGAAAGAAACCCGTCTGACAATAAAAAGTGAACGAATTTTGAAAAAATGAATTTTAATGTCATCTTTATAGCAATCACACACATCGTACTAGTACACACCAAACAGAAGTGCTAGTATCATGAAGGAAAGAGGAAATTAACATGGGGATTAAGTTACACACTTGGTAAAAGCCCATGCAATGCTGGGCTAACCGAAGGTAAAGAAACAAAGTCAAAGTAATTTTGAAAAAGAATAATGGAAGTGATTTTGTGAAGGGAAGAGGAAATTTATAAAAGTAGAGAAAGCCTGTGCAATGCCAGGCCATGCAGCTAGTTTTATACATTATTTGACCAATTTTTTTAAAAAGGTATTGATGAATTGCAAGCTATGTGAAACACCTTAAACACACAAGTAATGTATAACATGCTGTAAAAAAATTAATTTTAAAATAGAACATCCAATGAAATTAACTACAAAAAGTTCTTTAATAAAACTCATATTAATCATTGTGCATGTCAGACTTCTTAAGCTTTCTACTAATTATTTTTTAAGGCCATTTTTATAACTTACACATATTCTTTCATATTGCTTACACATCCATCACACAATCCAAAGTTTGAAATATTTTTAACAGAAAAATGTTTTTATTCTATCTTATTTGGAAACTTTACAAGCATAAAATCTTTTTAAATTTTTGTTATAATTCTCTTTTACAGTATTATGTTTTATGTGTTTTCCCTTTTATGTTAAACATGAAATGTTGAATAAATATTTAACCTAATAAGTTAGAACAAAAAACTGCTAATTTGTAGAAAATTCTCCGATATGAAGGCATTATAAAAGAACTTGTTTATAGTTATACAAATGTGTTAATAAACGAAAAGAATTCAAATTTGTTTCCTGTTCCTCAACATTAAAATATAAATGCTTTAAAATAATAAAACAAGTTTTATTCATTGAAATTAATATGATTAAATTATTTTTTAAATACTATAAATGAAACATATACTTAGGGTCACGCACATCTAAATAATATGCTCACAAAAACAAATTCAACAATAACCTCAATTTTTAAAATTTATTTTTAAGCTCAACATTATTGGAGTTAATTTTTAATTTCAAGCAAAACATTTAAAACTATTCATTGCCTTTTAATTCATTTTTAAATTAATCTAAATAATTTTTCCAAACAAGATGCTTTTCAAAAATAAAAACTATTGAAATGCCAACTAATTGTTCATCCTTTCTGACCTTCTTAGTCACATAATGATCTCAAGAAAGTTTTCGACCCCTCATGCCATCAAGCTGTCATGAGCAAAAAATAAACTAGGAGATGGAAGAATTTTTCGTAGATTTGATATTCATAAAAAAAAAACACTGAATAATTAATTGCTTTCATACATCTAATGCTTTAATATATAAAAAGAACCTTTAACATAAATGCAGAATTAAATGTGAAATGAGATTTACCATATCTTCCAGCACGCCCTACACGATGTAAGTATACTTCAAATCCATATGGTAGGTCAAAGTTTACAACAAAATCCACATTTTCAGCATCTATACCTCGAGATGTCTAAAAAAGAGGGCGGGGAATTATTTGTATAAAACAGCAACTTAAAAAATACAGTAATACGTACATGAATATTTTAAATACCATACATAAACTTTATACAAGTAGCAGGAATTTTTTTTTTTATAAACTCATATATAGTACAGCCAATATGGAAGGAATACAAGCCAATATGTTTGATTATCTTTATAATCTCAACTAATTTATTATTATGAGCAACATTCCATCTCATTTTTTACAACGAAGCAATTTTTTTCAACATTTCTTTTTCAATTTTCTTCCTTTTTCTGCTTTTAATTATTGACTTATTTCCAAAAATTCTAAGCAAACTATTATATATACTATATGTTCTAGTTAATCTGATAAATAATTTGCATTTTTTAGTCAATAATTTTAGAATAATTTTTTTAATAATTCTACTTTTACAATGAAAGGTTGTGCCCAACTACATTATGAAACAAAATTTTAAAAGTCTTTAACATGTAAATTTATTTATATAATACAACACACAAAAATAATTTATGTGCTCAAGTTCCAACATAAAAATCTTAAAAGAAATTTGAAAGTTAAAGAAGGAATACTAATACACAGATGTATTAAACCCCCCTTTTATTTTATATATTAAAGTAAACTTAATGCTTACTACATCACTTGAAACTAAAACTTTGCACTGGAACCTTTTCAAACATGTAATGGCTTTTAGTCTATCTGACTGTACTTTGGCACTAGATATGTAAGTTGTAGAAAATCCCCAACTCTTTATATCAAAACACAACGAATCCACTCTGAAAATAAATAAAATATTTTAACAAGATATATGATCAAGTTAAAATTTGCAAATATGCTCATCATTAACTTGCAAATTTTAAGAAACAGGTAAACAATTGAAGTTTCATTCAGAATATTGGCTAGCTACAAATTTCAATTAAAAAAAAATAGTAAAAGGAATAAAAAAAATTTTTTTGAAAAAAATTAATATTTTATATTTTAGATGTGATTAAAATAGCCACACAATACTAATATCAGAAACATGAAAAATAGAGGACTTGCAAATATTGTGTTTCAAACCATGTTGCATTTCTTCAGTTTTTTCCCCCAAGGTTACTAATTTGTAAAAATTAAATATAAAATTGAATGATCATAAATATATAAATTGTGATACAGCTACTTTTTAACAATAAAACAATTTTAAACAATTTAAAATTTTAACAATTTTAAAAAAACCAGGAAAGAAACATCCTCATTCAATTTATCTTTTTTTAATGATTTTGCCAAAAAATCATTTTGTTAATATAAGTTATTCTCTAAAAATATAATATTGACTTCAAATATTCAGTTTTACACAATAAGAAATATACTAAAAGATTTCAGATCTAATTGCAAAGCTGTATAAAATACAATTAATAATAAAATTAAACTGAGATAATATGTACATATAAATATTTAACATAGAGAAATCTTAAAGGACATTTTATGAAAAAATATAATGGAATCATTTGGCTATTAAGCTATGAAAGTACAGCTAACTTCTATGGAACCTTAGGAATCAAAAACCAAAGCTCTCACTGTATATCTATATAAATGCATCAATGGTGCACACAAGGGGGGTCCGGACACCCCAAAGCCCTTGAATTTTTTTCGGTTGATTATAATTCTATGTACATAGTATTAATTTAATTATTTGCTATTAATGATTAATTTTATTAATTAATGCTAATTATTTATCCAATTAGTTTTTTACTGTGTTTTGTTACCGAAAATCAACAAAATCAAAAGGAGCATGATACAAGAATGGTGAACTTTCGACCCCGGACCCCCTGAAAAATTCCTGTGTGCGCCACTGAAATGCATACATAAATATTCCATGATTAAGCACTTCTATGGAGTGTAAATAAAATAAATATTCCATACTTAAGCAGTTCTATGGAGTATAAATAAAATTTATTTAAAAAATATGTAAAATTTATCTTCTTTTCATTAACAAAATCTTTGCAGACCATATTACAATGAATTACAAACATAAATTAAAAATTGATATTTACTAATCAGGAACGTAGAAACCACCGTATCAATGACACAAGGCTCCCAAGCTAAAGGGGCATGTGTAAGCAAAAAATCATAAAATGTTAAAGGACTTTCCAAAAGGGTCCCCAAGGAATTTTTTATACAGAGCCACCTCGCAACTAGTTACACCAGTATTACTAACAAAATAACCCAGAATTCTGAGAAATATACAAGCAGAAATTACAAGAAAAACATACATACAGAAATTGCAATTTAGTTCACTTCTTTTTTTAAACTAAATTAATATGTGAGCTTTTTAGCATATACTTAGTTTGAACTGAAAAAGAAAACGCCACTATTAAAGAAACCAAAACTAATGCAAAAACAAAATTGAAATTTTCCTATTCATTAGAGAAACATTGAAGTAAACAAAATATGTCTATTGCATGTGGTTTAAATTAAAGAGAGAATGCTTTTTTTTATTTCCCTATTACTTTTTCTACATAAAAAAACAAGAAACGAGCCTTACAGTAGTCCCATATGATGTGTAACACCTGGCATGTTATCGTGGTAAATATGCAATAGTAACTTAAATCTTGAAAAAAATGAATCCAGTATGATTGGAAATAATTTTCTATCGAATAATTATATCTTTAATGAAAATTTTATTTAGGAATAATGCAATTTTTTATCAAAAATATTTATTCTTGTTCAGTTTGGGGAAGAGTGGATACAATAGACTTCTGATAAGTAAAATGTGGCACTTATATAATATACTTAAAAAATATACTTGTGATTTCAAAGTATTTAACCCTTTGATGGTCATGAACGAGCTCAGCTCGCAATTGAGTAGTGCTTCTGAATGCGCGCAAACAAATTCAGCTCGGGCGCAAGATTTCGACCGAAATGGGTATAAACGAGTTCTACTCGCGTAGTTAAACCTTTCCCCAAAGGGCGCTGACGAGATGGACTCGTTCAAGATCATTATTCTGCATTGATTAGGTTACAAACGAATCCTACTCGAGAAATTTAGTTAGTTTTACTGTCTACAGATGGCAGTACGGGTTCCATGAATTCTTCTTCATAATGAAGGTTCTTTTTTTTTTACGTTATTCTTTTTATGCGTATTTTGGCGCGTTTTTTAGACTGTTTGTAAAGTAAAATGGCTCAAAAGCGAAAATTAGATTATTATGATGATGATTTTGATACAGAAAGCTTATCAAGTTTTGAGTCTGATGAAGACTTTGTTCACAGCATATCAAGCTCAGAAGACGATACAAGCGACGAGGAAAATTTTTCGAGTGTTCGACAGTGGTGTAAAATTGATTCAAGTTCTCCCGCTCCTAGCCGATTTAGTTTTACTGGTGATGTGGTTACTATTTAATAATTATCATTTATTCATTATTTTAAAGTTCGTAAAAACTATTATTTGTGTACTACAAATACTTTAAGAAACCTTTAAAATGCATGAGGTGAGCTATCTACGGCATCGCCGTAGAAGGGTGACATTTTCGGAAGAACGACGGGGGGAAAACAGCTGCCACTTTCGACTACTGCTTACTCGTAATACTGCGCGAATTAACTAAATGAAAACTGCTCATTTCCCTAACCGTCAAAGGGTTAAAAACCTTTGAAAAGCAACATCAATAACAGTACCACTGTTAGTTGTCGAAACATTTCAATTTGTATTCATTTCGAGCTTTAGTTCATCAGTTAAAAAAGCTATGAGCTGCTCAGCTTCTGGCAAACTGTAGTTAATATTGAAATCACCACTCAAAATCATGGAAAGCGAGTGATAGTTTGATTTTAAAAGAGCAGAACCATCTTCGGTATATGATAAAAGTACAAAATGCAGGGAATCTTGACTTTTTGAACCGTTTGATTCAGAGAAACATATACGGCCACCGAAATCACTGTCAATTTTCAAATATGCTTCTGCCGCACATATGTCCCCAATATCTTGACTAGCAATACCCAGTCCAATTGCTTGAGGATAAATAATGTCCACGTGAGGAGTCACAACATGTGAGTTGTTCCATTTGCCATAGATTGAAACACCAGCTGCTCTGTGGCCTGGTCGTTCAAATTGTACACAGCAATAAAAGTTAGGTATCGAAATGCATTCGTCATTATCTAACCATGTCTCTGCTAACACAAGTAATGTACAATTTTGTGAAATAACGTCGTCGAATTGCGAAGTGGTGTAAGAAAACGAAATTGAGTTTTAGAATTGGAATCTTTTGAAATGCTGCTTTTAAAAATATAAAAAAAAACTATAGAGTTGGATTTTGCATATATTCTGCTCAGGATCTACCCATCTCTGAAAATCACAAAATCATGAAAATTTAATTAGCTTGGTAAATGTTTAATTTTTAATCGAGAAAACTTTTTTTAATCACAATGAAAAATATTATATTGACAGCGAAAGGAATTAATCTTATAAAAGTATGAAAAAGATACACACTAAAATATTTATTCGAAAAATTCTATATTACTTACTCGTATTTTCTTAAGAATGTTGAATTTTGTCAGACGCTTAACAGTAAATATAATTATTAATAAGTAAGATTATCCTGAATAAAAATTTTAATCTTGTAAAGACTGTTATCAAAGAATTATTACTTCGGTTAGCTCAGCACAACTTTATTTCATGGGTTTCAAATTCAAGCTAAACAACATTAAAAAAAAAAAAAAAGATCACAGTTACAATTACATTAAAACAATTAACAGTATTAGAAAATAACGAGAGGTTTGTGCGCACTTCCTGTTCCGAGCTGGCAGGCTGACTGGTTAAGCACGCATCCACTCGGCGAAAAGAACTCGCCAACATGGCTCTATCGCCAAGATCCCATTGACTTCACTTCCTGTTACCAATTTCTGTCCCTTTTTACGAAATCACTCCGACAAATATACAGTAACCGAGAGGAAAGATGTTACAAATCAAAAAGTTTTTCCTGATACTGTAAGAAATTTATTTATACAAAAGGTATAGTTAGTAAAAATAGGTTGAAAAAGCTAAATTTAACTGAAGAGGAGAGCCAAGAACAATGTGCATAGGGGGTCCTCCCTACCTTCCAGCACTTTCTCGAAAAATCCACTAGTGTCATAGATTGTTAAGTGTAAGATTTGTTGAGTAATTTTCAAAAGCATCTATATTGTTACCAAGTTGGTCACCAAAATGATACCAACTTCAGTGCAATTTGGAGGGAAAGGTGATTAGGAACATTGTTTATGACGAGGCACTAATCTGAAGTACAAATTAAAATGAGGAGATGAAAACTTGAAATTTATTTTTTTCCCCTACTTACAATACATTGGAAAAAAATATAAAGAACTACTTAATACATGTAAATTACAGTTTTAAAATTTGAGTAATGAGTATGAACAGTTGTATAAAGGGGACTGGTCCATTGCTAGTGGGTACTTCATCCCCTAGTTATTCATAAAAATAGTAATGCCAAGTTTCTTTCTATTTTTAATCAGTGCTTTGTAGACTATAAACTTATTGATACAAAATATTGCCAATTATGACTTGTACTTATTGAAAGTCCTGAACATGGATTCTACTATAGAAACCAATTACATGCAAATAATTCATCAATAAAAAAACCCTGTTAAATCAGAAGCTCTATAGAAGACAGAATAAAGCTAATGAAAGTAATGAGAGAAGATACCTTTATCAAATAAATCCCTAACTGTATATAATTATATGTATGCTTAATAATATTATAAATGTGAAAGTTTGTATGTATGTTTGTTACTCTTTCACACAAAAAGAGCTGAATGGATTTTAATGAAACTTTACAATAAAATAGCTTATACATCATAATAATACATTGGCTATAATTTAGAAAGATATTGTGTGAAGTGTCTAAAATATAATAATTGTCAAGTAAGTAGGAAAAAATTCTGCCATCTGCACGCAATTCTGGCATGCGCTGAAATAATAAAAAAAATAAAATGTTTTTTTAATCATATTTTCAGTTGACGCCAACACTTCCTGTTGATATTTTTTCTCTTAATTGGTTTTTAAGTTAAAAAAAAAAACACCGGAAAGAGGATTATTTCTTTTGAGATATCGTCATCCATTTTTATTTTAAAGAAATAAAAGAAGGAAGAATG
The DNA here is from genome assembly GCA_019973935.1 of Trichonephila clavipes. Classification (NCBI taxonomy): domain Eukaryota; kingdom Metazoa; phylum Arthropoda; class Arachnida; order Araneae; family Nephilidae; genus Trichonephila; species Trichonephila clavipes. The sequence continues at coordinate 72,906 of BMAU01017256.1, forward strand.
GAATAACATAAAGGAAGAATGCAGCTGGGTAAAATAAATAGAGAGAAAAGACGGGGGGGAGAAATTATTGAATTTAATTGAAGATATCATTTTTGCTAAAAGAAAAAAGAAGCAAGAAATCAACCTTAAGTAACTCAAATTGTTGACTAAGAGTTAAACCACAAAGCTGCAATATATTATGGGAGAAAAATAAAGGGTTTAAAGATTAAGAAAAAAAAAGGGAGGGGGGACGGCAGGAAACATAAAAATTTATATAAAACATTTAACGCTATAATTTTAATTGAATAGGCAGGTATTGCATTTTTTAAGTATAAAAGTAATAATAACTATACATATAAAAATGGATGTTTGTATGTATGACCTCACTTCACTCCAACACCGCTCAACACTATGAAAATTGGCATGAATATGTATTTTTTTTATAGAGAAGGTTTTTGTGCTACCATCTTTGTTGCAGCTCCCCACCAGGTGGTGCAACAGTATATCACCTTCTGCACTATTCAATCAATTGCCAAGTTGCCAACTTGACTCTATTGCCAATATTTCGCTATGTTTCCATTGAATCGCCATTATAATTTAAGGAATGGTGTTGCTTGCGAATATTACTATTTTAACATAAAATAAATACAACAGAATGTAATATTAACGTATTACACTTCTAGAAATAAATTTACATTATTTTAAGCATTAATTATACAAAATTTGTAACAATGTGTTACTTTTGCCAAGCAGAGCTCAGCTTAGGAAGATGTTTTCAAAAATCGACCCACAAGAGAGTTACGGGGTGTTATAAATATAAAAGAATCCTGCAGACATCCTATAAAAGATCTACAGACTTAAAATTTAACAAACATGTTTTTTTTTGTTCAGCTAAGATATGAAAAAAGCCTTTTTTGTTTAGTTTGTAATTCAAGAAAAATTAACTCATTAAAAACATCTTTATCCTTCAATCTGCATTGTTTAATTTTTCAATTCACCTGTGCGAAGAATGGGTATACCAGATCGTATATATATACATATAAGGATAATTAAATTGATTGCTTCACTGAATAAAACTGTTTTTTACAAAAGCTTGATGTTGACTTGAAATATTATCCTTACTAACATTATAAATGCGAAAGTTTGCATGGATGTATGTTTTTGTTACTCTTTCATGCAAAAACAACTGAATACATTTTAATGAAACTTTACAATAATATAGCTTATACATCAGAATAACACACAGACTATAATTTATAAAGATATTGTGTGAAGTATCCAAAATATAACGATAATTGTCAAGTAGGAAAAAATTCTGCCATTTGTAAGTTATTCTGGTGTGAGCTGCAAAAAAATCTCTTTTTGTTTTGTCTACGCCAGACAACAGTGTGCACTCGCTTCTAATTTATTGCTTTTATCAGTATAATCACAATTTTTTTATTTTAGAATAAAACTTACTTTTATCGCTTCTGGTATTTAAAATAAATAAACTTTGCCTTTCACACTACATGATTAATTAAATAGGCAAATATTGCATTTTTTAAGTACAAAAATAATAATAACTACCGCATTGTATTTTTTGAAAGTGTAAAAAAAGTACCTACTAAGAATTATGCAGCTAAAACGTAAGTCTAGAGTAATATTAATGTATTATGCTTCCAGATATAAATTATTTACACTATTTTAAACGTTCATTACACAAAATTTGTAACAATGTGTTACTTTTACTGAGCAGAGATCAGCTTAGGAAGGTGTTTTCAAAAATCAACTGACAAGAGAGTTAAGAGGAGCTATAAATAAAAAAAAATCTTTTTACAAGCTATTAGATCTACAAACTTAAAATTTAACAAACATGTTTTTTTTGTTCAGCTCAGATATGCAAAAAGCATTTTTTTTTTTTAATTTTTCAATTCACCCACACGATTTTATTATGCCAAACCTTGAACAGGACAATTATGCACAAGTGCAGAAAAAAAATACTGATATCTCTTTTAGCAAATTGCAAATACATAAATTTGTTGTATCCTTAACTCCACTTTGGTAAGTAAATGAAATAAAGTCAATATATTAGTTTGTAAAAATAAAGAAGTACTTAAGCCAAAAGATTAACATATACTAAAAATTCAAATTTTACGAAAAAAAAGTTATACTTAATAGAAAGCATCATAAGTGTTTTCATACACAAATCACAAAATTCAGGATTTTAAGTGAATCTCTTCATAATGGTTGTAATTAAAAATAAGTTTTTTTTCCTTATTAATCAGAATAAAAAAAACTGGAAGCTTTATAACACATACCTTGATATCATATTGCAAAACACCAGACACTGTGAAAACTTTATTGTCATTAATATATCTTTCAAAGCTTTTAATTTCAAATTGTATGCTACAACTGGTAATTTAATGACAGGTACAATGAAGAAATAATGAACCATCCCTGAAAATGTAACAGTTATTATTGAAAACAAAATACATTTAGCACTTACATATTGCAGATAACAATTTGTTTTTAATTTTTTTGTAAAATATTTAGTAATTATCATGAGCAAAATAAAACATTGTCTTCATGTCAAAATATATGAAAAATCATTTATAGGTTCCTTGAAATCCTTTAAAAATTCAAAATGCATAAGTATTTTCAAATTCTTTTTACTAATTAATCTCAGAAATAAGACCCAATTTTTAAATTATACATAAGGATTTGTAAAAATTAAATAAACTTAAATTTTCTAAAAAGTTATAGTATTTATAATTTAAAAAATTCATTTTTAAACTTATTACCTAAGAGTGATAATTCATTTATATTCAAACGAGCATGATGAGGCTCTTTGAAATACATTTGGGCTAGTTTCTTCAATTCATTTGGATATGTTGCACTTGTTGCAATCACTTGCTTCTCCTTGGGTAACATTTTAAAGATGTCACTGCAACAACAACAAAAAAGTTTTCTAAAAACATTAATAAATCACGATATTAATTTACAAATTATTCAGAGGAAAAAAAATTATTACAAGAAAATTTAACTTTAATATGAGCATATATTAGTGGCATAGACTTTTATTATGTATTCCTAAAGTGAAAATAAAATGTTCCCCATAAAATATATATATCATGAGTTTGTATCTTTCATGTACCCCTATGCATCCCTCTGCAAACCCCCTGGAGTATCTGTACTACACTTTGTAGAGAATGATTACAGATCACGGTGGTGATGCCCTGATGCTGCCCATTTTGTGCACATCAAACAAATTCAAAATGTACTTTCTCTAGATGTATCACAATATTTCATCACATAGATGCTACAGCTTTAGAGAAGTGTTTCTCAAAGTTTCAAAATTCATTACCCAATTTGAAATCATAATTTTCATTTTGCCCCCTCAACAATACCAATGTATTTAATGCAACAATAATGTACTTTGATATTAAAGCTACAATGTGACCAAAACCATACAAATTATCATGATACATATTAAATTTTGTATATGTTACTTTTAAGTAATAGAATAAGTATTATGTTACTTTTCATTTCTAATTTTTAAATTGGAAAAGATTGTAAAATAATTTTTAACTAAGCTAAATATTTATTTCTTCGAACATCTATATAGATCTCAGCTAAATATAAAAAAAGAACTTAGAGTATCAATTTCTAATATTAAATCTTCTTTTGAAAAATTTGGCTCTGCAAGACAAGCCCATGGGAGACACGAGTAATTATTAAACTTTTACTTAATGTTGTGTATTGATAAATTAACCATCAAAATACGCTGTGCAGTACTGATACATTTATAAGCATATTATATTAGTGTAAGTGTTTATTTTATTTTTTGTTAAGTCATAATGTATTTTGTTTTGATTTCTTTCAGTAAATGGGTAAATTTTAAAAAAAAAAAACCTTTTATTTTCGACATGCTCGCACTCTCCAAGCTAATTTAGAGACATCCTTTCAATTTACTATTCTGTTCATAGATAAGATTTATGGGTATTCTATGCCTTTTGTTTAATTCAGTGCTTTTTTATAGAGTTGTATTTTACTATCCTTGACATTTTCTTCTGCAAGGCAAAGTATTTCATTGGTGACAGCCCTTGTAATTTTGAACTTCAGTTAAATGACAAGGATATCTGAGTTGACTAGGTCGCCTCTTTTTTTTAAAATATTAGTCAAGAAAATTAATAAAGTAAAAAAAAGCAGCTTCAAATTTTTTTATTGATTAAAAATGTACCTTTCGTGTTTTTTTCATAGGAAAATTTGTTAGCCTTAACATGGAGTTGTCAATCTGAGATAATTTTTGATTAATTTCAGCTTAGAAAAGCTTCACTCACAACTGGCATTACTAATGGCAAACGTTAAAAAAATTCTCAACATTATGTTGTCAACAATGTTTGGTAAGCCATCTTCAAGTTTGAACTCAATAATATATTTTAATAAACCCAAAGAGCTGGACCTAATGAGTTCTTTTTTACAGCCTGGATCTATTGCAACTATGAAAGCTTGCAGACGTACACACTCAAGTTGGAATTCTTTTTTATTAATGTCTTGAGGAGCTTGATCTAAGTCAAGTTCGTCCATGCTAAATATCACTTCAAGCCTTAAAAAAGCATATTTTTGCGCTACATTCTGCAACTGTTGTAATCTTTCTCCTGTTGCAACTGTTCGAATTTCAGCAGTTACTCTGTCAATTGAAGAAAACATTGTTTGCCTGAAGTCATCATTGTACAATAACTGAACATCTTTATTTCCGTTGCCAAATATATGCTTCTGTCTTGGAGGTTCAAAAGAAATTTCAAGCTCTTCACATAAACTTTTAGCATATATTAAAGTGTCATTCATGAATTCCTATCATTTTGCTTCTAATACGGTCTGTAAAGCACGTATTTTTTGAGAACATAGATGGATATTTAGTCCGTCTGTTTGCAAATAATTTTGAGCATCATTGACTTCACACAGTACCGAGTGCCAGAAGTCTAAGTGACATAAAAACGAATGCGATTGAATAGCAACTAATAAACTTCCAGAATCTGTGCGTGTACTAAAGGTTTCATTCGTTTCCATCAGTTTTTCCAGAGCAGTTAAAAGTTTCTTTGTATTGGTGTCTAATATAATTTACAGCATCACCTCTAGCATTCCAATGTCCTGAATCTTCTCCAAACTTCTTCCTGTGGATTCAAGAACTTCTCATCAGTCTGTTGACATAGAAGAAGGAAAAAAAGAGTAGCAGCGTTCTAGGTTACCAAAGAAAGTCACTGAAGTTGCATCTACGCAAACTAGGTTTAGCGAATGGTTTGAGCAAGAAACAATTCGGCATTAGGATCGATATCTTTTATCCGCTGTTGCACACCTGTGTGGCATCCATCCATCGTAAGCTTGCCCTGTACAGTTCATAATGTCAAGCCCATCAGCCTTAAGTTTGCTTACTATCACTTATACCTTCTGCAGTTTTGTTTTTCTTTTCAATGAAATCTATAAAAGATTCCTCTACTCTAACTTCCTGGTTTTCAATCATCACACATCTTTCTATTCGGCTTGTTTGATCTTCGTAGGAAGTATACGAAATGCTGTCAAAAATCATGGAATAATATTTAGCCTTTTGGACATGAGCAACAATTACTTGGCAAACTTTGTTTCCTAAAATTTCTATAAACTCATTTTGAATTTGAGGTGACATATAAGTGAGAGAACTGTTTTGGCCCATTTTTATCCTTACTAAATGCTCTCTGAGAACAGGGTCGTACTTTGCCAGAAGATGTACCAATTCTAAAAAGTTGCCTCTATTAGTACTGGGGTCATCTTCCCTGTGGCCACATAATGCCAAATTCTGTTTTGCCAGAAATAGTTCTTGACCAATAGTTATTGTCCTTTTTTTATCAATTGTTTGTCCTTTCTGAAGTCTCTTTTCTAACTCCTTCCATTTGCAAAAATTTTCGTTATATTCAGCACTTAGTTCATGATTGGCAACCTTGGGATTCAATTTCAGCAAGTATTAAATCCATCGGTGGAGTAAAATTTTGGCACGATAAATGAATTGGTGTTTTCCAATAAACGACAACAGAAGCAAAACAATGAAGCTTTGAAAGGAGAATATGCCATCCAAGAGCACAGAACTTTTTCACCATTTGGCAATGTTCAGTTAAATTTTTACGATTTTGGTGTTTAGTGCAATTGCATGCTCTATGTACGTGGGAGAAGAGATAAAAAAGCACACACCCCCTTCAACGACACCCATTATCTCTTCTCATCAACTCATCTCTCACCATCACAAATGGCCAGTTTATATCCAGATATATATTATAAATGCGAAAGTTTCTGAGGATGTTTGGCCATCTTTCACGCAAAAACAACTGAATGGATTTTAATGAAACTTTAATATAGCTAATACATCAGCATGACACATAGGCTATAATTTATAAAGATATTGTATGAAGTGTCCAAAATATAACGATATTTGTTAAGTAGGAAAAAGTTCTGCCATCTGCAAGCAATTCTGGCGTGTGCTGCAAAAAAGCCCACAACAGCATATATCTATTTTTTGTTTGTGAAAAACCCTTTTTGTTTTGGCTAAGGAAGGCACTCGCTTCTAACTAATTCCTGTGATCCCTAATTTTTTTTTATTTCAGAATAAAACTAAGTCTTGAAGGGAGAGGTTGTTATAAATCTCTCTTTATTTTAATGTTTTTTTTATGATTTTATTATGCACATTTGGTAGTAAGAAATTGATCCTTTTCCAAAATAAATGTTTTTATCAGTTCTGGTACTTAAAGTAAACAAACTTTCTCTTTCACACTACATCATTTGGACAAATTTTCAAAATTTGTTTGTGGTTAGTAGTTAATTATAACGCTATAATTTTAATTGAATAGGCAGATACTGAGTTTTTAAATATAAAAATAATTATAACTACGGTACTGTATTTTTTGGAGTGAGTGAATATTAACGTCGCACTGTTCAGCTACACGAGGGATTTTGGCAACGGACCACGTAATTTTGAACCATGGTCAAGTGACATGGACGACACCTGAGCTGGCACCCCTTCTCCTAACTACCACACCAACTTAGAAGGAATATTCTTTGAAATCCACTCTTCCAAGATTTTGGCAGCACGGGTCCTATGATGAGTATTTTAGCGAGGAAGGCGAATAGTTATGTAGAAGATATTACATTTTCAGCTGACGGCGTTTTCAGCGGATTGCAAAGATTATTATTTTTTTCCCGAAAAAATAGTTTATGTCAAAATTTAAGTCTTATGTTTTTGTATGTTAATAAAGACCTTAAAAAACGATTTGACTATTTATTTTAAGTGAACGGTGTACATAATTAGTTTTACAGTGGAATATCTTTAATTAATTTATTAGCTCTAATGGATTAAATTTCCCAAAGTGGAGTATTTTGTTTATGTATATCCCTTATTTTTCAATGTAGTGATAAAAAAAAATATTGTATGAAAAAAACTGCAGTAAATCATAATGCGGTGGATAAAGTATTAATGTGCATCGTGCCCCTACACAGCAGTCTTGCAAAGCTCAAGCTATGAAAGTAGCTAGACGTTTGTCAACTTGACTATCGTTAACATTTCCCTATGTTTTTTATTGAATCACCATTATAATTTAAGAAACGGCGTTGCTTGCGAATATTACAATTTTAACATAAAATAAATACAACAGAAAGTAATATTAATGTATTACACTTTCAGATATAAATTATTTACACTATTTAAAGCGTTCATTACACAAAACTTTTAACGTGTTACTTTTGCTGAGCAAACATCAGCTTAGGGAGGTATTTTCAAAAATTGACCCTCAAGAGTGTTACGGGGAGTTATAAATAATAATAATAAAAAAAAACTTTTTATCAGCTATTAGATCTACAGACTTAAAATTTAACAAAGGTCGGGTTTTTTTTGTTCAGCTGAGATATGCAAAAATCTTTTTTTGTTTAATTTGAAATTTACGTAAAATTAACTCATTAAAAATTTCTTTATCCTTCAATGTATGTTGTTTAATTTTTCAGTTCACCCGTGCAAAGAACGGGTATACCAGCTAGTGCATACATATAAAACAGGCACCCAAACAATTTGAGTCGACTGTCTAAACCTCCACCTACCCTATGCCAAGGTCTGACCGGGTGTCATTTCTACGTTGGGGAAAAATTTCTGTTGTCCCATTCATAAAGCGCACGAAGAGCATACAATTGTACGAATCCCCAAAGTCGTAAAAATTTTACGACTATTGTCTTATGTGACTTCACACTGCTCCATGCGCCACCTTGTCACACCAGCCGAGTCCTGCTTGGCTTATGCCAGTGCAGGTGCGATTTGGAGTTTGAAATATTTTTTGAATTTAAATATCATTGAGCTTGCCGCCGTCTGGAACCATGGCCCCCTCTGCACCCCCCACGCAATGCCACTGGGGTTCGGACCCACCAAAGGCCTAGATTTTTGCCCAATTGATTATGATCGTGTGTATATAGTACGTAAAATTTAATTAAGCATTTGTTATTAATAATTAATGCCAATTATTTATTAAATAATTAAATTTTTAATGTTTTTTGTTCCCAAAAGTCAACAAAATCAAAAGAAGCATGATACGAAAATGGTGGACTTTTGACCCTGGACCTCCCCTTAAAATATTACAGTGTGTGCTACTGGAGCTGACACACACCACTCTTCAAATCTCCATACCACGCTAATGTGAGAATTTTCAGACTTGACAGATTTCATACACATCAGCCTCTCTACATGATGGCTCTTTAGTGGAGCAAGCACTAAAACCAACAACTTGACAGCAAAAATGCCACAATCTCGTGTTTGTAACCATGACCACATGGCTATCACAGCCATTTTGCTTTTTCTTATATCAAAGGACTTATAATTTTGCAATCTTTTTTTCACACTATGGCTTTATTTTAAAAAACAAGTCAGTAAAAAATTTCAAGAAACATTTTATTGAATCTCAATGCTTCGTTAAATGCAATTTACTACATGAATATTGTTGAATGAGAAAAATTAGATCATGTTTAATACAATGCCTATGAATTAGGTTGGACTAAGAGAATTAAGACTCCTTGAGACTAGTAAAGGAATAATAATTTAAATTAAATTATAAAAAAAGAAATATATAATTATTCAAGCTTATTTGGATCACAGAAAAGCCTAGTACTTTTAAAAGCTTTCAACAAAAAAAATCAATTTTTAAAAAACTGATAACATATAATAAAAAAAGATTCCACAAAAATTTTCCTCTCTTTGCACTTACTTCATAACAGATTTAAAGTGTGGTTGAAGAAGTTCATCAGCTTCATCAATGACAAAAAGACGAATGGCCTTCGTCTTTAATATCTTTAAAGATATTAGCTGTTTAATTCTTCCTAAAAATAAAAGTAACTTAAGAAAATGAAACTAACTCAAAACCCAAATAATTTAAGATATAGCATATAATCATTAGATGTATGTTTATAAAGTATGTCTAATGATATAATCAAATATTGGAGGATTAAAACTACAAAAACAAAACTTGGAAAATATATATATATATATAGTTTATAAAAAATAATTCATATTCTAGAACTACTGACAATGGGCAGGATAACTTGAAAAATCAAGTGATAAGGACTAAACTCTTAAAAAATCTTAATCAACACCCTTATAATCTTAAAAAACCCACTTTGATCATTTTTGACATTTCTCTTGTAGCAACACAAAATTGGCATCATTCTTAATGGTTTCAAGGGAACTAAATTATGGCATTATGTATTAATTAGCATACGTAGCTTCTAAAAAAGAATTTTTATTAATGATACTATATTTTCTTATGCTTTCTTACCTTAACATTAAATTTTGTAAAATCCTGCTTAAAAGTTGCGAGTTATGTGGGTTTTAAATATACCTTAATGTTATCTGAAACATTTAAACATACAAAATTTTCTACATCACTTTGAGCTTTTTAAACTGAACCAAATTCAAAATTGGAAAAATATATCTAACCTTTTTTTAGAAAAATATTAAAAATATGATTTTTTTAAAAAAAGGGGGGGAAAATATTGCTTTTGTAAAATACAAAAGAACTTTAATTTGCCTATGAATTATAATAAGTTAATTTTTTGTTAAAAGAAGTCACAAAACCAATAATAAAGCTTTAAGGCTCAAGTTAACTCAGAAATTACAAATACTATTGAAAGGATGGGGGAAAGAAGACAACTCTCAAGACTTACTTCATTTTTCTGATCTTTAAAATTAGTTTTAAACATTTATTTAAGAACTGAAAATTTTCAACACTAAAAGGATCATAAAAATCTTTAGAATACTTTAAAAAAAAATGAAATACAGATTTTTTAGCAGATTTTTCTTTTAAAAAAAATATTTTTTTACTTTAAAATTTAAAAGTAGGTCATTTAAAAAGTAAGCACTGTTAACTGCAAAAGTGAAAAAAGCAATTCCACTTTTTTGTGAGAAAATACATATTTGCCTTAAATGGAAGTTTTATAAATATAGTTTAATCAATAAAAAGACAGGGAAAAATTTTCATCAGAGAAAAGTCTTTGAAGAAATGATCTTTTAAGAACTATATTAAAAACACGCACACACATTTTAAGATTTTTTAAGGAAACAAAAAAAAGGAAAGGCTATAAAATATCATTATCAAGAAAAATTTATTTTCAGCTAAAAATAATTAAAATTAAATGCAGATACATCATTATCACAACAAATTTTTACTTTCTCCCCCAATAAATACAAACTGATCATTAATTTTTAAATCATAAAAAAAGTTTCACCTGGAGTTCCCACAGCAATTTGACAGTTCTTAGCTACATCCTGATCCTGTGACACAGGAAGTCCACCAATGAAACTGTTACATTTTAACTTTTTGAATTCACTACCAACAGCTTTTATAACATCACAAATCTGAACTGCTATTTCCCGAGTAGGTGCTAATATCAATACCTATGCAAAAAATGTATTCTTTATAAATTCTGAAAACTATTTTTTAACTTATAAGTATATTTATAACATAGATGACTTTTAGAATACAAATACAATGATCAATTGTAAGAGAACAAACTATTTCATAACGCTTTTAAATATTTAGGATTTTTAAATTAAAAATGTTCAAATTAGTTTATCCCTTAAATGGTATTAAATCTTTAATCGGCTAATTTTTTTCTGCTGTGTATAATTAAACACCACACTTAATAGAATGAGAAAATTGGAGTGAGTGAAAGTTATGTTAACATTGCATTATAAAGCTGCACAAGGGCAATGTACTTCAGAATTTTGAACCATGGTCAAGTGACACCTGAGCTGGTACCCCTTCTCTTAACTTCCACACCACACCAATGGAAGGACATTTGAGCCTTGTGTGACAGCCCTCATTACACAGTAGATCTTCAATGGTATTAAGCTAGAACTCCTGACATGCCAGCCATAAGTCCACGGCCATGAAAATGGGAGACTCGATGTAGTTTTATATTTTAAAATTCTTGCACCATTTTCTATTTTATAATTTTGGAATGATCAAGACTAATGAAAGACTAAAAAACATACATTTTAGGAAAAAGCATAAAAGTTGACAGAATGTGTATGTTTTATTTGGCAACCAAAAAGTTGCCCAGAAAATTGAGAAGAAGGCTATTATATTAAAGCAACTAAAAAAAAACATATTAGGAAATTAATTCAAACATCAAGTGAAGCCTTTTTCTTTGTGAATTTATCAATCAGTTTTATGCTTGAAACGTCAATTCAATTCTTTTAATATATCTTAATTATAATTTACTTTAAAAATATATAAAAAATAAAAAGTATATATATAGTTTTCTTACCTGAAGACATTTAGTTTCCAACAGCATTTCAAGAGCAATGATGGTAAATACTAATGTCTTCCCAGTTCCAGACTTTGCTTGAACTATCAAATCTATAAAACAAGGATAAAAAAAAGCAGTTGAACAGGCTTTTAAAGATATTTAAAATGAATAAAACCTGTAAAATTTTATGCCAAAACATTAAAATGGTTTAGTCAAAATGGTCAAATATAACGCTTTTAGAACAAAGTTACAAAGTAATAGTCAAGCTCAATGATGCAAGAGCCAAATTTGAAAAATGTGATTCATAATAGAGCAGATATTTGTAAATACATCAGAATGAGAAATGTAAACATCCATTAAAAGGTAAATTTCAGAGCAGCATATGTCAGCAGGTCATCAGAATTAACACATTCAAATTTACAAGAAAATCTTATGTTCAAATAATACCAAACAAATTTTTGAATATCATTCATTACATTCTATAACACAACACAAACTTTGAAGGGAGAATATTAAATTTTTGTAACATTAAATTAATTTTAAAGTAATTGAGATAATTTTAATTTCAATGAATAGACAGCATACACAGACCTTTCTTATGAGGGAGGGGAAAACAGTCTAAAAAACACATTAGATGAAAGCACACCAAGGTGTATTCTCAATGCAAAAATTAAAAATTTGTTGATCTTTGAGGGGAAGGGGTTTAACCACTATCACCCCTTGTTGATTGATTAGGATAGGGATATATAACATCTCGATATAAATATCTGAAATATCGAAAATATGGTTCAGAAAATGTGCTATAAGCCCTCAAACTCATAATTGTGTGCTTGGCTTTATTAATTAATTATTAATGGCAATTGGTAAAACCTTTTTGTTGCATTTTTCTGGCCCTTTGAAATGGTAAAGTACCACAAAAATATTTGTATCTGACAAAAGAGAGGGAACAATTGATGGCCATCATAGCTACTTCTCGATGTGTGCAGGAGTATAAGAAGAGTATCTGGTTCAGCATTAGTTATTTGAGCACTAGTCAAAGTTGTGTCTCACAAGATATTGGCTTGGTAGATTTGAAGGTTAGAACCTCTTAGACCTTTGGTTCCATAAACCAAGTAACTTAACCATTATACTAATATGATCACCGTAGTACGGAGGTTGTTATTGGCTTATACAGATACCACCCCCACATACTCCTCTGCCAGTGAGTCGGTGAACAGGCAAACGAACAATACCATAATTATGGCGAGCATATGAGTTGTGACATTTTGTGTTTGATGGCTTGAGTGTTGCATCATATGGATCTGACGACTTTTGGTTGCTTTTGCGGTGGATAGATGGGGCCACATCTGCTAAGTGAAGGTTTTGTGTTGTTTCGAAGTTCAGGTTAGAACTTATGAAGGTTAGAACCTGGGATTTCCGGATTCGTAAATCGAGTAACTTAATCACTATACTAAGATCATCACTGTAGTACGGAGGTTGTTACTTGCTTATATCAATACCAACGCCACAAATTAATGAATTAATTTATGATGAAAGATTTGAAAATTAATAAACATAGTGGACTGGTACATATGGTTTCTCATTAAATATACATAATTCCTTCAGCAAATTAAAGTATTACGTTAAAATTTTGTCAGACTCAAAATTATTTAAATATTCATAATTTTAGCATATTTTTATGTATATCTATGTAAAACTGAAGTCTGTACACTTTTTTGATTCTCAGAACCCTTAGACTCTTAGAACCCAAATATTTTTTTACAGGGTTTTGAAATAACATAGTTTATCAATATACTTTTTAACATGAATTCTTTGTTCTAGCATGCATTTCCCCCTCCTCCAGTTTTTTAAATTTTGATTTTGCTTGAGCTTCTAAATTATGTTTTACCACCTAATACCCCTTATTAAATTCAGCTACTCAATCAAGGTATTATCGAAGCGTTTAAAATGATTTACAAAAAGAAATAATACTGTTGCAGAAGCACAGTAAAAAGTCTATGATTATAAATTGTGTTACGCATGCTTCTCTTGCCATCAAACAATTGCGCCAATCAACCTTGAATATTTGTTTGAAAAATTTTTTGCAAGCGTACGTGAAAAGTGGAAGTTTCACAGAACAAAAACCAGCTGTGTGTCTTGAAATTATAATTATTATCAAAGGCAATTAGTGGCAAAGGTTTTAACAACATGTAAACAGCTGACATCGAAGAATCGACGTTAGAAGGCTCTTTGAATGAGGACAATTTGGTCGAATTTATGGCAGTTTATGAGAATAAAGAAGTCGTAGTGGAAATTCAGCTGTTAACAGCTGATTTGATTTTCGCAAGGGGTTGAAATTTGCTATAAATTTTGAACAACATTTTCTTACTCATGACCCTGACAAAGAGTGTGCATTAAAATTTCAACATAATCTTAACCCCTTCGCGATGGGAGGTGCAAATATGCATTTTCAGCTGGAACGTTTTTTAATGACCCCTAGATGGTACCCTATGTCCATTATATTGAAATCGAACGTAGCTAGAGTAACCTGACCTTCAGTTAGTTTATTTTCTGCCTGGATTTGATATTTTACACATCAGCTGAGTGGGGGGAGGGGGTAATTGAAAGGTCAACAAACAGAGCTCGGCTCATAAACTTTCCCCTTGAGATGAAACATTCACGTTTCTTATTACTCATCGAATACTTTTTTTCTTATTTCTTTTACTACAGTGTGCGGTATTTTAGCGTCAGTTTTGTTTAACATTTTGTTGTTTTCGGATATAGTTCACGTACTTTTCTTATTTCAAAAACCTTAATATGAACAAAAAGGGTGAAAAAAAGCCACAATGTATAGTCACAAACCGCGTGTAAATAAAAAAAAACGTAACAAACATTTTATGCTTGCAAATCATACAATGTAGGACTTTGCGTTTCTCGATGCTTCGAGATTTTGATTTTACTATTTCTTTTTGTAAAAATCTTTGTCGTAATTTTTTTTTATTAATTTGAACGTGTATTAATGTGTTTTGGCAGTGAAAATTTTGGAAAAAAATTAATAGTGCTTACGAAATTTATTTCCCAAGGTAAGTCATATTTTTTTATATAATTTTATGCAAGTTAAAGGAAAAACGTTATTGCATTCTAGTTTTAATGAATCTGACAACTTGTGTAATAATCTAAAGGGGTACCAAAAATTACGTTAGGACTGAAATTTTATTATTTATGTGGTTTTTTTCTTAAGTTAGGCTTAGCGACAAAATCGCCCCGTCCTGAAGGGAGTAGTCCTTACGCATTCACCCCGTCCCTAGCGAGTGGCTCGCAGCAAAGCAAATTGAGAAACAAACAAACAGCCGCTAATAACAGACTTTGTAAAAACAACAAAAAACCAACAGTGGTCGTTAATAATGTACGATATCCTTCATTTGAATCAAAGTCGACAGTTGTGCTAGACATATCCAACACATCTACTGATAGCATTTTTGATCCAGTTTGTAATAAAGTTTATCAAGTAGTTATCACTTGGTTATCAAGTAGCAATGAATAGTTGTTAGTTAGAAGTTTTACACATAATTTCAATTTGAACTTCTATATGTTGTGTATGTACTCATACACTAAATTTTCACTGTATATTAATTTAAATTTTTTTGTAATTAAAATAGTTTTTGTTTAAGGATATGTAACAAAGATTTCATTATTACTTTTTTTTCTGCACGATTTTTTGGGAAAATATTTAGTTTTTTCAGCTTACACAATTTTTTAAAGTTGTGGAACATGTAGTGTACTTTAATAATATCGGATCATCATCATTACTCATAATAACGGATCATCCTTACTCATAGTAACGGATTCTTGATCCTTATGTCTTATTGGCTGTTAAAACCTACTATTGAATTTCATTGGTCAGAAGAAATGTCCTCTGGCATTTCTTCTATCTTCCCAGAATTCCACTCTGACGAAGGGAATATATAAACTCGAACTTAATTATTTGTTATGTTGGAAAATAAAGTTTATTCTTGTAAAATCACTGCAATTTTACTTTGCCAACACAATACACCAAACACATATCCCCAAATTTACAATACATCACATGTATTTTTTAACACAATTTTTTAATTTTATTTGCACAATTTTCTATGGAACGTATCTACTGTATATATAAAAAAGAATACATAGAAAATACTTAGATGAACATATCTTAAAATAATAATAATTTAAAAAATGTTTTATGCTATTAAAAAATTGGGACTTTTCTGTTTCACTGGCGCAAGCGATAAAATCACCAAAAACGATAAAACTGACACCAAACGAAATATTTCCACTGGTATACTTTCACCATCACATTTTTTCAAAACAAGTCACGATTTTTTCTTCTCAATAACGTTTTTTTCATAATACATCAAAAATAGATGACAAACCAATGTGAGAACTAACATTTTTTATGTGTATATTGTGTGCTGTCGTCAATAAAGCCTGCTTGGCGAGATTTGCACGAGCAAAACAGAAAAGTACCAACATTTTTTGCAGAATTTTAACACACAATTTACTGACATATTAATAATAATAATAAATGATCCAAGTGTCACTTACCCACACAATATATTTAGTAAGTGGGATATTCTGCATTTAATTTGCTTTTTTTATTTTGTTTTTCTAGCAACTCACATGTTAAGAGAAATATTTTTCTCTTAAATACATTCTTCTAAATGTTTAGAGCTGTGTGAGAAATCCTGTGCATTTTGCATGGATTTGCAACCTAAAATTTTAAGAGCTGTTAAATTTAGATTTTAACATTGAATGATATGGTGATAAAGTGTTCCTTCCCCATTACAAGTGCTTTTCCCCCCAAAATTGAAAAAAGATGCAATTTCCATAAGAAAACTATTTAATTTTGAAAAATATTGCAGTAACGAAAATAAAATTATTTTGTTGAACCCAAGACAGTAAAATAACAGAATATTCATAAACAACAAAATAATGTTTTAATATTCTTTTATTATATTATGTTGAAAGATGAATAGGTATTACAGTTTAAGTGTAGAATGTGAACGAAATTCACAGACAAGTGATGCCAAGTCAAAATCACGTGATCCTTTGGTAAACAATTTCATGTGCTTCGCTCTAGTGTGTGAACACTTTATCTCTTAATATTTATTTATTATTATTATATTGTTGTATTATTCTAGTTTAATAATTAGGTAAGAAGTAATTTTAGGAATTTTTTTAGTATAATTTTTGTTTTAGTTTCGTACATTTGTGTTATTTAGTGATAGTGTGACAAGCCTGTTGATGGCAATTACTTGGTGTATATATATATATATACTAGCTGGTATACCCATTCTTCGCACGGGTGAACTGAAAAATTAAACAACACAGATTAAAGGATAAAGAAGTTTTTAATGAGTTAATTTTATGTGAATTGCAAATTAAACAAAAAAAGCTTTTCGTATATCTCAGCTGAAGAAAAAAAAGAAAATACCTTTGTTAAATTTTAACTCTGTAGACCTAATAGCTGATAAAAAGGATTTTTTTTTATATTTATAACTCCCAGTAACACTCTTGAGGGTCGATTTTTGAAAATACCTCCCTCAGCTGATCTCTGCTCAGCAAAAGTAACACATTGTTAAAAGTTTTGAGATGCTTAAAATATTGTAAATAATTTATATCTGAAAGTGTCATACATTAATATTACTTTCTGTTGAATTTATTTTATGTTAAAATTGTAATACTTGCAAGCAATGTCGTTTCCTATATAAATAACAATGGCGATTCAATGAAAAACATAGCGAAATGTTGACGATAGAGTCAAGTTGGCAAATGCTTAGCTACTTTCATAGCTCAAATTTTATTAGAGCTTTGTAAGACCCGCCGTGTAGGAGAGCGATGCACGTTAATGCTTTATCTACCGCCTTATGATTTACTGCAATTTTTTCATGCAATATTTTTTTTAGGTCACTACATTCAAAATTAAGGGACATACATAAACAAAATACTCGACTTAGGGAAACTTAATCGGTTAGAGCTAATAAATTAATTAAAGATATTCCACTGTAAAATTAATTATATACACCGTTCCCTTAAAATAAATAGTCAAATCGTTTTCTAAGGTCTCCATAAACATACAAAAACATAAGACACTTAAATTTTGACATTAACTATTTTTTGGGGAAAAAATGATAATCTTTGCAATCCGCTAAAAATGACGTCAGCTGAAAATGCAATATCTGTTACAAAACTATTCGCCTTACCCGCTAAAATACTCATCATAGAACCAGTGCTGTCATATATCGTGGAAGAGTGGATTTCAAAGAATATTACTGCTAAGTATTGGTAGAATATTCCTTCTAAGTTGGTGTGGTGGGGTAGTTAGGAGAAGGGGGTGCCAGCTCAGGCTCCATGTCACTTGACCATGGTTCAAAATTACGTGGTCCGTTGCCAAAAGCCCTCGTGTAGCTGAACAGTGTGACGTTAATATTCACTCACTCCAAAGAATACAGTACAGTAGTTATAATTATTTATATACTTAAAAATGCAATATCTGCCTATTCAATAAAAATAATAGCGTTATAATTAACTACTAACCACACAAACAAATTTTGAAAATTTGTCCAAATGATGTAGTGTGAATGAAAGTTTATTCAGACAGATAACAAATGCGTCTTATATGTATTTAGATTTGTTTGAATTCTTGTGTATTATTACTTTTGTAAGCCTCATGACATACTTTATGGTGTACCAGTCTTTTAAAGCTGACTGAGCCACAGCAACATTTAGCTGGGTATAGCTAGTTATAACATAAAATTAAATCTTAAGAAGATATCAAAAATAAAAGACGCCTCAAGGTAAAATCCTAGGAGGACCCACTGCTGTTTTTGGCGCCAAATTTTTTCGCCAAATAGCGCCAAATTGAGAAACACAAGGTTTTTCAAAATGGCGTCAAAGACGAAAAACTCTTGGAAACCGTATGTGTCAGGGGGAGGGGCGAAGTGGGCAAAGAGCAACGGTTGGTTTCTGAAGGGGGAAGGTACGAAAAGTTCAAAAATCAGGAAATGAACGGAGTTTCTAGAATGGCGTCAGGGACGCTTGAAAACCGTTGGTAGTAAATGTTTTACATTAAAAAACCACGAAATGTGCTTTTTGCAAAGATAAAATCGGAAAAATACATGCAATTAATCATTTTAAAAAGATAAAAACGGAGAAACCGATGAAATGCATTTTAAAAAAGCACTCAAAAACCAGTACATGATTTATTTAAAAAAAAAAAAAGGACGAAATGAGCGTTTCGCAAAAATGAAATCGAAGAAATGCATAAAATTAATCATTTTAAAAAGATAAAAACGGAGGAAGCAATGAAATTCATTTTTAAAAAAAGCATTCTAAAACCAGTGTGTAGTACATGATTTACATTTTTAAAAAAAGGACGAAAGGAGCGTTTCGCAAAGATAAAATCGAAGAAATACACGAAATTCATTTTAAATTTTTAAAAGGCACTTACCTTACTCTTACGGGTCATACATACTTCACGACAAAACATATACAAGTCAACGACAGTATTCTTATTGACTTTCAAGTCATTCACAACGAACGCATTCATGCTCTTGCCGAACCAATATCTGGTCAAAAACTCATATCTTTTCTACACTTCGGACATTCATATCGTGAAGCAATTAAATTAGCTTACACCATTCTAACATATCTTCCTTCCCCTTTGTGCCCAGGAGCACGAAGAAACCTGTTGTAGCCTCACTTTCAATTAATTTCCTTTCACACGCCATTCTTAACAACAACCGGTGGAGAGCAAACCTTCTCAAACGAAGTCAAATGTCAAAATGACGTTTTTTCGGAAAAGGCGAAAAGCGTTGTACTTTTTTTAGGGTTGCCATTTTTTTCGGTGATTTGAAAATCCAAATTTTTGGATGAAATGGAAGGGTTACCATATTGTATCGCTCAAAATTTGGCGACCAAAAGTGGGTCCTCCTAGGATTCAACCTAGATATAGTGTATCACTCCATAAAATAGTTTCAATTTCTAAGAAAGATATGTACATATAAAATTGAACCATAATGAAATATTAATGGTTATACCTTTTACTGTCTCTCCCTTAGTAATTACCAGTTACAAATGTTTAACTTTTTTTTTAGAATTGTTATCTATACAATTTCTCATATAGAAAAGCATGGAAAATTCAAGAACATAAAATACATGTTAACACAATTTTGGAAATGAATTTACAATAAGATTCATCAGTAAAATAGATATTTTTGTTTAATTAAAAATTTTGACAACTATTTCTAAGGTTTAACAGGAGGCTTACAATGTTTTATATATCTTATACAATCATTGTACTGAATTTTTATATCTTACTGATAATATTTAATAAAATTCTCTGGAAATGTTATGAATGGCTTTTTAATTTTATTTACAGTAAAAATGTATTATTATTTAAAAATATTTACAAAAAAATACTAAATTTCATTAACCCAAATAGATAAAATGATTCTATAAAAGAAAATTAGAGAAAACCATTTCCTGAATCACAGATTAAGTAACTAATAAAAATTCAAATTTAGGCAGAGAGAGAGAGAGAGAGAGAGAATTTCTAATATTTTCATTACATTCAAACTGAAAATACCTCATTAGATTCATTGCTAGGTGGTAGTTTGATATCATGAGGCATGCACCAATGTTTATGTTCACCAAGATGGGCGATAACAGTACAATATAATTACCTTGATATTTTTATCATCTGGAGATGTGGTTGCTATGGGAATAATGTATATTATAAATAATTTTTATTGGTTTTTTCCTGCAGTAAACCTATTAATTTCAGACAATTTTAATTTGATTTCTTTAAAAATTTGACCATTTTCATTGTATTTGTTCTTCAAGTTATTATTTTAGTCTTCTGCTTTACTTTGAGCTATTTTCAAATATATGGGTGAGTATTTCTAATATTATGAGTGAGTACTAGGATACATTTTTTAAAAGAATGAGTGTTGTACTTTTAATTATTACTATAAATTGTCCATTTTCACTTTATTTTACTTTTTAAAAATGCTTTTTTGAACGTTCCTTGTTCAATGAAATTTGTTGAAGGAACTTGCAAGTTTTCAGTACTTTTTAATTATGTTATATGAGTATTCTCATGTATAATTTTTATTATACTACAATGCGATGACTATTCTTTTCTATAATTACTGTTTGATTATTATAAATAATTATTATTATACTGCATATTATTAGTAGTACATGTAACTTTTTATTATATTATATTGATATTCATTATTTATTGATTGATCTTAGTTGTTCTCAATCTCCTCCTATATTCTTTATTTGAAATATATTTCAATGTATTTCAAAACAATTCTTTAAAATTATCTTCCTGACGATTTGTTACCGCTAGGCCGCCATCTATTCCAGCGACAACAAGTGCTGCTTGGCATGTTGCCCCATGATATCAAACTAGTTCCAAATCTTAAGTTTTTGAACACTTAATGATTAGGTAATTAATAGTAAACAATTTTTTTAAAAATATTTGTTTCTTAAAAGCTTCTGTGAATTTTATTTGGTTTAATTCGAGCAGTATCAAAATTAATTTAATCAAATAAAATGTAAAATATATCACATAGTAGGAGCAATAGGAAAAAAAATAGGAAACTCTGCATTACATTTATAGGTTATCTACAAAACCTTTCATAATGTTTTTGTGAAATTATACATGATACTAGCTGCATGGCCTGGCGTTGCACGGGCTATCTCTACTGTTATAAATTTTCCCTTTCTTTCACAAAATCAGAACTTCTAATACTCATTTTAGAAATAACTCCCCCCTCCACCGCTTAGCTCGGTGTTGCTCAGGCTTTCTCTTTTCCTCAAATCACCAGCATTTCTGTGTGTGTGTTTGTACACGCACATGTGAGTGATTTTTAAAATTGTGTCAAAAAATTTCCCTTTTTCGAAATTTGCTTCATTCCACTTATTTTTGATTTAAGACAGGTTTCTTTCCCCTCTCTATAGCCCGAACACGGTTTTTTTTAGTGTATAATTATTGTTCTATCTTACCCTCCTTCTCACAGATAAGATATAGCTACAAATTTTGATAAATGACTTTAAAAAAATATTGCGTTAGAATAATAAAAAATTATTAATGTGAAGCAATAATAAAAAGAAAACAATTCTGATGCTAAGAGTAAAGCTTTAAAAAGTAGCGTAATGCGAAATTGAAAGTTTCTCCCTCCATTTCGAATTTGGGAACTGCCGTTTTATTAAGCAGCCAATTTAACAATCGCGCCGTCGGTGCCTTTGGGGAAAAGCATTGAATTAAGCTTTAAAATAAAGGTAGATTTTTTTCAATATCCCATTTCGTTATTCGTTAAAGTAAAAGATATTTTCGGGCTTCATTTTTATGTTAATGCTTTCAAACTTCATATAAATAATAGACGATGTACTTTTTAATTAACAAAGAATTCATTTAGTAATGAAATAGAAATCATCCTTTTAAAAAAACATACATATATATTTTATAAAATCAAATTTCTATACGTAATTATTAAAAGAAAAATTTACAGATAGCTATTAAAACGATTGCTTTTGTAATCAAAAAGTATGAAACAAAAATAAAGAATGTACTTAGAATTATTACTGACATTTTAGGCAATTTTTTTCATTTAATTTTGAAGCCACCGGAAAATCAAAAGTACATTTTTTTAAAAAAGAATAGTTTATGTATGGAAATAAACAGAAAAATAGAAATTTTCAAAATTACAAAATTATTAGATTGTGTTTTAAAAACCACTGAAAAAAAAAGAAGTTCCGAAAATATTTAAAAAAAATCATAAAATAATTAAATTGAAAGAAAGATTGTTTTTTTTAACGGTAATTTTTAAGATATTTTATCAATCTTTGTACAGATTACGTATAATATTGTTCTACACATGGAAAAAAAGAAAAGCATGAACTTTTTTTAGTGTAAAATATTTTTTTCAACGCAAAAGAAAGTTCAAGCGGAACAACTTATAACTCGTATTCAAAAAAAAGAACCAATTTTGACTCATTTTTTATTTTAAAAAAATTGTAAAATAATTAAATTGAAAGAAAGATATGTATATAATTTTATTATATTAATTTTTAAAGAAATTTATTTATATGCAAAGTTTTGTTGTTTTGTAAAAAACAGAATTTCTTTCTGATATTCGCTGCAGATGGTGCCACGATGCATTTTAATGCGTTTTAAGGTTTTTAATTAATATCTTTTTAACTAATTGGAATATCGGAATATAAATGGTCACAAAACAGATTCCTCGGATCATTTCCCGAAATTTTGGTGATTAATATCTTTAAAATAAAAATTTATTTTTTCGATCTCCCGTTTCGTTATTCCTCTTCAGGTTCGAACCTGGGAACTGTCGTTTTATAAAGCAGCGCCTTAATCAACCATGCCACGATTTCCTTCGGGTAGAACGGTAAAATAATCTTTAAAATATCGGAAGATATTTGTCAATTTCTCATTTTGTTTTTTGTTAAAGTTAAAAAAAAATTTTCGAGCTTCATTTTTAAGTCAATGCTTTTTAACTTCATATATAGATTGCAAACAACGGTAATTTTTAAACAGAAAACTTTAAAAAAAAGTAAATGTTTACATATTTATCGCAAAAGAGAAAAAAGTTGAAAAACACATTTTTTTTTAACCGTAACTTTTAAAATATTTTATCAATCTTTGTACAGATTACGTATAATATTGTTCTACACGTGAAAAAAAAGAAAAGCATGAACTTTTTTTAGTGTAAAATATTTTTTTCATTAACGCAAAAAAAAAATTTCACTTTTTTTTTTAAAAAAAAATAGTTAATGAAAACCATTTACAGTGTAATTAGTTTGAATTGTTAAGAATGTGTTATTCAAAGAGAGAGAAATTCTGCCTGAATTAATTTTTAAATATTTTTAAAAACCTCTGAAAAAAAAAAGGAAGTTCCGAATTTCCCCCTGAAAATAAATGATCATTCCCGATTCTCTGCAGAAGGCGCCACACGCATAATAAATGGGTTTTAAGGTTTTTAATTAATATCTTTTTAACTAATTGGAATATCGGAATACAAATGGTCAAAACGGATTCCTCGGATCATTCCCGAAATTTTGATACCTTCTGATAGTTTCTGCGTCTTGTGGTTCTTGAGAAAATTGGGATATATACATCCCTACATAGATATTTTGGGTTGAATCCTAGGAGACCCACTTTTGGTCGCCAATTTTTTTGTCGCCAAATTTTGAGCGATAAAGGTTACAATATGGTAACCTTTCCATTTCATCAAAAAATTTGGATTTTCAAATCACCGAAAAAAATGGCAACCCTAAAAAAAGTGCAACATTTTACGCCTTTTCCGAAAAAACGTCATTTTGACATTTGACTTCGCTGGAGGTTGTTAAGAATGGCGTGTGAAAGGGAATTACTTTAAAGTGAGGCTACGATAGGTTTCTTTGTGCTCCTGGGCACAGAGGGGAAGAAAGAGACGTTAGAATGGTGTATGAAAGCTAATTTAATTGCTTCTCGTTATGAATGTTCGAGGTGTACAAAAAATATGCGTTTGCAAAAGCGAGGGAACGGTTGACGGCTACGAATGGCGTTGCCGCAACCAGTCGAAAGATAATCGCCACGACGTCGTTCGGAGTGTGAGAAAGGGCACTTGGTTTAGCGAAAGTAAACTTGCTATAACTATTATCTTGCGTTTGACAAGATATTGGTTTGACAAGAGCATGAATGAGTTCGTGATGAATGACTTGAAAGTTAATAAGAATATGACAAAGTTAATAAGACACATGTGGCGGCGATCTTACGATCACAAGTTGGTGAATGAGAATTTTCATAAATTCCTTGCATCCATCGCAAGGGTGTATCAACCAACAGATCATGACGAAATGCAAGCGTAAGGTAAGTGCTTTTTAACATTTTTTAAAATTGATTTCATGTATTTCTTCGATTTTATCTTTGCGAAACGCCCCTTTCGTCCTTTTTTAAAAATGTAAATCATGTTGTACACACTGGTTTTAGAATACTTTTTTAAAATGAATTTCATTGCTTTCTCCGTTTTTTTCTTTATATTATGATTAATTTAATGTCTTTATTCGATTTCATCTTTGCGAAACGCCCATTTCATCCCCCCTCTTCCCCCTCCGCTGACGCATGCGCTTCCCAAGAGTTTTTCGTCATTGACGCCTTTTTGAAAACCTTCAATTTGGCGCTTTTTGGCGAAAAATTTTTGGCGCCAAAAACAGCAGTGGGTCCTCCTAGGATTTTACCAGTTACCTGATGTCACTTCAAAGCTTCCTCACCTGAATACAATCGGATAGGAAGATTTGAAGGATATATCGCCTGGTATATGTTCAGGAAAATTTGTTTTGCTCTCAAAGAGGACCCATTCATTAAATTTCTTGACCTTGTTCGAAATATTAATTGGGCTGAATGAAATTTCGAGAGGGGGAGTCGAGAGAAATCGAATTCATAACCCTTTTATAACACTTTCAACCCTCATCGTATTCCATACTTTTGGCCACATCCATTAAAGGTAAGTACACTATTTCACTACCAATTGTCACAATTTTTATCAACATTATTCTTTGCTAAAATCAAAAATCATCAGAAATCATGCATTTCAAATTATTTTTCCGTTCTGATTCATAAACGCACGCCGCCATCTTATATTCCATTCCAGTTACAGCAAACGCTGCTAGGCGCGATTTTTATCGTGCCACGCAGCGCTTGGCGCAATTATCCCGGATAACAAACTAGTTCCAAATCCGGTCCAAGTAGGGTTACTACTTCCCTAAATTTTGCAGGATTGCCATATTGTTAACTTAAGGGCCAAAATTTTGGCACCAAGAAGTGTGCCCTCCTAGGATCCACCCATCCATTTTTGTGTATACATTTATAATTTTCTTTTCGATTTTTTACTGTGGAACCCCAGGGTTCTGTAAAGCACAATTTGAAGACACCTGATGTAAGATATGCATTCCCTTTTCTTTTGGTACTTATGTATTAGCGTCACCACAGCAAAATTGGCACCAGGTAAATTGGCACCATATTGAAACAACAAAGATTCTTACATGTTTTAAATGAATATAAAAACAACACTCATGGTGCAATATTGGCTGTGGTGATGCTAATACATATATATAATATATTCTCCCCAGTTGCCATCTGAAAATTTTGCATTTACATTTTTTACCAGATTAAAAAAACAATTTTCTTTTTTTGACTAAATTTTTTCTGTGCCAAAAAAAAAAATCCAGAGACTAAACCAGGACTTTACGAGTACAACAATTATTCTAATTCCTCGCTATTTTACAGTAATACAAATGCCAACAACTGCAGTAATTGGACTATTGGTAATTGATCTGATATTGGATATTTTTCTATATAATTGTATCAAAGGCAAGATATTAGAAACAAGCTAAAAGGCACCAATTTGGTTTCATAAACTAGTTACAGTCAGAATGAAAAAAAATTTGTGGTTCAGTATATGCACCCCACATATGGAAAAATACCATTTTTCTAAGAAAATAGTTAAATCTATAACATTAAAGCTAGTGAGGAAAAATTTTATTAGACATTAGGGATAAATTTTTAACAATTAAAAAATATTAGTACAGCTAAATTAAGAAAGTAATAATAACTATGGAAATTTCATGTTACAATGAATATGCATCTATAAACGGTCAATGTTTAAAAATTACAAGATTTAAAATAAAAGAAAAGAAAAAAAAGAAAATCTTATTCGCACATAAAATATGAAAAACAATAATAATTTGAAAATAAATTATCAGGATGATGAACTGTAAGAAACACAAAATACTATTATCAGACCCAAGAGCAAGGGATGAAATCTGAACTAACATTGTTCAATACTACATTGTGATCAAACTCAAATATAATCCAATTTCGAACAAATTATTACTGAAATTCTTTCAAATGGAATCTGATTAGGATGCTTCAAAGAAAAAAAAATAATTTTCTACAGTTTATAAAACTTACCTTTACATATTCGACCAATAGGGATAGCTTCCAATTGAATAGGAGAAGGGTATTTGAAACCGGCTTTTTCAAGACCGATCAAAACTTTTTCAGATAAAAGAAAAGAAGAAAAGTCTGCTTTCTCCTGAATAATTACATCACTTGAACGCCACTTCTCTTCCAAAGTATGTGCTGTACGTTTTAGCATAATTACAACTTAAATTTTTAAAAAGCGAAAATAAATCTACGTTAGCACCACAACAATGCCCGAACGCTCAAAGCCAAATTAAAAAAACGGCGTCGGTGTCTGAGTACAACAGAAATGACAAACCTGATAAAGGAAGTATAGTATCGATTTTTCTGAATGGCAATGATTAGTAGACGAAATTATTTATGGTAGGGTTACTATATTTAACTATCTATAAGATATTAGCTACTTTTTAACTAAGAAAAAAAATCTAAATAAAAAAAATACTAAAAAAGTGCTTTGAGGGAAATGCCAAATATTTCTATTCATTGAATCTGGTTACTGTATAAGAAAATGCTTTTATTTTATTGTTTATTATTTTAATATTAAAACTTTTAAGAATACCAAGTTATAATATGTTTTTAACATGCACTTTCACCGATTCGGATCCATGTTACTGAACGTCAAATACTTGGTAAATTTAAAAAATAGTAAAATGAAGTTAATTTTGAAAATCATTTAATGAAACCTAAAAAAAAATTAACTAAAATTGCTAGAATATACCATTTTAACAAATAATGTTATACAATTTGTAGCTAAAGTGTAGAATAGAGGACACTTTGGATTTGGTGATGTTTATCTAGAATCTCATTTTAAATAAAAACGAATATAAATAATAATAAGGAAATAGGAAACAAGAACACAATGAAAAATCGTAATAAAAATTAAATTTCTGAGGATCACCTATCGAAGTCCATTCTAACACATCTATCACAATCATTTTAACTTCATGATTAGAATGAACCGATTTTTTTGGCTTTATGTCGAACAAAAAACATTTGGCAAATTTTGAAAAATAAGCCAAATATTTACCAGTAACCATTTGTCTGTTGCCATTACAAAAATAGCATAATACACTTCCACTTTATTCACTCTATTTAATATCTTTAGGATGTTCTAGAAAATGGCGCTATTTTTCCTGTTGTGTGCAACGGTTGCCATGTTTAAATAGTGAATGTAACAAATATAACCTCGTTGTCCCTTTTAGAGACTAAAAAAATTCAGTATATTATTTAACGTACAGAAATGTTGATAGTACTAAAAATATATAGACTCATACATAAAATTCATTATAATATATGTAAAACTCATCATATATATAAAAAAAAACCCCAAATATAAAAAATCCATTATAGCTGAAATAAAAAACATTGTGATGCTCATAGCCCTCAACATTTGAGAGAAAATTCATTTTTTAAGAAGTTGATGTTTCTTCGTAATCACTCGATTAAGAAATGCATCAGTAAAAATTATACAGGATATCAGTAATATGCTTCACGCAAGTGCAACACACAAGCAGATCTGTCGTTAGCCAAAAGCTCAGAGTGAGTGAGGAGTGAATATTAACGTCACACTGTTCAGCTACACGAGGGCTTATAGCGATGGACCTCGTAATTTTGAACCATGGTCAAGTGACTAGGACTACATCTGAGCTGGCACCACTCTCCTAACTACCACACTTCACCAACGGGAGGACGTTTCAGCTTCTTAGCTTGCATCGCTGCCCTACACGGCGGGTCTTCAGTGGCACTGGGCACGAATTTATGACACGCTAGCCGTGATCTGATGCATTGACCATTAGGCTACCACGGCCACATTCAAATGTGGGAGTTGTCAATCAGATCTTCATACTCTTCACTACGTTATAAATAATGACGTAAATTAGCATGCATTCGAAATTGATTTTGTACGGCTTTTATTCTTACATTACATCGTAAGAGGATCATAGAGGATCATCATAAGATCGAAACACATAAGAGGAGTATATATACGTACGCGGCAATCAAAAGAAAGCTTAACATATATTCTTCTAATAATTGGACGATGTTCCCCCAAAATATCTTATAATTCTAAGGATCTTCAAATGATGAGAAGTGCTACTGAGACAGACCACATGTCATCGATCGACTGAGTGAATATTAACGTCACACTGTTCAGCTACGCGAGGCTTTCGGTAACGGACCTCGTAATTTTGAACCATGGTTAAGTGATTAGGATTACACATGAGGTGGCACACCCTCTCCTAACTACCACACCACACCAACGGAAGGACGTTTGAGCTCTCGACAGATTTAACGTGCATCGAACCCCTACATGGTGGGTTTTCAGTGGTACTGGGCTCGAACTCGTGACACGTCAGCCATAAGTCTGTTATCTTGACCACTAGGCTACCACGGACACTCCAAAAGCTCAGAATTATGAGGTGTGTTAATCATAGTCTGAGTTTGATTACAAATGATTGTTTATTATAGTATTTCGACGCTACATTTGGTCTATTGGTAACGAACCTCGTAATTACTGCCAGATGACGAAAAAGACATCTAAGCTGGTATCACCACTTCACACTTCCTCATCATGCCAATATGAGTCATGACAGATTTAATTAACATCAGCCCCCTCCACACGAAAAAACTACAGTGGTACTAGAAGTCAAACCCCCTACTCCGCAACGCTGGCCATTGTTTAGATGATATCCTGTTTTTCGTGCACAAATCATCGTAAAAAGTTTATTTTAAAAAAAAAACGAATTAAAAAAATATTTTTATTAGTTAGATAAAGTAAGTGCTATAAAAAGAACTTAAGCAAAACTCTAGTATTATGTCTTAGCCCTTCTTCCTCAATAATTAATTTCTTTTTTCCCTAATGACCCAAACAACACTAAACATCAAACACCTAAAAAGTACTTTTTCAACCTAGTCTGATACCTTAATACAACGATAAATTCTATATCCCAAATGTTCAGCAAGTTCAGCGTCATATACAGGGGTTGATACACGTTAAGTTTGTCGAAGTTCAAAATCCTCCAGTGACATGTACGTGACTTTACTGTGATTCAAAATTACGTGGTCTGTTGTCAATAGCTCTCGAGTTACTTTATAGTGTAATGTTAAAATTACACTCACTCCTCAAGCTTAGCAATACCGATGCATCTAATAATATGGAAATTTGATAATTATTGGTAATTTCTTACGTTAATATGTTCATTATAAAATTTGTAAGGAAAAGTATTGTATGTAAATGCATAAAAATTTCTTTTCTCTCTTTAAGGCAAGAATGAAGTTAATATACTTTAATATAAGCACGAAAACATACTTGCGAAAATTCCTGCATAGATCTTAAGAAAGAGAATCTTTTTTCATCAATCAAACATGGAGGAGGAGATATAATGTCTGGGGGTGCGCATGAAGCCTTTGGGTTGGTAATCTGGAATTTATTGAATCAACAATGTACAAAACTGATTACTTGAACTTATTGAAGTTAAATATCAGGGTAAGTGCCAAAAAAACTTGCGGTGAGGGATAATTTTTGCTTTCAGCAGGACAAAGATACCAAGCTAATGACCTACCTTGAGAAACCATGGCTGTTCTATCATGTACTAAACCAATTCCGTAAGCCATCCCAGTCCCCAGACCTTATCACAATACAACATTTGTGGTATTTACTTGAGTAAATAATTAGGGAGAACGCAACAACATCCAAGGAAATGCTAAAATCTCTCTGTTCGAGCATGCGCAGTGGGTGCCGCGCGGTGGTGATTAAGTGTATTAAGCGAAACGCGAATTGAGAGTTTTCAGAGTGTGTGTGGGAGATCAGACGAGCGAGAGCGCGGAATTACGGTGCCCATCGCAAGCGTTCCGACATACACCCTGAGCAACCGAGTGTGAAAATAAAAGAGTTGTGTCAACATCCTCGTCTGGTTTCCTGAGACAAAAACACATAGGGACCACTTCCCCAACATGGTCCATCCAGCCGAGCCGGAGAAGTGAGCTATTCAAGGTGACGTGAGTAGTGGTCTTTGTGTTTTTATTATTATAAATTGAGGACTAAATTAATTTTAGAAAAATGTTTAAGAACTGCCGTAAGGAAGATCTTCGGGTCGTAGCTCTTGAACTTGGTGAGACTGTTGCTGAAAAAGTAACTATCGTTGAGTTAACTGAAATTATTAAAGAAAATAAATATTTTAAAGAGGATGGTGAATTTGTTAAAGAATTAATTCAATATACGATCGAGGACCGTAAGAAAAGAAGACCGTAAGAGAGGAGGAAGACCGTAGAGGAAGACCGTAAAAAAGAAGCGGAAAATAGGTTACGAGAAAAGGAACTTGAGCTTGAACTAGCACGTTTAAATGTTAGAGTTAATTCAGATAACGAGATAACTGGTGAGGGTTGTAACTCGCTGGATGCGTTAGTGAAAAGTGTTCGAATCCTAATGGTGAAGGTGCCTAATAGACCTGAAGGTTGGGCACTCTTTTTCGCTTGGTTAGAAAGAGCCTTAGTATAAAAAATGTGCCCGAGAAATTCAAGTTGGAGATTTTATTAAATTTGTTGGGAAGAAAAGCTTCAAATGTGTTAACATATGTTAAAGATGACGAGCTTAACAATTATGAACAACTAAAATCAATAATACTGAGAGAATATGAGCCAAGTGCAAATCAATTCCTTGAACAATTTAAAAAAGCTACGCGTCATCCAAATGAAACATATATTCAATATACTTCTCGCTTAATTACAAATTGGCAGTATTACTTAAAATTAAGGAAGGTCTCTGATTTTGACAACTTAAATGATCTTATTGTGTCTGACAAAATTTTCAGTTCGCTTGAAAAAGAGGTAGTGTCACACATTTCCGTTCGAGCAGGAAATGATTGGTTTTACCCACTAGAGCTTGCCAAAGAGATAGACTTGTATAACACTTCATGGGGAAAGAGCTTACAACCTTTGCTGAATGTCTTTACTAGAAATAATCCAGTGAAAAACGCGTCAAGAGTATTTTTGAGTGAGATTAAAGATTCTAAATGTGTTTGTTGAGCTGAATCGCATCCATTATATAAGTGTGCAGTGTATTTAAAACTTCCCATAAATAAGAGAATTGATCTGATTAAAACTAATAACCTTGCTTTAATCGAGATTTGTTTGCTCTGAGTGTCAAAAGAGACATCATAAAACGATACATTATACAGCCCAAAACCAGGAAGTAACGAATTCCACCTTTAAACCTCTTAACACATCAGCGCCAGTCTTCGAGTCGCGAGTAGAAATGCATAACTTATTAACCGCAACGAGTATAAACGGAAAAAAAATGTGTTTTGCTAAGCTCAGCAATTTGTTATATAAAATGTGAAAATGGTTTATTCCCAGTCAAAGCAATTTTAGACAGCGGATCTACATCTAACTTTTTAACGAGGAGCTTATGCGATTTAATTGGATTGAAAAAATACAGAACTAATGTTTCGGTTTCGGGACTAAACAAAACAGTAATTCCAATAGACTCGCGTGTTTCAGTATCTATTGGCAATAAAGAAGGGAGTTACATTAAAACATTAGACTTTTTTTTTTGGTACCAGCAATAACGGAAGATCTTGTTCCAACAACGAAAATCGATTTTAATCTGAATAATATTCCCAATCTTAAATTAGCTGACAAAAATTTCAATATTCCAGAGCGCGTGCAAATGCTATTAGGTGCAGAAGTATTTTATGAATTAATGTTACCCGGACAGTTCAAGACGGAGGGTTCAAATGTAATTTTTCAAAACACTGTTTTCGGATTTATCGTTTCCGGATCTATTTCTTCAGACGCGCAGGGAAAAGAACATTGTGGGTTTATTCAGGCTGCGGATAATCTAGAGCATTCAATTAAGAAGTTTTGGGAAATCGAAAATGTAGAAATAAATTCTGTTAAAACCAGTGAATTAGACATTTGTGAAGACCATTTTAAAAACACTCATTCGAGAGATGACCAGGGAAGATATACGGTGGCGATGCCATTAAAAGTTCCTTCATGTCTTGGTGAATCCAGACAAACCGCGATTCAGAGATTAAACTCCTTGTGGAAACGACTAAGAAGAGATAAAGAATATTTGTCCCTGTATGAGAAATTTTTACAGGAATATGAGGATTTGAGCTACATGAGAGAAATCAAGGCGGATGGATCTGGAGTTTCATTTTACATGCCACACCATGGTGTTTATCGCCCCGAAAAGTCTACAACTAAACTGAGAACTGTTTTTAATGCATAAAGTCCTTCAACGAGTGGGAAATCTCTGAATTCAATTCAATTTAATGGCGGACTGGTCCAAGAAGACCTCTTTTCCATTATGGTTCGCTTCCGAAAGCACAAGTATGCCTTTACTACGGATATAGAGAAAATGTTTCGCATGATAAACATACATCCGGAGCAAACGTTTTTACAAAGAATTCTGTGGAAGAAAGGCATAGGAGAGCCAATAAAAACGTACGAGTTAACTACAGTCACCTACGGCACAGTTAGCGCACCTTATCTAGCCACGAGGACTTTGAAACAGTTAGCGATGGATGAAGCTAATAATTTTCCTTTAGAAGCTCCTGTGGTGCTGAGTGACTGCTACATGGATGACATACTATCGAGATCCGAGAGTATAGAAGAGATAATCGAGTCGCAGCATCAATTAATAGAAATGTTCAAGACCGCAGGGATGCATCTTCATAAGTGGTGTGGAAATTTACCCGAGATAACTTCCAATCTACAGGAGTATGCTTTCTTGTAATCTCATGAGACTAAAGCGCTAGGAATAATTTGGAATCCTAAGTTAGACTGTTTTCTTTTCAGAATAGAGCAACGAAGGCCAACTTCATTCACCAAAAGAATGGTTTTGTCTACTATTGCAAGAATCTTTGACCCTTTGGGTCTCCTCGGACCGATCATAACTTGGGGCAAAGATATTTATGCAAAGATTGTGGTTGCTGGAATTGGGATGGAGTGATGAACTTCCTTTTAAAGAAGAAAAGGAGTGGCGTCGATTTATCGACTCTTTGGAAGCCGTGAATAACATCTCTATTGACCGATGTATTGTGATTCTCGGAGCGGAGAGCATTGAGTTACATGCATTTAGCGACGCATCGGAAAAGGCGTATGGTTCATTCATTTATCTCAAGTCTATATCTGCCCTTGGAGAAGTCAAAGTGTGTCTCGTAACGAGTAAAAGCCGAGTGTCGCCTCTGAAACAGATTTCCATTCCAAGACTTGAACTGTGTGGGGCAGTTCTGGCCGCTAAATTGATGAAGAAGGTGAAGGAGGCATTGAATCTTCAGATTACAGCTGTGCATTTTTGGTCGGATTCGACTATTGTGATTTCATGGATACATCGAGAATCAAGAGAATTGAAGACGTTCGTGGCTAATCGAGTGTCTAAGATTCATCAACTAAGTTCCTGTGACCAGTGGCATCACATTGCATCAGAACAGAATCCTGCAGATGTGTTATCTAGAGGATTAATTCCTGAGGAGCTTCGTGACGACTCTCTATGGTGGCATGGTCCTGAGCTTCTACAGAGTACTTATTCAACTACTGTCATTGCAGAACCAACCCAGAGAGATGACTTTGACTGCGAACTAAGGGTGTCTGAGAGAATTCTGGAAACTTCATTGCTGAGCTCCAAGAACTTTGACTGTTTCAACCATCTTATGGACCTTACTAATAATTATTTTAAAATAATACATATTGTTTCTTATATTTATAGATTTTTACACAATTGCAGATCCAAGGTGAAAAAGAGGGGACCTTTAACTACAAGTGAGATAAATGATGCAGAAACCTGGCTTATTAAACAGGACCAGAGTGGCATTAACTTAAGTGGCCCGTCAGGTAATCTTAAATCTTTGAAAATATTCCAGGATGATAAAGGAATCCTGAGAGTTGGTGGAAGGCTGGAAAAAGCTTCCATACCCTACAGCCAAAAGCATCCAGCTATACCGGCTAAAAATTCTAAATTAAGTAAAATATATTTCATAACTTTGCATAAGAAATTATTTCACGTTGGTCCACAAGGACTGCTGAATGCAGTAAGATTGAGATTTTGGGCTTTAGGAGGTAGAAACCTAGCTAGGAAAACGGTTCATACTTGTGTGGTGTGTTTCAAGTGTAAACCAATTCCCTCTTCTCAAATAATGGGCAATCTTCCATATGAAAGAGTAAATATGGCCCCTCCATTCAGTACAGCTGGACTAGATTTGGGAGGTCCATATTTTGTAACTTACAAACACCAGAGAAAGGGCGTTTTGAATAAAATTTATGTTTGTGTTTGCATTTGCTTTGTGACTCGTGCCATTCACCTAGAAATTCTTTCCGATTTGACTTCGGATGCAATAATTGCGACCCTTAAGAGATTCATGTCTAGGCGAGGAAAATGTTCCAAAATTTTTACGGATAATGCAACAAATTTTGTTGGTGCGAATTCTCAACTAAAGGTATTTTATAAGACCCTTAACTTTCCAGATCAAAATCTGGCGGCATCTAAATCTGACTGAGGAAGGTATTGAATGGAATTTTATTCCACCAAGGGCCCCACATATGGGAGGCGGGCATAAGGTCAGTGAAGTATCACCTCAAGCGAGCACTGGGAAGATTCTGACTCACATACGAGGAGTTTGAAACAGTGATTATCCAGGTGGAAGGAATTTTAAATTCCAGACCCCTTACACCAATATCCAATGATTTTGATAACTTTGAGGTATTAATGCCTGTGCATTTCTTGATTGGTAGATCAATTAATTCTATTCTTGAGCCCCCTAGTAATTAATATTAGTGACAATAGATTAAGCCGTTGGCAGAAAACAACAAAGGTAATTCAGGTAGTTTGGAAAAAATGGAGTACCGATATTATCTGAATACTCTCCAACAGAGAGGAAAGTGGATGATCGAGAAGGGCAACGTAATGTGTGGTACAATGGTAATTGTAAAGGAGGATTTTACACCAGTTTGCAACTGGATTTTAGGGCGCGTCGTTGAGGTCTATCGTGGTTCTGATGGTAAAGTGAGAACAGTCGGAATTAAAACAAAGACCGGAGAATTTAAGAGGCCCATAACTAAGATCTGTATTCTACCTATAGATGTAAATAATTAAGGTTAATTTCCATTTAAGAAATTATGTGTTTGTCTTTAAATTGTGCTATTGTAATTTTAACTTGTTTTTTTTTTACTGAAAATTTATAGTACCTTTTATATATATAATAATTTTGAAAACAATTGTGTAATTTTTTGTGAAACTTGTTGTGAATTGTGAAACTGTATTGTGCTATTGTTGAATATTAATATTGCAAGGCCGGGGGTATGTCCGAGCATGCGCAGTGGGTGCCGCGCGGTGGTGATTAAGTGTATTAAGCGAAACGCGAATTGAGAGTTTTCAGAGTGTGTGTGGGAGATCAGACGAGCGAGAGCGCGGAATTACGGTGCCCATCGCAAGCGTTCCGACATACTCTCTGAGCAACCGAGTGTGAAAATAAAAGAGTTGTGTCAACATCCTCGTCTGGTTTCCTGAGACAAAAACACATAGGGACCACTTCCCCAACACTCTCATAGTAGAAGAATGGAACAAAATATCCACAGATGAGCCAATGAAGCCAGTTGAATAGCTGCTAAATACATTGAGGGAGTTATAGAAAGCACGGAATAGCTTAAAAGGTATTAACTTTTAGTTAAAATCCATTATTGTGATGGTTTTTTCCAGTGTACGCACATGATTTGTTTCGTTTTCAAGTTATAAATATTTTTATTATTTTATGTTATAATCAGTTGATTGCTGCTTATACTGTTTGAATTAACGACGTTAGAGGAGCCAATAAAAAATAGCATTGATTCAAAAGGACATTTAATTAGCGATATTTGCATGAATATGAAAGATGATCGTCTGTACGCAGACGTTTGGAGCAGTGGCGTAACGGAGAACATTTGGGCCCCCCTGCAAAGTCAGGTTTTGGGCCCCCCACGTTGAATTTTACAAAGGGTAGGCACTTGCGTCAGTCAGGCTTTGGGCCCCTTAGAACCCTGGGCCCCCCGCGATGCGGGGGTTGCCGGGGTGTATGTTACGCCACTGGTTTTTAGACAAGTGTATATTAATTCAATGTTTAATCATTGTGCCTTATATTTGGCAATGAATATCAGTATTTTGAACCATGTTTTAGTAAAGAGGATGACACCTTAGATTGCACTCCATTCTTCAAACTTCTGTACCGTATCAAAGTGGGGATATTAAGCCAAAATATATTTAAAGTGCATCATCCCCTCTACATTGCGGGTCTTGAATTCACAACTTCACCAACTACGAGTCAGAAGATTTTCTTAGGCAATGGACCAACATGGCGAAGTGCAACAATGTATAAGCATGGCGATTTTCCAGAATAAAGAGTGAACAGTCGCGTAACGTGCACCTCTGCATTGCGGAGGAGCCCAGGTATCTAGGGGCCCAAAGCCTTATTGCCACCATGTATTTACCTTTTGTAAAATGCAACTTGGAGACCCAAAACCTGACTTTGCAGGGGGCCCCAAATGTTTTCCGTTACGCCACTGAGAGTGACAGCGGTAGCCAACTGTTCTTTGTCGCAAACTTGTGGCTAACATTGTATTCGCCTAATCATGGGTTCAAATTCTAAAACAGCTGTGTAGAGAGTTGATGTGTGTTGAATCTGTCGAGGCTCAAAGTCCTTATGTTGGCGTGGTGTGTATGTTTGTGAAGAGTGGAGGGACAGCTCAGGTGACATCCTCGTCACTTGACTATGGCTCT
Organism: Trichonephila clavipes; assembly: GCA_019973935.1. NCBI lineage: Eukaryota > Metazoa > Arthropoda > Arachnida > Araneae > Nephilidae > Trichonephila > Trichonephila clavipes. The sequence continues at coordinate 110,435 of BMAU01017256.1, forward strand.
AAATTACGAGGTGCGATGTCAATAGCCATCGTTTTACTGCACAGTGCAACGTTAATAAACACTTACTCATTGTAATGTAGATTGTTTTTTTGCTTGCAAAACAATCTTTATAATTTTTTTAAACTTTACAATATAGCTAATAATTTATTCCGAGTGGTTATTTTTGTTTTTAAAAAATAATTAATAACCTATTAAATACTATTATACTTAATTTTTATTAAATATTTTTTTTTTCAAAATTATTTTAGACTCGTGATTGTACTTAAAGAAATATAAATTGAAAATAATCTAGTTTAACAAAACTTCAATCTTTAGAAGACTGCCTTTTATCACTGAATGATAGAAGGTATCACTAAGCAACGGCCGTAAAATATTTTTGTAAGATCTACTGAGTTGTATATGTGTGGATATATCTTAAGAAGTACCAGTCCTAAATAATAAATTTAAATACTTATTTTTCTTGTCTTTGCTTCTAATTGGTAAGTATTATTGAGAATAATTATTAAACTGTAAGATGTGTATTTACAGCACGAACTTAGTAAATTCTTTTCAAACTACAAAGTTTAAAATAAATTATTATTCGTTATAAGACTAGAGTATTTTCTTTTACTTCAGATTGAAGTGTTCTTATGTGCTTTAACTCCTCAATTAATCCAGTACACAAACATAACTCTTAAAAACTTTTATTCTAATGTTAACCGATATTAAGGATACAAACCATGAAGATTAAATCCATAAATTAAAAAAGTATAAAGAATACAAAATATTCAAAGAGATAAAAATGAATTGAAAATTAATTAATAAAATAAAATTGCTGTAAAATAAATCATTCGAATTAGAGGTTTAATCATACCTATTCTTCGAGAAAAAAAACAAGAAGTTGTAGCGGGTGGAATAATTAAGATGTTAATTATTAAGATTTAATTTTATGAATATGAAAAATTTAGATTTTTTTATGAAATAAAGAATAAAAAGATGTATTTTTAATAAAATTGATTTAAAAATTGAAAGAGAGCAGAATTTTTATCTTAATTTTACAGAAATAGTTGATCAAAATGCTAAGAGATGGCGCCACCATCTTATTAAAGGCTTTTGACAGCAGAGCAGATGCATTAAAATCAACATTATTCTTGCAGCAAAACAATAAAAAAGTGCTCATTAAACCACGAATGAAAACGTGATAGCGAATTCGCCGTCAACTTTGAATTGACATGAGAAAAGAAAAAGCATGTTTGAAAGAAGCCGTAAGCTTACAGAGTTCTCAGAATCTTAGAGTAAACACACAGCGCGGAAGTTCGCCGTTCAGATACCTTTTTTACGATGGGTAGCATTATTATGTCATGGTCAGTCGGTATGTGATGCAGCACTACAAATTTATCCATGTCTACGAAGTGTATCTGGGTGCAGTTAAACGGCCCCCCGTGGGGGTTCCGAATGAAAGAAGAAATTAAGGGAGAAGGTGCTACACTCGTTGTTTCGAGGGTGAGTTTTAGGCATTTTTAGACTTCGTGACTTATTTTTATCTTTTTTTGCTATCGATGATGCAATGAATTGACTGTCACGTGTGGCATTGAGTAGAAAGCACGGTTGTGAGAAAGTTAAAAATATCAGGTGGCGGAAGCTTCTTTTTCCGTTCTTGTAGAACTTTTGTGAAATATTTTGTAAGAAAACGATTTTTAAATAATTATTTTCGTTTTGGGTAAAATAATGTTTGGTTGTGTATTTATATATTTTATTTAATATTAAATATATATTCAGTGAACAAACGTTTAAGAAAGAAAGTAGAACTTGTTACGGGCATTTTCGATAATGTTATATCGATTGTGTGTTTATAAATTTCTTTCTTTCATTTCTCTCTTCTGATGATTAAATAATTATTTATAAAAGTAGTAATTAACATTGCAAATGTAATGGGATTGTGTGCTTGATTTATTGTTTTTTGAGGCATTCTGGGATGTAAATAAATGTTCTTGCAATGGTTGATTAACATAAAAATATGAGTAAAATATAAACGGAATTTTCCTTTCTTTTTTAAGTGTGAATAAATTGTGAAAAATAAAATATGTTAATTTTTCAAAATTACACCTTTAAATAAAAATTTATTTTTAAATTATATAATATATACATTTAATGCCGTATTTCTTTCCGACATTCTAATTGAATTTTTAACTGGCTTTTTAAGACTATTTCCTTTATTTAAAGCATTTTAATTGAATAACTTATTTTAATACGTCTATGAATTTTTTTAAAATTATGTTCATATGATTGCAGCAAATTCGAAGCTGAATGATTCATAAACAAAATAAACACGATAAAGTAAATTTATAGGATTTGAAATATATATATATATATATATATATATAATATATATATATATATATGTATATATATATATATATATATATTTATTTCAGTGGTTTTAAAGTGTATTCTTTTTTTCATTTTCAAAAACGTTCCTTTTTATAAATGTTTGAAATTTTGTTTTCAAAATGTAAGAGTACCTAAAACTTCCATTTTTAAACGAAGAATTTTTTTGAACTTTTTTTTGAAGGATAAATAAGTGGGCCCGCTTTTGTACAAATCCTCTAATCTAAAAAAAAGAAAAGAAACGAGTCTTACAGTAGTCGCATATAATGAGTAAACATCTGACATGCTATCGTGGTATAAATACGCAATATTAACTTTTTTCCTGAAAAAAATATGAATCGGGTATGATTGGAAATAATTTTCTATCGAATAATTATATCTTTAATGAAAATTGTACTTAATTAACAAAAGGAGTAAAAAATGCAATATTTTATCAATCAAAAATACTTTTTCTTGTTCAATTTTGGCAATAGCGGAGACAATAGACTTTTGATAACTAAAATATGACACATATACTTGTGATTTCAAAGTATTTAAAAACAGTTGAGAAAAAAACAGCGTCAATAACTGTACCACTGTTAGCAGTCGAAACATTCTAATTTTTGTGTTCATTTCGAGCTTGAGTTCATCCTTCATAAAAGCTATCAGCGGCTCAGCTTTTGGCAAACTGAAGTTAAAGTTAAAATCACCACTCAAAATTGGGGCAAGCGGGTGATAATTTTTTTAAAAGAGCAGAACCACCTTCGTTATATGGTAAAAGTACAAAATGCAGGAAATCTTTAATTTTTGAAATGATAACTTCTATTGGCGCGATTTGCTAGAGAGTGAACTTGAATGAACGTCACGCTCGGGAATGTAACGCTCCTTCGGCTTTCTTCGCCTGTATCCGGAAAACTTGCTCCGACAAGATTGGTCCATCCCTAAAAAGAAAGCACGTGACTGAAAGAGAGGGACGTTCTCCAAAGGTTTTTATTCCCTTTTCTTCCCCCCTCCCCTGAAGCCGAAGCAATGCTCACTCACAAAGTCAAAAAATAGAAGTTTCCCTTCGGGAAACAGGTACTCCTACAACCCATTCTTCGTATTTTCTCCCTTTTATTCTTGTGTCATTATTGAATTTCCTTCTTTTTAGTTTTGAGGACACGGTATATTAAATTGATGTATTTATGCCAACATCCCTAATTGTGTATAAATTTAAGATATTTTGTTTTATATAAGAAATTAGAGAGTGTTTAAATGTGAAATTGGTGTTTTGTTTATTCTGTCACACACACACACACAAATCTTAATTAACTTAAAAATATTATTAATTACTTAACTTAAAGCTGCACACATTTTGTACTAATGCATCGTTATTGCTGTGTGACCAACTGGTCATCTTATAAACTTGGCAACCATACGTTTTGTTTTTTTTTGTTTCCCAAAAGATGAACAGTTGATGCAAACTTCAAAAGAGACAATCCCTAGGAAATTAAAAAATAAATCAGATGATATTTCAATAGAAGAGTATCAAGTTTTAAAGTACATAGTGGGTTATTGCGTTTATAATATAAAATTCGAATGCTACGATTACAAATATAGATTTGTTGTAGATAAAAAAAATCAATTTCGATTCAGAAAATGTCGAAAAGGCAAAATATTTGAGACTTCTGGATAGAGGCAGGCCCTCTTTTCCTTTTAGGAACGCTAAGTGCATGCCTAGGGCGCAAAAAATTGGAGGGAGAAAAAATTAAAATTACAGAGAACGTGTACAACCGCCTAGTGTTTATTTAAAAAAAAATCCAATTATTCTCTTTCATTATCTATATCTAAATTATCATATCTTCGTTTCGCTATCGGCCAAATTATTATGTAAAAATCATTTGGCTTTATATTTTGTTTCAAGCATACAGTTATCAAATTGTTCTCAAAAAAATCTTTAAATCTGTAAAATCTTTATCGCAACGTTTCTCAAACTGTGGGGTGTGCCCACCTAGAAGGGCACGATAACCCTACTTGGGGGAAGGCGCGATCATATCGCGAAAAATTGAAAATGAAATATTTAAAATAATTAGCAATTTAATACAATAAATTGCAATTTCAAATAATTACAAAATAAAATACATTCTTATGTAATAGAAAATTAAATACACATTCACACTGATATAATACACACTAATATACACTGGTGTGCAAAAATTAAGGACGAGACGGTTTTTTCAATATAACTTTGTACAAAAGCTTTCCAAATCAACACATTTAATACCGTAAGATCCCCAATACGTAAGGACATGTGTAATATGTAAGCAACACTTACTAAAACAGAAATCAGAGGGATAAAAAGAAGCTTGATTGAAAAAGTAGCATGGAGCGCAATGCGACTGAAGGCCGAAACACACCTGTGATGGGTGTCCAGCAAGAAACATCCGGTCTTTAGTAGGGGATATGATCTCCCGTGTCTGCTAGGCAGGTTTCACAGCGTCTGCCCATGCTGAGAATGAGGGTGTCAATGAGTTGTTGAGGCATTGTTGCCCATTCGTCTTGCAGCGCCAATCGAAGCTCCCGAATCGTTACTGGTGGTAAGGTACGAGCTGCCAAGCGTCTGCCTAGAAAATCCCATACATGCTCGATGGGATTGAGATCCGGAGATCGTGCCGGCCAATCTATACGTTCAATATCCTCACTCTCTAAGAGCTGTTCGGCAGCTACTGTGCGATGACATGGTGCATTGTCGTCCATGAAAAGGAACTGCAGACCCATAGCACCTCTAAAAAGACGCACATATGGAAGAAGAATCTCGTTTCAATAACGGGTCCCGTTGACTGGACCTGCGTCGAAGATGTGAAGGTCTGTACGACTACCAAGCATGATGCCTCCCCAAACGAGAACACCGCCACCTCCATACCTGTCCCTTTCAATGATGTTCGAGGGATGATTGTGGCTTCCCCGCTCTCTCCAGATGAGTATGCGATGAGAATCGCTACTCAAACTGAATCTGCTCTCATCTGTAAAGAGTACTCGTCCCCATTCATTGTCTCTCCAATTCCGGTGTTCCCGGCACCTCAGAGAACGCTTTCTCCGATGGGCAGGCGTTAAAGGCACACACCGAACAGGGCGTCGTGCAAACAGACCACCACCGTGCAGTCTTCTGGCCACGGTAAAACGCGATATCGGTCGTCCAGTCGCCTGTGTCGTGTGTCTAGCGATTTCTCCCGCTGTATGCCGCCTGTTTCTTCTGGCCTGTAAAACAATGTACCGGTCCTCTGCGGGTATGGTTCCTCGTGGACGACCACTACTGAACCCCCGGATAGCTGTTCCTGTAGTTTGAAATTGTCTCCAAAGTCGTGAAACGATGCTGTGAGCAATTCCGAACTCTGCAGCCACACTTGTCACACTGCAGCTTTCCTCCAACTTCCCAATGATTCGATCTCGGGTAAAAGCATCCAGATGTCGTTTAACAGATTGATTATTCGCCATTTCTCGCTGAGGCAGCAACTCGGTGTGATTTTAACTGCTATGCGGCGTGCAATCTCTTTGCCAGAAATACTGATCTTACACCGACAACATGCTTTATACTACTCAGACACTCCCCCATTACGTCTACCTGCATATCTACGCATGTGCTACCGTACATCACCTTACTTAATCTCCTGATTGGTCTTTCTGTCCGCTCTGCCTCTTCGTTCAGCTGATATGCTAATTTTTCGACTTCGTCCTTAATTTTTGCACACCAGTGTAAATGAATCAGTACCGCACAAAGTATTTGATGGTTAATTTATCAATATTCAATAAAAAACAAGTTTAGTAATTACTAGTGACTCCCTTGGGCTTGTTATATACAAAATTATATATTAAACTTAATATGTATCTTGATACTTATAGTACTGTTTATAATTAAAGTCGTATTGTATCGTAGTTTTACGATCAAAGTACATTATAATTACATTCAACACATTGTTACTATAAGAAGGGGCGCGATGAATATTCCGACGGAAAACTGGGTCGCAAATATTGAAAGTTTAAGAAGCACTACTTTATCGCAATCTACAACTCTCTTTTTGGTATCATGAGTCCTTTTAGATTCTAAACAGGATATCTGTTCACAAGAACGCCGAGGGTTCAATTCTCTCCCCCCTCCTCATACACCAACAGATTTTTAATCTGCAGCATAAAGATTACGGCTCAGCCCTTTTTATAGCTTTTTTTTTAAAAAAAAACTTAATTCCCTCCTCCTCCTCCCCATAAAAAATTATGTGCATGCCCTGCTTCAGTTTACCAGTTTTATTATAAAATTATCGTGTCAATAAAATTCATAAATCCAAGCTGCTAAATATATCTTGTGCGGGTTTGCTTTTTTACTCTGTGCTTTAAAGAGACGTTTGCAGCTCTCCAGTCTTCTCCCTCTTTGTATCGTTAAAAATTAAATATTTTACTAAAAAAATATCCCCCTTTTTTATACATATGTATTGAAAAATTTATCTGTGTTTACTTATATATTTAAACATTAGATTGACTTAAGACAATTACTCGTATTGTAAATTGTTTCTCGTCAACAAAGTTTTTAGAAAATCAGTGAAAATATTTGGATTACTCCTAAAGCAGGCAGAGTCCATTTTGTTGGTAAAAATACCGCAGTGGGAAAAAGTTTCCTGGAAGGGTTCCCTCTGTAAAGCCCCCCAACAGAAACACATTCTTTATTTTATGACCTGCTCAAGGGCTAATAAAAAGAGGGTTTAAATGACCCTTCAGAAAATACACTTTTTCGAAGAGAGATAGTTGACGCAATTTCAAATCAGCAAACACACATACAATTTCTTCAATTGTTCTTTTTTTTAACACTGCAAACGGTAATTATGATTTTACTTTTAATTTATTTTGTATTTTCCCTTAAGATTTATAAAAATGTACAAAAATTTTTTATCATATTAAGGTAAAATCAAAGCATATGTTTATTATTTGCTTTCCTTTACAAAGGTGGAAGTGAAAATAATGTTCAGCTTAATGAAATCTATTTAAAAAAATTTTTATTGCAAATTTTCCGTTTTACATCAGCTAATTTTAAGACTTTTGTCTATATATATAGACAATACATATATATATATATATATATATATATATATATATATATATATATATATATATAGACAATTCAATGCACTTTTGTTGTACTTTTATGTTAATTAATATGCATTAATATGGATTTCTTTGCTTGAATACATCTTCTAAAAGCGCGCATTTCTATGCAAGAACAGTTTTATAAAGATTAATGATTAGTGTAAACAGGTTTTTTTATAATTTTATCTGATTGAAATATCATTTTACATTAAGTCAGTTTTTTCGTAGACGTTTCTTATATTCTTATGAGCCTTTCATGAGTGATATTTGTCCCTTTTTCCGGTAAAATATTAGACATCCTTCTAAAGTATTAATACATAACATTTATCTGAAAATATTTTAAGTGAGAATTATAAAAAAAAATTAACATTGTGACAAATCTATACGGAACTTTATCACTAACCTTCTGAGTCGTCTTTTTTAGGGAAATTTAATTCCCTACCTATTTCCAATCAGCTCCAAAAAGAGGACATGATTCCTTGTTATATGCAGATTAGATAAAGTATTTAAGTCAAACGAAATCGTAAAGTTAGAGCAGTAGGAGAGAGAGATTGAAGCAGAAAGGCATAATAGTGAAATTAGAAATTTATAATTGAAGATTTCTTGGTGGATAATTTACTCTCAAGAAGAGTTGAGATTGTGTGGTAAATATTGATTTATATTTGAAGTCTCATTAAACGTTTATATTAGGATTGAGATTAAAGTTAAATGTTCAATAGGAACATTATTAAATATAAATCTGGGATCTCTTATCGTGGTAATCTCTGCGTGATCGATATTCTAATTTTTAATTAATTGGATCATTAAATATTTAAGTTAATTTAAAGGACATTCCCTTTAAAAAACATCATAATACTAGTTAGATATATTTGTTAATAAGTCTTTGATTCTATTTGGATAAGATAACCAAATAAAGAAAGTTATTTATAAAAATGGCTACTGGCTCTTATCTGACTCCTACTTATTCTCGTTCTCAAACTGAGGTCCAAGGGGACCTTCACAACATAAATGTGGAAATATTAATCTATGACCTAAAAAGAAATAAATGTCATAAGCTTTATATTATTGACAGCGACTGCGAGTAGTGCTGTATTCATACCTTTCGTCAAGTCATCAAAAAGCTGTCATGCCCTGTTCCTAAGTTTTCCTTGCCCAACTCAAACAAGAAAAACAATGACCCAAATGAAAATACGACAAAGTACGGTACAACGCTTGACGAAGTTTTTTTTAGATAGTTAAATAATTTTGAATCTATATATAAGGCATTTATAACCTATTTCAGCTACCATAAACCTATTGTTTCTTTCTTAGAATACAATTAATTAACAAATATATATATTTAGCGCAAAAAATATTACTTTATGTGTACAGACATATGAATAAATAATTTTTTATGATAATACTACTATAATATCCCCTTGTTTTTTTTATTCACCTAACTAATCCCTGAAATAAGATTACGAAAATGGAAGTTATCACTTCTATCGTGTGGTCATAAGCACACACACTTTTTTTTAACCGTTTGATTCGAAGAAATGTATACGACCACCGAAATCACTGTTTGTCCATTTTCAAATAAGCATTCTGCCGCACTTATGCCCCCCAATATCATGACTAACGGATTTAGAGTCAAGCGCTCGAGTGCTTGATGGCTACAAGAGATGGATGCCCATGCGAGGGTAGCGAAAAGACACAGCCACGCATATTCTCAATGGTCAAATCAAGTAGCTCGCGCTTACGTCACATCCTGTTACACACATCCGTCCCTTTTCACGAAATCATTCCCAACAAATATCCAGCAACCGAGAGGAAAGATGTTACACTTAAAAAAATATCGTTACTTAGGAGAAAGTTTTCCCTTTTTCTTAACATTTTCCATCAGTCATGGACAAACAATTTTAATATTTTGACTTCTTGGGAGTTGAAACATACGTCGACGATCGCTTGCTGTATTCAAAACTCTGTTCCCACTCATTTTCCATGAAAGAAAGAAAAAGGCAGAGAGTTTCATTGACGTAGATAGTGTGCAAGGTAACAGATGAATGGAAAAATAGTGTTATAGATAGGATTACCAGAAATAAAGTTATATACCAGGTGTCCACAATTAAAGGACCCTACTTCAAAATTGTCTACAGACGAAACTATTGTTCAGAAAGTTGTAAAATGTTGTGTACGACATAAAGAAGGGATGGGAATTTGTTTGAGCGAATAAAAATAATTAGTTCAAAATTTCGCCACTAGAGGGCGTTTTTGAATGAAGGCCATCCACAGGACACGGTAACACAATAACTGATACTCATTAAAAAACACAATCTCTAAAATGAACAGCAAATTTTAATTAAACTTCTTCGATGACTAATTTTCAAAAGATTTACACGAAGGAAGAAAATATGCAAATTTTTTCGACGTCACACAGCAACTGTTATGAAAGCAATCAACTTTCATGGAAGATTAGTTTATTTTCATTGTGCTCGGTATTGCTAATCAGAATGTCATTATGTTTACCAGACCAAGCGTTGTTAGTAAAGTTATTCTATCAAAACGATAATTCCGCAATAGTTGCTCTACGGAAATTTCGGACATTAAAGGGGTTGCGAAAAGGTCCATTGACTACTAAAAATCTTCGATTGATGGTAACCAAATTTGAAGAAACAGGATCGTTGAATGTTCGTTCTGGAAGAGGAAAAAAACCTGTTTCTGCGGAAGCAATAGAGAAAGTAGCACTTCCGGTGGAAGGGGACAAATCATCCAACGTGCTGGCTAGTACAAGTGTTCGCCGTGTGGCAGAAGCATTGGATCTGCCTCGTTCTACTGTCCAGAAGATCATGCGAAACATCCTCCGTTACTATCCATACAAGCTTCAATTTGTGCAGGAATTGCTTCCACATGATTTCGAGACTCGACATCTGTTCTCACTGCAGTTTCTTGCTCGTTTGGAAGTTGATCCAGAATGGCCTTGGAATATCCTCTGGACAGACGAAGCCCACTTTCATTTGGACTGTTCGGTGAATACTCACAACTGCCGAATTTGGGGAACAGACAATCCGCATTCCACCTTACGAGTTCCACTACACTCACCAAAAGTAACGGTGTGGTGTGGGTTTTCCGCGTCTTTTATTCTTGGCCCGTATTTTTTCGAGGAATTAGGTGCTGGAGGTCCAGTAACATGTTCTATCACTGGACAGCGATATGCATCGTTAGTACGGAATAAAATTATTCCAGATCTGCAAGCACGTCAGTGCCTTTCACGCATAATTTTTATGCAAGATGGAGCTCCTCCACACATTACACGTTGTATTACGGACGTTCTCAAACATCACTTCACAGAAGAACGTGTGATCAGCCGCCAATTTCGTCATTTGTGGCCTCCCCGATCGCCTGACCCCAATCCATGCAATTTTTGGCTTTGGGGCCATTTAAAACAGCTGGTAAGTTGTGATCAACCAAACACTTTACCTGATCTCAAAGACAGTATTTCACGACATGTTCTTAACATTTCCCAGAACACACTGCGGTCAACGGTGTGGGGGGAACATGCTATTATAAGATTTCAAATAGTAGCTGAAAACGATGGTCATCATGTTCAGCATTTATTGTTGTAACAAAATTTGTAAACTGTTATAAATGTATGCTAAATATGATCTCCATTAAAAAGCCCTCTAGTGGTGAAATTTTGAACTAATTATTTTATTCGCTCAAACAAATTCCCATCCCTTCTTTATGTCGTACACAACATTTTACAACTTTCTGAACAATAGTTTCGTCTGTAGACAATTTTGAAGTAGGGTCGTTTAATTGTGGACACCTGGTATATATATATATATATATATATATATATATATATAGTCATTAACGCCTTGCTCCACACACACAGCAATTTGTTTGGAAAACATTTTACCCGTTGTACGCTCTTGTCAACACTTTTGCCTTCATGTTACACATATTTGAAAATCACAAGAATTTTTTTCTTCAATGCTGCTTATATACGGGTTTCGAATTTTGAGTAAATTTTTGAAGAAAGAACGCATTCTCTGCTTGTACAAGGATCGACTTATGTAATTCTTTTGGGGATATATATATATATATTTTGGTATTATTTATGTGAAGATGCTATTGTTTTTTTAATTATGATAATTATGTATATTGATACATAATGATATTTTCGAAATATTGTAACCAGTAAAAAGGAAAAAAAAAAAAAAGGTTTTGCCCCCCCCACAGAGTTAAAAAAAAATTCTTTTGAACATTTGCAAAACAGAAATATAATACAGTAGAACATCTTTTATCCAAATCGATTGGGACCGGACACCGTTCGGATAACCGAAAACCGAATGCGATCCATGCAGTATATGAAACCGGACACTATACGAATGTTGAAAATCATTACGTGCGGCAAACAAGCTTGAAGAAAAAGCAAAATAGGTGGAAAATGTCGCAATTTTACCTTTATTGTGGAAAATAATCACTTATTTTTCACTGTACCATTGTACATCTTCCTTTTGTCGTTGCAAGGTCTCTGATTCTCTTGAGCAGCAGGAGTTGAGTAGGACAGCACTCTGATTGTTATTCGTACCACTCCATATCTGTCTCTAACGCAGAAAACCTGTCAGCATTTGATGGACCCTTGCTTCTTTCGTTGTTGTTGTTGCCCTCGTCTTTATCTGTTTCATCGTCGACAGGTTCGGATTCTTCTTGCACGGAAGTCACAAACTCGTCATCATTTGGCATTTGAAATCCACAGTTTTCTGCATCGCAGGCCATCCAGGTTTCCACATCTTTTTCATCGCATTCTTGAAATCCTGGGATCGATTGGACAAAGTCAGTAATCACACACACACAACTGAAATTTCCCAAATATCACTGATCTTAGGTTTTCCCGTCACTTTTGGCCTCACGCGAAACAACTGTTGAGCATTGCACTGTTCGAAAACTTATTCATATATAGTACATGTAGTTGACAAAAAAAAAAAAACTTGTCCGGATAATGAGAACGTTCGAATAAACGACGTTCTACTGTACTCATGAATTTCTTTATCGAATTTACAACTGTTTTTGATGACGAAATAGTGGCTGATAACAATACTTCTCGCATTTCTGGCGTAATTTCTGGTGTTTTTCGGTTGGATCATGAGAACGGCACCTGAACTATGTTTTATTGATAGTACACTCTGGAGCAACTTTAGAAAGCCTTGATAACTGCATAACTTATTTTGAATCACGGTAAAATGACAGGGACGACTCCTGAGTTGTCTTATAAAGGGTGTTTTTTTAGAGGTATAGAACTTTAAATTGCAATAAAACAACGATGTATTATTCGATTGACATGAATTTTTTTTATTCGAAAAATAATCTTGTGACATTACATTTTAAGTATGATTTCTGGCATTGTACTGCCACGGCTGGCTCGGATGTAGTCCAATCTGGACGTCCAATTTTCGATGACTTTTTCCAACATTTGTGGCCGTCTATCGGCAATAACACGGCGAATGTTGTCTTCCAAATGGTCAAGCGTTTGTGGCTTATCCGCATAGACCAATGACTTTACATAGCCCCACAGAAAATAGTCTAGCAGTGTTAAATCACAAGATCTTGAAGGCCAATTCACAGGTCCAAAACGTGAAATGAGGCGGTCACCAAACGTGTCTTTCAATAAATCGATTGTGGCACGAGCTGTGTGACATGTTGCGCCGTCTTGTTGGAACCACAGCTCCTGGACATCATGATTGTTCAATTCAGGAATGAAAAAGTTAGTAATCATGGCTCTATACCGATCACCATTGACTGTAACGTTGTGGCCTTCATCGTTTTGGAAGAAGGATTCCACCAGCCCATAAAGCGCACCAAACAGTCAGTTTTTCTGGATGTAACGGTGTTTCGACATACACTTGTGGATTAGCTTCACTCCAAATGCGGCAGTTTTGTTTGTTGACGTAGCCATTCAACCAGAAGTGCGCTTCATCGTTAAACAAAATTCGCTTATGAAAATCGGGAACAACGGCAATCTCGTTTTGGGGCCCATTCGACGAATCTACGCCTTGCTTGATGATCGTTTTGATGAATTGCCAAACCAAACTGAGAATAAATCACTTGACAGCTGTTAAATCGGTCGCCATCTTGGAAAGTAATGCCAACTTAAATTTCTATACCTGGAAAAAAACACTCTGTATAAGTCATCCCATATTTTTTGAAAGTCACCTTGAGTGTTCATGTGTGACTTCCGATCTTTGTGTGAGATTGTACAGTAGCTACTAGCTATTATGTACAAAGTAGCGCTGTTATGTCATTGTGTCAAAAGCATGTTTAAAAGAGCTCGAGGTCATTGTTTATCCCATTTGTTTATCATCCACATGATAAAGTTTTAGAATGGTAGCTAGATAAATAACTTTTTTAAAGATTTAATGTTGCTAAAAAAACACCTGCATGTTTGTCTAATAAACGTAAGCCATAAAATGGAAGAAGAAAAAAAATATTGAGATTTGTATAAATTATTCTATAAATTGTTCATACAGCATATAAATTTATATTCTGTCGCTAAAATTAACTTTAATAGTCGTTAGTAAATGTACCACACATTTCAAAATTACCGTAGCTTAATTTAAGCAAAAATACAATTAAATACTAAGCATAAAAAATACACCATGTTTTATACTCTGTATGATTTAAGGTATCCAACTACGTTAGGAACCGTGATTTTAAAAAAGCGCATAAATGGATAATTTTCATGATATTTAGTATCATTTAGATTAGAATACATGTATAAAATTGTTTTAAGGACATTTTGACAAAAAAAATTATTTAAATACAATATTTCGCCAAAAAATTAACTTAGAATAACCATTTTTTCAACATGTTCTTGTGTGAAAAATGCTTCTATTATAATGATATTTTGCCTTTAGATAGCTCAGACCACTGTACAGAGTCTCAACTATGATTTTTGAAAAATTCACATTATTTTCAGAGTTACAACCCATTGAAATAATTATCGGCATTTTTTTTTCTTTAAATTTCTCCCCTCTGTTGTCGTAAAACATGGATAAACCCACTTCTAAGTTACATATTTCGAAAATTCTAGTTGAGCCTCTGTACAGAGGTCTGAGCTATATACAGGCAAAATATTATTAAAATAGAAGCATTTTTCACAAAAGGAGAATATTTTGAAAATGGGTCATTTTATGTTCATTTTTTGTCAAAATATTGTACTGAAATAATTTTTTTATTGTAATACTATTCTTAAAACAATTTTATATACATTTTCTAATCTAAGTGACACTAAATATCATAAATATTATCCATTTATGCGTTTTGCAAAATCACGGTTCCGAACGTAATCGGATACCTTAATTTTTAAATGTCGTTGGGAAGCTATTTTCTCACCTATGATTTGTCATGCTATCATTTCAGTTAGCACGACAACTGATTTCTGAATTTTCAAGTCGTAAACGCAAAGGATGACATGTAAGTTTTTGAGTTGTAAGAAATTTATTCCAGATTACTTGCGATTGACTAAAGTTAGGGACTGTATGCCAACTTTACGAAAAACATATAGACGTTACCTTTGTGCTCTACCAAAGCATATGAGAAGAAAGCAAGATACGTTTGTACAGTAGAGCGTAGTTTATCCGAACGTTTATTATCCGGAGCGTCAAAAGTCCGGACCAGTTTTTTTTGTCAACTACATGTACTGTACATGAATACGTTTCCGAACATTGCAATGCTCAACAGTTGTTTCGTGTGAGGCCAAAGTGACAGGAAAACCCAAGGTCAGGGATATTTAGGGAATTTCAGTTGTGTGATTTGGTAAACATCTGCTTGTATAGTAGAAACATGTAGAAACCTGGATGGAAAGCGATGCAGAAGACTGTGGATTTCAAATGCCAAATGATGACGAGATTGTGACTTCCGTACAAGAAGAATGCAACCCTGTCGACGATGAAACGAATGAAGACGAGGAAAACAACAACGAGAGTAGCAAGGATACATCAAATGCTGACGTGTTTTCTGCGTTAGAGACAGCTATGGAGTGGTACGAACAACAATCAGAGTGCTGTCCTACTCAACTACTGCTGCTCAATTGAATCAGAGACCTTGCAGCGAAAAAACGAAGTGTACAATGGTACAGCGAAAAATAAGTGATTATTTTCCTCAATAAAGGTAAAATTGCGTCAATTTGCACCTATTTTGCTTTTTCTTCAAGCGCGTTTCCCGCATGTGATGATTTTCAATATTCGTATAGTGTCCGGTTTCATATACTGCATGGATCGCATTCGGTTTTCTATTATCCGATCGGTGTCCGGTCCTAATTGATTAGGATAAGCGACGTTCTACTGTATTTTAATTTTTCTATCACTCTTTAAAACTCAACACGTTTATTCGATTTATTATAAGTTTTATTTTGAGAAATTCGTAAGATTTTTTCTTGATTGATAGATTATATGCGTGCGGCGGCCGCCCGCGTGAGGGGCACGCGCTGCACACCTGCTAGGATCGGCCCTGATGTAATGCGATATAAAAATAAATGCAAAATATAAGATGTCCTATGTTTCAGTAGCTCCCACTAGGCGGTGAAAAACATGCTTTTTACAAAAAAAAAAAAAAAAAAAAAAAAAAGGTTTTACAAGTCAAACTAAGTTTAGGTCATGAGATAAATGATTTTCGTTTTATAAATCAATCTCAATCCTACATATATTTTAACATTACTCTGCTAGAGAGAAAAATGGTCTAATACAGGATAAAGCAAGTTTAAATTTTGATAAATACTTTTATTTGTACGTAAAAATTTAGCTAAAAAGGGCATAATTTTTTTTCTCTTGTAAAAAGAAACTTTAGCAGTAGATTTATTTAACATTTTACAACGTTCTTGAGTTGGTTTAATTTTGACGCAAATGTTTCCCTTTATGACAAAAACACAAAAAAGTGTTGCCAAAAGAAAAATAAAATAAATCATATTATTTTATAAACGGAAAACGATTTTTAAAATACTCTTTGGAATTTCAAGAGCAACCGATTGAATCAGATATCATCGAACGATAAGCGACAGGAATAACCCTCCAGAGCCATATCCGTCAAAAACTTTCCATTCAGGTACCGGAAACGATATTCGTCTGCTTTAACATTGACCGGAATTCTATTTAGAATTTAATTCGTGTTCGTTGCGTCACGCGCTAGGAAATGGCGACAGATTTAGAAGCGATGATATATATATATGTGTGACTCTCAGACAGAATAAGTTGACAGTGTTGTAGATGTGTGGGTTGTTCGATTATAGTCATCGAATCATTTCTTCCTTTTGTATTCAGTTTCAAAGAGGTTTTTAAATGAGCCATAGCGTGATTTTTTCCTTTTTTCGGTATTCATTTTGATATATGCAGCTATTCATAAAGTATTGGTATGTGATTGTTTGTGGCAAAAATTGAGTTGATATGTTTGGTGTGAGTGTCAGGAATTGAGATGAAATTTTCATTCAAATATCAGGGTTTTAGTTGCCAGTTTTCAAAGGAAATTATTCTAAAAATATTCATTTGCAAATATAATTAAAAAGTGGGGAAAGGTTTGCTATATCAAGGGAAAAAATTAAAAGAATGTGATAAGTATTTCGAATTATATTCCTTTCATAACACGTGACCACGATTTAATATATATATATAAATATTTTCCTTTTGGAATATTTCACCCTTTTTCTTTTCTTCAACTATCAGCTCTAAATATTATTCGATTATGGGTCATTGGATATTTTTAATTTCTTTAAAATTGTATGTATTTTTTTTGTATTAAGCTGAAAGGGATTTTTTTTTTGTTTGGGTAAAGGTTTTGATGAGGTTTATGTTTTCTTTCTTTTTATTTTGTTCAAGTTAAAAGGTACACAGGTTTTACATTTGTATTGTTTTTCCAATGTAAGCAGCTTTAATTGTGTGTTGCCGATTTTATTTATTTTGTTTTTCCTCGTGTTATTTCTTGACAAGTACAAAATGACTAGAACTGAGGAACTAGGTTCTTGTAGTTATAAAAAAAATATATTGATTGTGTGTGCTGGGGCTTAGTTGTTATTAATTATTATTTCGTCTGACCTTATATCAGAAGAACTAAAGACTAGTTTTAATATCTAATCAACCTTCAAACAGTGAATATCATTAAATATATTCAAAATGTCTTTCGTTTTATATAAAGTTTAATCACATGTATAGAAGTATGTTGCAATTGCTAAAGTATGTTTTCAGTAAGTTTTGATGAAAACTATTTTACTGAACAAAAAAGAAATATCAGTTTCATCAAGATTTCAATTTTCTCGAATAGTGGTAGTGACAGAAATCCTAAAAATATTATTTTTCTTTGATTTAAATTAAATATTATGCATCCCTCAAACCCATTAAAAATGCAGAACAAAATATGGGTACTGGAATAATTTTGAAAATATCGTAAGTTTATGCTAAAAAATTATCAGACTTGATTTCGAAGTAAAACTTTAGCTTTCTTTTTCCATTAAAAAGTTTTTGAAACATGGATTTTACTGGGGTTTTTTATCATTTATTGTGGTATATGTTCAAAATGGCTAAAAAACAAAAACAAAAATACCATTACATTTATTTTTGTACTTGGGGGAAAAAACGAAAAAAATTAACCACTTTTTAATTTAAAATAGAGAAAAAAAACTAATTGCGCTTTTTTTTTAAGTTAGAGAGGAATTTCGTATTTTGTTGAATAGCGTAGCTTTCTGTACTTGATATAAAAGAGTTACGCTGGACCAACATATACACAAAGAAAATTAATTCATTCTTTTATTTTATTGGACCCATTTACTTTTTTCTCAGCTTGAAAACATACTTTAAATTTACTTCTATTTGGGGAAACAGATTCCTTGTGGATTAACATCGCACTACGAAAAACAACATGAGACTATTGGCGACAGATTTCGTAATTTGGCGGGAAGCAGAAGACAACTAAATGTAACGAATGGAAACTAAGATTTAAGTTCATTTACCTTTAAATAGATATTGAAACCCAGATTCTTAGAATTATTATTTAATTTTAATGACCACATAACTTAATTGCAAGTTATAGATGGAGAAGTTGAAATAAAGTATTTGAATTAAATTTTTTATAATTCCATGCTTCTTTTTGATAGTGGCATGATTTTCTTTATATCATTTCGCTACTTTTTTACTTTTTCCATGCATAGCCTTTCTAATTTTATGAAAGATTGAAATATTATTATTTATTGAAATATTATCATTTAAATAATTACTATTATTAAAAGTGTTCTAATATAAAATAGATTTAATCCGGTAATATTTTTAGCATTTTTAGGAATAATTAGGGTAAATACCTATACTTTATGTAGTCTTATGTTTTTGATATTTCTAAACCAGTTTTTTAAATTAGAATTTCCTTACGCTTCTAATTTTATTTCCGACTATATACTTTTGTAAAAAAAAAGGGATTGATTATGCATCACAAACTTTCCCGTAAGCTATTATTTCATGATTATTCTGTACTTTAAATTCATTTCCTGTCTTATTATTTTCAAAGTAATAATTTGAACTTGTTTTTTTGAGTATAATCACAGTTTTGATGGCTTAATAACACAATTTCGAAGCAATTGTCTTAAAATATTCTAGAATTAAACTGCATATCGATGGTTAACAATTTGTCTTATAAATTTAGAAAAAAGTGCTCCCTGTTTTCAGTTTTCGATAATTTTTAGGGGAATGAGTGGACATAGGTTTTGCATATTGTATTTTTCAATTTCTTTTTTTGATGTCACATTTCGAAGTAAGAGCTTCCGAATTTCGGACTCAGAGAACAAATTATGGAAACTTTTAACCATAAAAAAATGCAAGAAAGGAAATTTATAAATCAAGCCTCCACAAAGATTACACAGGTCTGCGATGAAAAAATTGTTGTATATTTAACTAGTGGGTTTAACTATATTTTTTGTACTGATTACGGGAAAAATAGTGAAAAAATTCCTCACCCTTAGGTAAGTCACAAATTTCATCTGAAATTTTCTTACTTTCAGGGGGTTTCAGGTCCAGTATGCGTACGATTTTTCAATATTATAGCCTATATAATTGGTGAATTTAGTCTGAATTATGGATCTTTTATGGTGAATAGGTTACTAAACAATGTATGTTATTTACAAACACAGTTTTATTCTATTTATTTGCTATGACAATGAATCTAAATTCGGAATACCAGTTCCTACTGGAATGAGATATGTCTCATTCTGTCTGCCCCCTCCCCAATCCTACTGGCTGCTAGGCGTTGTGCGCCGTGACCTTGGTTGCAGTCAGTGACTCAGTGTGGAGCTAGCCACTGTGGTGTAAACATCGAACAGTTTTGTGCTACGGTATTTAAAAGAAATGGCTACTAGAGGATGTGTTAACTCTCCTAACTGTTTCTGTTATATTTGTGGGTCTTATACCGTCAAGAAGCAACAAAGGAACATTTCTAATTTTGTTCAGAAGGTGTATTTTGCATACTTTGGTATTAAATTAGGGGACCAAGATAAATCTTGGGCGCCCCATGTAGTGTGTTCTGTGTGTGTTGAAGAACTGAGACAATGGTTTAAAGGTAAGAAGAAGTCATTTCGTTTTGCAGTACCCATAATTTGGAGAGAGCCTAAAAATCACAGTGATGACTGTTATTTTTGTTCTTGTTCAGTGCAAGGTTTCAATTTAAAAAACAGGAAGGACATTTCATACCCAACCATCATACGTTCGGCTATTCGCCCTGTACCTCATGGACCTGACTTGCCTATTCCTTCACCTCCGGATACCCTGGACAATATTTTAGACGATTTAGACCAAATATCACATATTAGCAGCGACAGTGATGATGGCTACGATTCAGGTATAAATGACCCTGAACTTTTCTCTGAATCAGATTTGAACGACTTAGTACGAGATCTGGGCCTCCCAAAGGACACAGCGGAAGTTTTAGACTTAAAAAAAGACATTTGTTAAACTCCTGTGTTTCATTTTCGTGGTACCGATTTAGAGAAAAGGAATGTGTCCCTTTTTTTACGTAAGAGGGGGACCTAGTTTTCTGCAACAATGTACCTGCAATTTTGGAAATGTTCAAAATTATGTATGATCTAGAGGAATGGAGACTTTTTATCGATTCATCAAAAAGAAGTTTGAAAGCTGTACTTCTTCACAATGGTAACCAATATGCTTCTGTGCTTGTTGGACACTCAGTCCATTTGAAAGAATGCTACGAAAATCTTGAGTTTATTCTTA
Source organism: Trichonephila clavipes (assembly GCA_019973935.1). Lineage (NCBI taxonomy): Eukaryota > Metazoa > Arthropoda > Arachnida > Araneae > Nephilidae > Trichonephila > Trichonephila clavipes. Next base: position 131,128 of record BMAU01017256.1, read on the forward strand.
ATAAGTTCAGCTACTCTGACCATAAATGGACCATTTGTGGTGATTTGAAAGTTACTTCTATGTTACTAGGTCAACAAAGTGGTTACACAAAGTTTCCATGTTTCCTCTGTGAATGGGATAGCTGTTACAGGAAACAACACTACGTAAAGCAGACGTGGCCAATCAGAAAGGCTCTTATTCCTGGAGTTAAAAATGTTGAAAGACAATGTTTAGTAGATCCTAAGAAGATCTTGTTTCCACCACTTCTTATAAAATTGGGGCTAATGAAACAGAGTTTGTGAAAGCATTAGACAAAGAAGGAGAGTGTTTCAAGTATCTTTGTGAACAGTTTCCTGGTCTATCCGATGCTAAGCTGAAAGAGGGCATCTTTGAAGGCATCTTTGAGGGCATCTTTTGACATAAGAAAACTTTTAAAAGATGAAACTTTTGTCACTAAAATGGAAATGAAAGAAAAAAAATGTATGGAATTCATTTAAACTTGTTGTAACAGGCTTTTTTGGAAACAAAAAAGATCCAAACTACAAAGCTCTGGTTGCTGAATTGTTCCAAAACTACAAAATATTGGGCTGCAACATGAGTGTCAAAGTCCATTTCCTCCACTCACATCTGGACTACTTTCCAGAAAATCTTGGGGCTGTAAGTGAGGAAAAAGGAGAACGTTTCCATCAGGATATAAAAGAAATGGAGCGCAGATACCAAGGTCGTTGGAATGTAAACATGATGGTAGACTACTGTTGGATGTTAAAACGGGAAAATTCACGAGAATACAGCCGAAAAAGTACTAAAAGAAGCTTCGATGGGAAAAGAAAACGTTTTTACAAAGACTTATAATAGCATTTTCAACACATGTGTTTCACTATTATTTTTATTTAAGCTATTTATCTTTCGTTTTTCTTTCTTTTAGTTTATGTTAAAATAATAAAAACAAATCCAAAATTTTCGTTTTTTGTACTTTTTTCAAATATTTTACCTTTATTTTGTAGGCAAGCCTTACGTGATAGAAAAAAACCCATGTCATTTTTGAAATCAGCGCAAATAACTAAATAAAGATCAGTCAATAAAATCAAAACAATTTTAAAAAAGTTTTTTTTGCAGACCTGTGTTATTAGACGAAAAACTCACACACACACAAAATTTTGCAACCTCGCATTTAAAAATGAGTCCATGATGAGTTCATCAAACATGAATGCAGATAGACATATGAGTCAATGACATGACATGACAATATATTTTGAGAAACCATGAAGTTGTTAAATGTTTATGTCGAATTTAGGATAATTTTTTAAAATACATTTGAAAAAAATAAGTTTCCGGGATCTGATTTTTAAACCACTCTCAGTCAAAGAGGGCATAGCATACACTTTCGTCGGGCGTGAATTCGGCTGATTACGATAATGAGAAATATATACAGTAGGTGTGGGGGTTCAAATATTCCATCTGCATCATTTATGAAAATTACAATAATATGAAAGTCACATTAATAGTGGATGGATTTCTAGATTCCATCGAATATTCGAAATTTTTGAATACTATTATACATTACGCTAAAAAAAAGTTTTATTTTCTATGAAGACAAAAAAAGAAAAAGAGATTACTATTTATTACAATTCATTCTCTAAAATAAATCTCTAAATAATAGCTTTTTATTTCAATATTATAAAAATTAATTCAAAAATAACTCCTCTTTTTTGCATTGCTGTTAAATTTCTATAATTCATAATTATTATTTTTTTGTATGTAAGTGAATTAAAATTTATGAAAAATTGAATATAAAAAGATTGGAAGTATAGTCTTTATATATAATAGGTTATTCTACTTAAATTTTAAGAACAATTTATAAATACCAGAATAAATGTTTTTATATTAATTCATGTTAACTGTGTATTAATTGTTTCATTTTCGACGAAAAAAAAATTCAACAGAGCTTTAAAAATTCGTTTGGGTCGTTGCAAATAATTTTTTTTCGTAAAAAATAACGCTTTTTTTGTTTGGTTAAACGATATTTATTTTATTTGTTACAATTATTCTTTTAATTATATAATGATTTCTTTCAGTACACAAATTTTTCAGTCGCTACTTTTAACACGATAACTTTATCTGTAACTTTGAAAATATATGACACTAAAAGTTTCTAAGCTTTTATTTTTGGTGGTAAATGTACTGGTTAGCACGACACGGTTAGGTTATTTGATTAATAAAAGGAAAAAATTGATCTTATTTTTAGCTACACTCTGCACAGCATGGCACTGCACACAGTAAAAGGGAATATTAAGGGTTAAAATTGTTGTAGTTGAATTGTCTAAACGATCGAATAGTTTTATGGTTCGTTTCACAATTGATCCTGATAAACGTAATGGCTGGTAAAACGTCATTTAAGGCTGGTATACGCAACACTTTTAAAGGAAAATGTTAGGCAGTTCTTTTTTTAACTTATGGAAGTTTTAGTTAATAATGGCATTTTGTTATTTAAATTACTGCATAGCCTTCAATTTTAAATAAAAATTCGAACATCATTATGAAAATTAATAACTGTTAAATACATACATATTTCTTTATAATTGTTAAATATTTAAGCAAAGAATAATATTAATTAAAAGAATACAAAGATATCGAAAAAACATTTTTATATGTATAAAATTTTAGTGTGTTTTCTCCCTTTAATTCTTCTGTTTTTATCTTTGAAGTAAAACTTCTAAAATATTTTTGAGGAAGAAATTGAATGAACTAGTATCAAGCTTTGTTGATGTTTAAGATTTTACCTAATACACCAGTGAAAACGTAGAACTATTTGAATTTATATTCATCATATTTAAAAAAACCTTTTTTTTTACTGAATTAACCAGTATATACATATTTATGTCATAAATCTACATTTACTTCTATTATTAACTTGGCAAAGAAATGCTACTAAAGTTTGTCTATTGATTGTTATGTAAAACCAAAAAAATACACCCAGAAAAAATATGTTGAGAATTCCTGTTTTATTTGATGTTAGAAATGTTGAGAATGTTATTCTAACCTGCTCTATATATTAGACTGTACAATAAAAAATATGCTGAGAAAAAAATGTGTTGAATTTCTGTTCTGTACAAACTAAGGAAATATTCTTTATTCTGTGTTGTTCTAAATATACGTTTGGCGCAAAAATTGATTGCCATTTTCGTTGTCTCTCAATCTCACTATTAATTACTAGACGATCCATTTTGGTAATAAAATAACAAATGGAATTCGATATTTTGGAATAATAATTTATGCATTGATATGATTTTATTTAACTTTTATTTAATGTACACCATATTTAAGATTTAAAAATTTCGTAAATTAATACAATACAGTGAATAAAAAAAAAATTCTGATCAAAATAACTAATTTTTTTTCTTTTTAAAATGGCACATCAATGTTTTATTATAGATTCAATTTTTGTGTGAAATCTTGTGAACTAGAAAACTTGGAGTAAATAACATATTTTGTCACAGATTAGTTTGTTTTTATTCACCATAATTAGTATCAACTATATTGAAATAAAATTCACTAAGAATTTTCAGCTATTATAGTTATTCGAGAAAATATACCTTAAGATTAACATGAAATCGTATGAAGAATTTCGAATTTTATTCAATAAATGTGGGAATAAAAGAAAACAAATATTTTGTAAAAATATTTGTTGATGCTTCTTTTTGAAATACACAAATTTCCTTTATTCGAAAATCGGTGATATGCTTGTTTTTTCACATTGTTGCAATCACGGACATGACCGAAAAAGTATTCTGATCTGTTTATACATTCTATAAGATTATTCTCCTTCCAGCATAAACAACTGGACCAATTATCTGATTAAGAAGCCAAAATCTTTTCTTTCATGCAGTGTGATATTCAGTGTTGGAACGAGATGACGTGATACTTCTTGAAGTGGAAGTGCATTAGTTTTGCTTTACAAAAAATCGTTTGCATTTTCTTCCGGAATGTGTGAGGTAGGATTTTTTATCTATTTTTGCCTAAAATTATTGTAGAATATTTTAATGTCAAATAAACCAAAAGAAATTAATGCATATTTTTCAAGAACTCATATTCAGATAAATTTTTCTCGTATTCGACACATATCTATTTATATTTAATATCGAGGTCATCACTATATTTGAAATGGGTAATTTCAAGCACTTTGGTAAATCGCAAAATGTTTTAATCGCAAGTAATAATTTTTGAAACTGAATGCATTGTTTTACAAATTTAATTGTTAAACTTTATTCTTTTATTCCTGATAATTAATAATATTTAATTTTGATGTTAATGATTTATGCAAAAACATAGTCAGTATTATGAGAAAAGCGAAAAACACAAATAGATGCTGATTAATAAGAACACAAGCTGATTGATTTAAGTTTCAAATTATCCTCTTTAAAAAAAAATGAGCTGCTTTATTGCCAAAAAGAATAGAAGTAAATAAAAAAAGAAAAGAAAAAAAACTGTATTCAATTTAAAGATCTGGAAAACTTCCATTATCAACTCACTTTGAAAAAGGAGTAGCACTTCATTCATGTACTAGTTCTAAGGAGTTGAAACAGTCTTATAAATAACGTTGTTACTTTCTTGTAGCTTACTTTAAATGCTTGTAAAAACATTGTTATTTCCTACTAGTTTAAGTGTTTCATTACACTCTTTAAAAACTGTTATATTTTTTAGAAATTATTCTAGTTTATTTTCTTCGTAAAATGTTTACATGTTATTATTTTCCCATAATAACTTTATTGAAACCCTTTTTGCTTTGAGGAAACTGTACATTTTGACTATTTTGAGATGCTGCTAAGTTAACATACACGTGTGTGTGTTTGGTAAAAATCTTAAGAACTTTTTTTAAAATAAATCTCAAATATAATTTTCCATTTTTTCTTATTTCATCCTTTGTTTCCACGATCAGTTTCAACTTTTTATTGATTATTTCTCTTTATTTATACACAAATTGTATTTAAAGGTAATAGCCTTGGTAAAGTTGCTAAAACAAAGGGCAATTAAAAATAAGAATAATATTGATATAATTGTATATTTCTATTCCCCCCTCCCTTTACATTAGTTTTGAAATATATCCATCTAGTATTTTTTTTTTACTTTAGGAAATATGAGTTCTCAAATTTAACAATAAACATTTTTTTTCACGATGTAAAAAATATTCCATTTCAAAACATCAACAATTTAGGCTTAATCCATTCTAAATTTATGCTTAGGCATTCAGTATGAATTTAAATGAGATACGCATATGAAAACTTTTGGTAAAATATTTCAGCCTTAATATTATAAAATACATTTCTTTAAATAAATTTTTTCTTGGTAAAACATATTTTTTTCTTATTTAAAGAAAAAATAATTATGTTTTCGACATACTTTTTATGAAATCATTAAATCATTTCAAATTTGAAATACTTCAATTATACACCTATTTTTAATTTTGCTCACAGCATTTTACCGGAGAATGGTCGAAATGACTACATAGGTGGGTTAATTTATTACATAAATTATAAATTAATTTATACGGAAAAATAATACTGTCGATGCTTATAAAAAGTTTATTTCTTAAATACCTTTTGTAAAAAGTAGATTGGTTAGTAGTACTTGCATCATTTTCAGTTGGAACAAATCTTTAAAGAAAATATATTCATGTATTCTAAGCTATAAATATAATAAAAGGAAAGCAGCATAAATAGAAATATAACAAGACAAAATATAGATCAAAATATATATACTATACTTTTTTGATAGTTACAATTAAAAGGTCAATAAGTCACTCAGATTATTCTGGTTTTTGTTACTGTGGTCATTTCATTATATCGCTATTCGATTACATATTAGCTAGGATTTCTTTCTCGAGAACCCGAGTTCCCGGGAAATCATAAGATTTTTGTACTTTTTCTATTCCTGGGAATCACACGTGGCTTCAATAGTTTGTTGACAATGTTTGAAAGATTATTAGAAATAAAGTCAGCAATTTTAAAAACATTAATTTACATTAAAGAAGAACAAATGATGGTCAATGTAGAGTTTGAAACTGTGACTGCAATTGTAGCAGTAAAAGTTGGCTTAGAAAAATTATGCAGTTGAAATGCAACTTTGCTAACTACAGAAGGTGTATTTTCTTTTGTTATTGGAGAATTAAACGAACAAAATTCAGAGAATTTGCGAAAAAATATGAATTATTCTTTAATCCAAAAGAATTAATGAGAGACACAACGTTAATTTAATGGAATTATTGAAATGCCTGAATTTTGGTAGAAAATACGAAGCAGCTGCAGTTACTGTCGATATTTCGTGATTGCCTGGTAAAAATTGTTTGGTCAGACAAGCCCAAATGAGAGAGATAAGGACACGGCTTTTCTGCGAAGAAGAGGAATCAATATCCAAATCTTTGCACTCAGAAGAAGAGAGCACAGAGATTTTGAAAGGAAAACCTCTGGCGTTGGATGAAAAATTAAAGAAAGCAATTTGCTTTAAATCAAAAGTTTTTCATTGTTCAACCAAAAAAAAAAGGACTAGTTTCAACAAAATAATGAAACAAGAGATGTAGTTGTTCGACTCGACTGAAAATCCATCACCAAACATTATAAAACTATGTGAGGCTTCAAAAACAATTCCTGAAATGTCAGTTGAAGCCGAGAGAGCATTTTCTGCTGCAGGATTATTCGTCACAAAGCTTAGAACTAGGTGGAGTGATAAAGGTATAAATTGTTTCTGCTTTCTGAAATCCTATTTTAAAAATAATCAATTTTTATATATTTTTTGTATATTTTAGCTCATTATTTAAACAAGTATTAATTTTGGAATTTATATCTATATCCTTATTTTATCTAATTATTATTGATTTTATTTAAAAATAACTTGTTTTTAAATTTTTAAAATTTTCATGTTTTTCCGGGAATCCCGGGAACGATAATTACATACCCGGGAATGGAAAAACCCGGTAAATCAGAAGCCCTAATATTAACCTATACGAACGTGACCATTGTCCTTGCAGGATTCTATAAAAACAGTTTACACGAAGAGAACAAAATTCTTCAAAACCAAGTTCACTTTTGAAATTTCTATATTTACAAATTCTTAATATAAATTATTGATAAATTTATTGTTGTTTGATTTATGTACAACTAACCAAGCATTACTTTTCAAAACTCAAACAGTTTTTTGACCTCTGGCGTGAATCGTAGTTACATAATATTGTAGCAAATTCAAAACGAAGCGTGAAAGTCGTCTAATAACATGGCACCAAAAGCTTCTAGGAGGAGAAAGAAAAAGAAAGAAGAAAAGAAAATAAGTGTCACGTGACAGTTTATTATTTCATTCCGTTCAATAAGCAAATGAGGTAATCTTTTAATTCCCTTCCATCCAACTACATCAACAGTAACTGATGCAGATCAAGATTCACTAGCCACTTTAGAAGACGTCAATAAGGTACTTCCACAATAGTGGAACTCGATACCCCTTCTCCGCAAGACCCTGAATTTGCAACAGGATAGAATTACCAACGAAGATCATCAGTCATTTCCAACGTTTCTTACCAGAATCTGCGGTGCAAGGTCCCTGCCACCACCCACACTTGAGTTTGAAGATTCTGGAAGGAAGCCAAGAGGACGCTTGTTTTGGAACGTGAATATGCTCTGAAGAAACTAGCATGGGTGCATTCTACTTTTTGAGAGGTTATTTCCTTCGACCCCTCTTCCGCTTCAAAGCGTCAAGTTTTTTTGGGTTTTATTTTTGATTCTTTTATTCCGGTTTATACATCGTTTTGAAGCTTTCCTTGAGAGAAAAATAAAATCGTCTCTCAGGACTTAACAGTTCTGTAGTTAAGGTTCTCGCTCTCATTCTGTCTTTATGTTTCTAGAGTAAAAAGAAATATGGTAATGGAAAATGTGCGTGATGTATCTTTTTGTTTTACTTGTTTAAATGTTACATTTATTATGACTATTTACCCTTTTTTTAATTGGAGATCTCTTTAAGGATGTCAATAGAAAAAAAATTGCTCATCTGAGTTAGTACTTACCTCAGCTCATTTCTGGTTAAAGACAAAATTATTCAAGATAACATTTCATTAGAAAATGTCATTATATCACGATAATGTGCTTGAATATTTTGATGTAGTAACATTTTTTACGCAAAAACTGGTACTGTGAATGAAAACAAAAAATTATATTGGGGATAATAATTAATTTATATTTACAAAAATTCAGTTTCATATAAAATGTTACAATTTGTTGTGATGAGTTTTTTAACTTAATTTATTTAATCGAATGTATTAATTAATTATTACATTATATATATAAATGTATATAAACGAATTTTGTTTTTAAAATATAGCATCAATATTTTGATATATATATATATAATCTTCGAATTTTGACCATTCGCCCTTGTGACCAATATATATATATATATATATATATATAATTAAGTAAATGTAGTTGTTGTTGCTGTTTCTAATACCACCTGTGTGACGGTTTCAGATCAAGGCTCACGAAATTCATCGCGGCAAAGGGCTTGATGTAATCCTTTCTTTATCCGTAGCTTTGAGCACCATACAGGTGACAGTACGATTTGGCTCAGTTCCTCCCCAATTTTGAGGGAGAATGCCCTGGAGGTGGTCGGGGCCTCCCAACTCTCTTCCCCATCCACCAACCTCACGAAATGACTTGCGGCTCGACGGCTATTTATAGTACACCCATGCCGCAAAGGCACTATACATTTATAAACATCTCCGGGATTCGAACCAGGGGCTGCGGCACAGCAGTCAGCGTCTCTATCCACTGTACCGGATGGGCGGCATAAATATAACTACACATACGCATTGGTCGGATAGAGGACGAAGGGAGACTGGATTTTGAGGGAGCCGTTGTGAGGTCCCTTCAGCGAGGAGGAAAAACGATAGTGAGACCGCGAAATACGGCGGATTCATATCTGGGGAGATCCGGGAACGGTCTGAGTCCCGATCAACGATAGGAATGCGATACTGAATCCGCGAATTAAGGCGGATTCTGAACCGGAGAAACTTTACGTGAGGGAACCGATTTGGAGGCCCCTCCCGCTAAAGACTTGTGATACAGCTATACCTTAGTTCGCGAAGTAAGGTGGATTTTGGAACCGTGGAAATTGCGAAGGAGCAACTGCACGGCGGATTTAGAGCCAGTGAACTCACCCAGACTCGGTGTGGAATTACCGAGAGTGAATGTATAGGACATTTCTCTAGCGTGTTAATTTACGTTTATTATTTTATGCGAGAGAGATGAGACATTGCAGTGACCTTTTTGCTAATTAATTGTGATGGAATATGTTTTGATGATTTTCTTATTGAAATAAATAGTTTATCTCAGAGCTGTGTGAAGTCATTACAATGGAGATATTGTGAAAGTTCTTGGAGAGATGCCAGTGGAGGATATCGATTCCGTATTGAACGCTCTAAAAAAGACAGTAGTGGTTCAATTATATTGAAGTTGGTTGACTGCATGGTGCAAGGTAGATGTTTAACTTCATCCTTGTGTCCATAAAATCATGATTGGACAAGTCCTGCAATATGGATAGATGCATTATCATATTGGAAAATTACTCCTGCAGGAAAAAAAGTTTGCATCATAGGATGGACGTGGTCAGCTAAAATTTCTCTATACTTCTCCTCAGTGATCCTTCCTTTCAGAGTTACGATTGATCCAGCAGAAAACCACGACACAGCTGCCCATATCGTGACAGATCCATCAGTTGGAGGGAGACAATAACGATCATATGCTTTCGCAGGTGTCCTCCAAACGTGCACCCGTCCTGTTGTGTGGAAAAGTGTGAAAGACGATTGGTCAGACCATTTGTTCTACTTATCAATCGACCACGTATTGTGAGTGTGACACCACTGTAAACGACGTTTGGCATTAGCATCTGTAACAAATGGCTTGGGAATTGCTGCTCTGCCGTAAATGTTCTGTTTATGAAGGTGCCTTCTAACTGCGATCATTCGCACTGGAGAATCCTGATGCTGATTGAGCTCAGCGGTCATTTTTATTGAAATTGTTCGCTTTTTAGACATCAAATCCGTTTCGTTATTCGTCGATCTTTTTCTCTGAGCATCTTTTTCCGTCCACTATTTTGCTTTACCGAGCTTGTCTTGCCGCGCTGTTTTTTTTTCTTTTTCGTTATGACTTTCGACAACTTACTTATAGAAACGACTAAAAGTTGGGATGTTTCGTTTTCACTTGCTCTTACTAGACGGACTTCTACAATTAGGCCTATTTGAAAATCTGAGAGATCCAACATTTTACTCTTTTGAAAAAAATCAGACTTACAGAATTTCAATAAAGCTCTTACTACCAGAATATATATATTTCTATTTATCAAACACAATGGTAGAGCTATTATTATATTTTAAGGTTTACGGAACTCATTCAAAAATGTCACTTTTATTCAAAGGTGTTTTCATTATTTCGATAACCGCCTATAGATATAATATATAGCCCTAAAACTCGCGTAGTCAATGTGGCTTTTAGGGTTAATTTTATAAACAACAATTGTTTCATCGTAGATTTGCTTTTCAAATACAAGAGAACTAAATGATACTGATACTCAATCATTCTTTACCATGCGGATGATATATTTTTGAAATAGCTGAAGAACTATTATATAAAGTACCAGATGAATGAAACAGTATAATGCTTTTTACATGTTAGAAACATTGCAGTTTAGAAGTAATCCTTATTATTAAAAAAAAAATTTTTTTTGTGAAATTAAAAAATAATGTTATTAATATATATAGAAAAACAAATAAATAATAAATATCAAAAATTATTTTTTAAGTTATTCAAGTTAGATTTTTCACTCTGAAGACACTAGGAACTTCTGCATCGTAATAATATTTGTATTTACGTAGTGATATTTTATTTTTATTATTTTCTTTTTTTCACACCATCGAAAGCGCCATTCTTATTATGCACCTGTCTCCACCGGATGAAAAACGATTTCTGCCTGTATTAACAAGATTTTTTTCTCAGTCTTGGAGCAAAACACTTGGATTTTATCATGCATGTGATATTTGTTTCGCTCTCTATTTTTAAATGTATAATATTATAATAAATGAGCTGGAAATCTGAGAATTTTCTTTAATGTAATAAGGAAGCTTGATGGTGGAATGCGCAGTTTATATATGTGTGCGTCGTGTAATTAATTCTCCTTCCAAGTAAAAAAGCCATGCCCTGTCGACGATTTTGGAGGAAACTGGAAAAAATCTGGAATACCTGGCAGAAAGATCTCGAATGTAGAATTGAAACTAAGGATCATTTATGTGGTTTGAATGGATCGAAAAACGATTATTTCGTTGATGCATACGCTTACCTTATTCTAAACGTTTTAAATACAGAAATAATGCTTACATACATTAAAAATGTCAATACAAAGATAAAAAAGTACAAAAATCAGTACCTGAAGGAATAATAGTTCACAAAATGTGTATTCAAAATGTAATCATATGTTCAAGGAGTGTGTAATTTTTTTAGCTCGGTAACCATTCCATATCATTTTAAAATGATTGAATTCACTTGTTAACTTTGCATTTCAAGAAAGGTATAAAATATACCATATAAAAACCAATAAATATTGGTTGAATAAAAGAGTGGCAGTGATTTAATTTATTTATTGTGTTAATTTCATATCCATAGCTGCAAGCACTTTTAATTTTAGAATCAGTTTAATCAGCACACAAATATTCTCTCCATCACACTTCTCTACTGGTCTAGATATTTTATCCAAATTAGTTAGGCTTGGTCAGAGGAAACAAGTATGTTTCCAGTGGATTCCATCACACGTGGGTGTGCCTGGGAACGAAGCTGCTGATGAGCTGGCTGGTAGGGGATGTGATCTCCCTAACCCCAGTTCCACTGTCTTAACCCATACAGAAATTCATTCCTTCCAAAGAAATAAAATGAATTTGACTTGGCGAAACCCTCCTGCTCACCACTGGTACGCAGCTAAGAGTCCTGGCGTATCTATACAGTGCAGGAGTTCCAGGGCTCATCAGACGGCCTTGGCGCGCCTTAGAAGCGGTCACCTGCGTAGTATGACTTTTGTGCAGGGGGTAAAGTCTTTCTTTACCTGTCACTGCTCTCTCCTTGCTTCTCCTGCTCATCTTCTGGACTGCTGGGGCATTTCCCTGCGACAGTTGTATGAAGAGCAAGACCTGGTGTGTGAGACTATTACGCGGAAAAGTCAAATAGACTTGGTGTAAGCTTTCCTGCTCAAAGGGGATTGGAAACAACAACAACAACATCACACTTTTCTACAATCTCTTTGAAATCAGGAGTGGGATTTCTTGTTAAAATTCTCATCACATCCTGCGAGTTAATGTCAACCAACTTGCATCTATATTTACTCTTGTTGATATTCATGGAAGAAACACTTTGACCACAAATATATGTTGATCTAAAGATATAGAACATTTTCTATCTATTTGGGGTTTTTTCTGACTGTCTCGGTGGGCTGAAAAAAACTATTTGCGGGTCCCTATTTGCCCATTTGTGGATAAAGAAATACAGTGGGTGATCGGTTAACGAACACTTTCACGAAAGATTTTTGTGTTCGGATAACGAACACTTTCAAGAAAGATTTTTTGTGTTTGGACAACGAACACATATTCGGAGGTGATCAGGGAGACACTCCTTAAATTATGGATGAAATTTTAACAACTGCTAGAGATCTGGAATTGGAGGTGAACGAGGATGACATAGAAGAGCTCATAATGGGACATGAAGATGAACTGACGATAGAAGAACTCCAAGAAATTTTGAATGAAGAACACCAAGAAACACAGCGAAATGTGTCTCCTTCTGAACAAGAGGAAGACGAAAGAGGACCAATGCCGACATCTGCCATTAAATATCTTTTGAAAAAGTGGGAGGCTGTCAGAGCAATGGTCTTAGAATGGCACCCAAACCAAGCTGATGTCAGTAGGGTTGGGGATCTTTACAACGACAATGCTATTAATTACTTCCGGAAAATCCTGAAAAAGAGAGAAATGCAATCGACATTGGATATGTTCTTCAACGCCCCATAAGCAAAAAATGAAAAGGACTGATTAATATGCAAGACTATATATATGTATTATTTTTTTTAAAAGCTTATTAAGAAATTATACATTTTTAAAAATTTAATTTTTAGGGTCTCCAGAACGAATTAATCGATTTCACATAGAAGTCTATGGTGAATCGGTGATCGATTAACGAACAATTCGGATTGCGAACATAGTCTTGGAACGGATTATGTTCGTTAACCGATCATCCACTGTATAACCAAAAGGTACACCGAGAAAAAGTTTGAAAACCACTGGAAACCTTGAAAAATGAGATGCTAGCTTAGGTGCCTTCATCTTGGCTCGATGCTGGGACGTTTAATGCATACTGATTTCAAAATTACTGCAAATATAAGTTGGACCTTGTGATAATCTTCCCTAGGAGTATCAGCATGAACTAGAGACGTAGGATTAACGAAAGAACTAGAAGGAAACATTATCTTAATATGACTTTATTAAGATATTCAACTTAAACCTTCAACAAATTAGATTGTAATAATTTATGTGGCATCCAAGAAATCCAGTCGTTCTCATCATCTAGCCACGCAGTCTTCGCGCGCAGGCGCAGCAAATCAAAACCAGAACTTTTGAACTAGTGAAAGTAGAACCGAAACTTTTTAAGACTTTAGAGAAAGAGAAAAAGCGAGCAGAGAGAAAGACAGAGGTGCGCGAGCAGGCGTTACCGTCCACACATCATCGAAACTTATCTGTTAGAATAGCTACCTTTTTAATTAATTTTTGTTTAAATTTTAAAATAAATGTAAAGAAAGACAAATGTCTTGGACCCCTTGTTGTCTCTCACAAATTATGAGGGCTCGGCCGCGATCGAAAAAATTTCGATTTGAACCAAAGTTTGGACAATGAACTAAAGCAGCGTCCGTGAAGGAGACGCGCCGCCGAAACTTCGTTCAACCTGTTTTGAATTTTTAAATTTCGTTCAACCTGTGTAGAGGTTGAATTTTTTAAATTTCGCTCAACCTGTGTAGAGGTTGAATTTCTAAACTTCATTCCGCCTGTGTAGAGGTCGTAACTATTAACAAAATAACCTGTGTAGAGGTGAATTTGTTATCGAACTCTGAATATTCCGCCTGTGAAGAGGTCGGAACTATTCACTAAACACCTGCGAAGAGGTGTCCTGATAATAATTACAAGAGCTATATTACCTGCGAAGAGGTGAAATCAGTGGAATCAAAGTTTTTCTTCAATTATTGGATACATCGTACGTGCGAGCAACAAGGGAGCTAAAAAAAAAAAAAAAAAAAGGTAGGATCTTTCCATATTTTTTCTAAAATGTATAAAAACGCTCTTAAAGAGGATCTCATAAGAGTTGTTGAGGATCTAAACTGTACTGTGGAGAGTACGGACACCATAGCTAAACTAAAGACTAAAATTGAGAAGAGTAGTACATTTGAGAGTGATCCAGATTTCGTTAAAACTTTATTTAAAAACTGTATAGATGAGAGGGTATCGCGAAACGAAAGAGAGGCAACTTTAGAAAAACAGAAAATTGAGCTCGCTAAACTTCAGTTAGCACAATTAGAAAAAGAAATCGAACTTCAAACGGCTAAAAATGAAGCATTAAGTTTAAATTCTGCAGCTAAAGTCGAAGAGAAACAGTTTGAAACAAACATAGAAAATATGATCAAAAGCATTAAAACTTTATCTCTTCCTGTTCCCACCAGATCTGAAAATTTTAATCTGTTTTTCCAATCATTAGAACGCGCATTTTTAACCAAGAAAATAAATGACGAATATAAATCTGAAATTTTAATAAATCTTCTGGGCGAAAGAGCTCATAATGTCTTACTGTATAATAAAAAGGAGGAATTAAATGACTATGAAAAACTAAAATCTATAGTACTCAGAGAATTCCAATTAACCCCTCGCGAGTGTTTAAACTCATTTAAAAATGCTGTAAAATCATCAGGCGAGACATACATCCAATTTGCTGCAAGATTGACGGCAAACTTCCAATATTATTGTTCGTTAAGAAAAGTTAATTCCTTTGAATCTCTATGTGATCTTAGAATTTCTGATAAATTATTTGAAACTTTAAATAAGGAAACTGCAACTCATATTGGCATTCGAGAAGCAGAAGATTGGTTTAGGC
Source organism: Trichonephila clavipes (assembly GCA_019973935.1). Taxonomy (NCBI): domain Eukaryota; kingdom Metazoa; phylum Arthropoda; class Arachnida; order Araneae; family Nephilidae; genus Trichonephila; species Trichonephila clavipes. The sequence continues at coordinate 146,313 of BMAU01017256.1, forward strand.
CTATTGATTTAGCTAAAGAGTGTGATATTTATATTTCATCTAAAAACGGATCACGTAAGGAAATTCCTATTGCTTGTGGATATACTGAAAACCTCTTTAAAAATAGATCACGAAACTTTAAACCAGAGATTAAAAAGAACTATCCCCAATATCTTGAAAGAGAAAATAAAAATTGCTATATATATGCGGTGATTCATCTCATTACACAAGAGATTGTGAGAAGCGTTTTAAGCCTAAAGAATCTAACAGCCACAACCATAATAGAATAAACGCGAATACTTTGAAAGTCGAGAGCGAAAAACAAAATAGCGATGAGTTCGCACAACTTCAATATGTAAACATTTTTGTGGAAAATCAGCCCGTAACAGCCTTGATTGATTCAGGTTGCCAGATCCCAGTTCTAAATTCCTCACTAATTAGAGTGCAAAAACCTTCCGAAGAAATCATAACATTAAGCTCATGTTTTGGCGAACAGCGTATGGTAGAAGTTAAACCGATAAATCTTTCTCTTAATCAACACTCTTCCGGTCTAAGTGTTCGAACGGCAATATCACCGACCTTGAACGAAGAAATTATTATACATCCCAGTGTATATTATGAAATAAAGAAACTAGGCCACGCAAAGAGCGATGTTTTATTGAATGAAAGTGAATCCTCTTTAGGGGTTGTTTCTGTTTCAAATGTTTCTGTTTCAAGTGTGATAAAAAACTCTAGTTATGATTTGTCACATGTTAAAAACTTTAATACTAGAAATGATCTGAGTTCTCTAATTAAGAATTATAAATGTAATAAAATTAAGAGTACTAAGTTAAAATTGAGTATTATAATAGAAAAATGTTCTGATATAGTATTGTGTAAGAAAGTCAATGGTGCAATGAAAACGAGTTCCGTGGAATTTATCTCCCGCTCACCTACCCCTTCACCTATGAAGAGTAAACAAAGACGGTTTGCAATACTCCGAAGGATCTTCCAGCCCTGGCAGTGGAAACGGAGGAAAAAGAGAGATCGTTTTGAACAAACGTCCAGAACTCTAGAGAGGAAAATATCGATGCGTTCAACCAAAGAACTCATTAAAAAAAGGCGTTCTTATGCCTGATGGAACTGATAAAGACCAAGATAGCAAAATAAAAGATTCCGTTCATTCTACCGTACTATCGTCATCCCAGAATCATGCCATGCCTGTGAAACACAATGTTTTCCTGTGGAACCTTCCGGATGTCGAAGAGGTGCCTTCACATGATGGAGAAACTGTCTAGTTCAGAAAAATTATGATATGTTAAATCTTAGTGTATTTGTCGTATAGTCCTTGTTTGTTCCGTCTTTTTTGTATGTTTCAGATTCTCCTCTGGTCTTGATGAAAAAGGAACAAAGGAAGTACCGCTGCGGACAGCGTACAGTCAGGTTGGCCGGTTGTGGCATCCAAGAAATCCAGTCGTTCTCATCATCTAGCCACGCAGTCTTCGCGCGCAGGCGCAGCAAATCAAAACCAGAACTTTTGAACTAGTGAAAGTAGAACCAAAACTTTTTAAGACTTTAGAGAAAGAGAAAAAGCGAGCAGAGAGAAAGACAGAGGTGCGCGAGCAGGCGTTACCGTCCACACATCATCGAAACTTATCTGTTAGAATAGCTACCTTTTTAATTAATTTTTGTTTAAATTTTAAAATAAATGTAAAGAAAGACAAATGTCTTGGACCCCTTGTTGTCTCCCACATTTATGTGAGAGAATCTACGATTGTAAAACACACCACACACAATATATTTATAATAACGACTTAACTTAACTCGGACCACTATCAATAACTGAGAATCGTTTACACTCAATTCTAATACAATCACTGATTTTAATATTTAAATAATCAATTCTACCTTGTTGTAATATCAGTAAACGATCATACTAGTTTTAGATGAGGTCTTGCGATAACTTATGTGCAATGGTATGCACCTTGATTAATGGATCTCTATCACGTATAATTACTATTCTTCACCACGTAACGTTATCTAAAACTTCTTCAATCTAGAACCACGGACTGCTTACATTCCTCTAATTGCCATCACTTGCCACAAATTGCCATCGCGCTTACTCTAACTTCTGATATTTAAAAGGTTTTTAATTTGCATCTTTCTTTCACACTTCACTTCTTGTATTTTGTTGGAAAAGAGTTGCCATTAATTCTGGCTTCAAAGAACCCAAAGGACATGTAACAAAGGACAAAGAACCCAAGGACAAGAAAAGACGCGTGAGCCCGTCCCAACCTGAACTTTTAAGGCTTAACTTGTAAAGGTCTACCCGACGCGTCTAAGGGTGTGGGAGAGACGGAAGGATGAGTAGCCATATCCCAAAATAACTCAATATATTCTGAGTATAAACAACAACACAAATCCAATTAACCAAAGTTAAGATATGCACCCAGTGGCGTAACGTACACCCCCGCACTGCGGGGGGGGCAAGGCTTCTAAGGGGCCCAAAGCTAGACTGAAGCCATTAACGTAGAATTTCACGAAATTAGTTTTACATTTTTTTAAATCCAATTTTTAAACGATTTTCAAATTGGCGATCTAACATCATTCAAAATCAAAACTTTGATCGCTTATTAGATATCTTAGATCCAATAACCAATTTAAAAAACATTTTAATTTGCTGTAATCCCCGCGACGAAAGAGATACTTAACTTTAGTGGGTTTTCTTTTCAAACCTAATTTACTAACAGATAAAAAGAAAGTCGAACGGAAAATCGGATAAAATGCTAGAAAGATAAAAAAAAAAATTCATCACTGTTTTTTTTTAGTATACTTCATGTCAGCGGTAGGGAGGGAAAAAAAAAGACATGTTACTTTTTTTACTGAAGTAGCAAAGTAACTTATTGGCGTCTTTAGCTCCCCCCCTCACATACACACAATTAGCGAACTCGTAAATAACGTACATATGTTATGCTTTTTTCATGAAAAATAGTATTGCAATACTTGAAAACGCATAGAGAGCATTTTTAAATGCTTATATGGTCTAGATTTATGATTTAGAAACCCATATGCCCACAGAAATTTCCGTAGATTTATGAGTATTCAATCAAATAAAACATAAGGAGAAATGTTTCACAAAGTTGTTTTTAGAACATATATATTTTTATATTCAATGCACTTCAATATAGGGAGTGTTCCTTCGCTGTTAAAACATTTTGATCTCACTTCTCTTTTGTAATATTAGAACAGTTTTTTTGCAAACGGAATTAATTATTCTGGTTCTTATACAGTTATTTTATTAATAAGATAAGAAGAAACGCGGCCCTAAAAAGGGTTAAAAAAACTTTGAGTGGTTCTCAAAAACGAAAAATTCGAAAGGAAAAGGAGTATAATATTAATAGCAAATATGCAAAATTGGATAACTTTTTAATACCCGCAAGTTCATCATCTTGTGCAAGTGCTAGTAGTAGTAATGCCAGGGAACTTGATGAACAAATCCTGGAAGTGAAAATTAATGCACAAGAAAAAAGCACAGTTTCGGACACTTCAACTAATAAGGATACTCTATCTAAAGAAAAGGAGTCGGAAAATGAAAACGAAGAAACAAAATTGATTAGAAATGATTTTGCGCATTATGTAGGTACGGCCATAGATGCAGATATAAGGGAACAAACTTTAAAATTGGGCCCATACCAACCAGAAGGTAATTTCCTAAAAGATGCCAAGGGAAGGAGCTTTTCATCATCTTATAGTTTCATATCCAAGGCAGGACAAAAGATCGAAAGGAAATGGCTGTGCTATTCAACACGACTTCATGTTACTTACTGTCAGGTTTGTTGGCTTTTCGCCGATCGAACAAATATGTATTTTAAAGAAGCCTTTTGTAAAGGTGTGAATGACTGGCAAGGAATATCAAAAAAAATTAAAGAGCATGAAAATTCTATAATTCATATCCAAGCATGTCGCACATATGACATCTGGAAACAAAATAAAACGGTGGATTCATTGTTGAAATGCAATTTTAAGGAAGTTAATAAGGTTAGCCAAATCTTACGAAGAATCATAGACGTTACAATGACTCTAGCGATGTGCAATCTTCCTTTTCGGGGACATCGAGAAACTGGAGATTCGACTCAAAGGGGAAATTTTTTGAATATAATAGACCTCTTGGCTAAATATGACCCTCTCCTCAATGTTCATTTGTCAAAAAAAAGAATTCAAAAATATCTTAGCCCAAAAATTCAAAATGAACTTATTGCTATTATAGGCTCTAGAATAGAAGAAAATAATGTTAAAAATATAAGGAAATGTTCTTTTTTTCTCTATTATTCTGGACACGGCACAGGATATTTTTAAAAAAAAGACCAATTAAGTATTATAATAAGGTAAGTAACAACTGATGTTAATGATAATAATGAGCCATATAATATCAGAATTAACGAAACGTTCTTAGGCTTTATTGAGGCGGCAAATCAGACTGCAAAATGTTTGGAAAGTGATGTGTTAAATTTTCTAAGTACACTGGACATTAATTTGGCGAAGTGTCGGGGACAAGGATATGATGGGGCAGCCAACATGAGTGGAACGCGTATGGAGGATTACAGAAATTAAGGACAAACCACCAAGAGCAATTTACGTTCACTGTTCAACACACAACCTCAATCTTGTTCTAAACGATGCATGTAATAACGTGCCTCATGTAAGATAATTTTATGACTTTTGTCAAAAAATGTACACATTTTTTGGGCTCAGCATTAAAAGCTGGAGTGATCTGAAAATTGTGCAGAATAACGAGAACATTCAGTGGGTGAGGTCGATAGCTCTGATTTTAACCACAAATGGTGTGGTTATTCTAGAAATGTCTAGAACGGATTATGAGCAGACTTTGAGTTATGTATAACTTGACTGCTCAAGCAAAAGGCGTGGACTGTATACTTTAAAAATTGTTTGTTTATTGAGGACGGTAGGTACGTCCGCTCCGAGGATGCATTACAAGCATACTGACGAAATGTAAACAAGGAGGACTACTAGCGCCCTCTGCACATGCGGGTCGTAACAGAGTCCCCGCCATTGAAATGAAATTTCAATACAAATACATAATGCAATTGAGGATACTTACATACAAAATACACAATATTTACAAAGCAAAAAGGCATGCACAATATTAAATGCAAATACACAATATTTACAGTACTTAAATGAAATACACAATATTTACAGTACTTAAATGAAAAATACACAATACATTTTATCATACTTAAATACGATTGAAGTTAATTTATACACATACAATAATTACTAATAACAAAATTCATACAGGTAATATACAAAGATTTCTGATTGTCCTTTTTAATATATTTCCGTTTGGCATACGCAGGTTCACAACTCGCACTTTACCATCGGTGCCAGGAAAAATTTCAGTTATTCTTCCGGTACTCCATTTCGTACTAGGAAGATTTTCATCTTTGATTAAAACTAAGGTTCCTACAGAAACATTATTTTTGTTAAATTTCCACTTGTGACGTTCTTGTAAATTATTCAAATAATCGCGTTTCCAAAGCCTATATATATGTTGGGTAATTTTTTTTACTCTTTCCCATCTCGACAACTGATTCTCGTTTATATTAGTTATTTGCGGTTCAACTATGGATGTTAGGGGTCTACCTACTAAGAAGTGTCCAGGGGTCAGTGTTTCGAAATCATCGAAATTTGACGTCAAAGGAGTGAGTGGTCGGGAATTTAGCACAGCCTCAATTTCACAAAGTATTGTGATGAACTCTTCGAGAGTTAAATGTGCGTTCCCCACGACTCTTTTTAAGTGGAATTTAAATGCCTTTACTCCTGCTTCCCATAGCCCTCCATGGTTTGGGGACCTGGGTGGGATAAAGTTCCACTCTATCGATTCATTTGTCAAAAATTCTGCTAATGTGTGATCAGGTAATTTAATCATTTTGAACAATTTTTAATTTCGGCATTTGCGCCAACAAATGTTTTAGCGTTGTCGGTGGTGATTTTTGCACACTTTCCTCTCCTACCAAAAAAAAACGTTTTAAACTTGCAATGAATGCTTGGGATGTGAGATCTGTCACAAAATCTAAATGAATTGCTTTTGTACATAAACATACATAGACTACTACATAAATTTTATTTAATGCCCCTTTTCTTTGATTTTTAAACTTAATGAAGAATGGGCCTGCAAAATCAACGCCCGTGACATTAAAGGGATAATTCGGTGTTACACGATCTCTCGGTAGGTTAGCCATAATTTGATTCATAGTGATGGACTTGTTCTTAAAGCAATTCACACATTCATGAATAATTCTACGACAGTTATTTCTGCCATTGAGTGGCCAGAATTTTTGACGAACAAGATATAAAAGTGAGTGGGGTCCTGCATGCAAATATTTTTTATGATAATGGCTCAATATAATATCAGTTAAAACGTTTCTACTAGGTAAAATTATGGGAAATTTAGCCTTCTCATTTAAATTTGAATTGGCAAGTCTGCCTCCTACTCTAATGATGTTGCTCTCATCAAGAAAAACATTAAGTGGAGTCAATTTGCTTTTCACAGGAATAGGCTCACCTGCCAACAATTTGCGCATTTCTTCATAGAACTCCCTTTCATGCAATGAGTGGATCAGCCAGTTCTCAGCATGACTTACCTCCTGTGAAGTAAGGGGTCCCTTTATCTTTGTAATTCTGGTTCTGCAGTTGTGTATGAATCTGTAAAGAAAACTTACAACACGAATTAATTTTACATAGTTGTTTGAAATATCAATAATGTTTTCAAGGAAATTGTTTTTAGTCACTGTCAATGTCAAGGAAATGTCCTCTTTTGGATTTGAGTTCTTTCTCATTTCCGTTAAATACACTCTTTCTGGGATCGCTTCATCTAGTCCTTTGGTCTGGAAGTCAATTTGACGTAGAAACGAGGATCCATTCCACCACTTGGAGTTGGTTGTAAGAGCGTCTACGCTGATTCCTCTCGTAAGTAGATCTGCTGGGTTGTCCTTGCCGGAACAGTGGAACCACGAGTTAGGATCGGTGAGGGATTGGATTTCGCGAACCCGGTTCGCAACAAAGGGTTTCCATCTATGGCTTGGACCTTTGATCCAATGTAAGGTGACCTGAGAGTCCGTCCAGAAAAAGGCTCTGGTTGAACACTTCTGATCTAGGATTTTCTTGACTTCCTTCGCTAAGCGTGCAGCAAGCAGAGCGCCCATCAGTTCCAATCTAGGCAGGGATAACCTTTTCAGAGGTGCAACACGGCTCTTGGATGTTACAAGATCAACGCTGACTCTGTCCTTGTGCTTGACTCTCAAGAAGGCGGCTGCTCCATATGCTTTTTGACTGGCATCAGAAAAGGTATGGATTTGGACTTCACTTGAATCTCCACTGGAATCGAGGATCTTTCGCGGAATCTTTAACTCTGATAAAAATGGAAGTTCTAACCACCATTGTGACCATACTGCATGAATATCTGGCGGTAGCTCGTCATCCCAGGATAACTTCCGTAGCCAAAGTTCTTGTAATAGGCATTTGAGCCTAATCGTGTAGGGTGACAAGAACCCAACTGGATCGTATATTTTCCCAGCTGATTGAAGCACAATTCTTTTGTGATGGGTTTTGACGTGTCCAATTGCAGAAGTCCTTTAACATCAATTGTAAAATAGTCGTGGACAACATCCCATGGTATCCCTAAAACCTTTGACGAAGGGATTTTGGAACAGTCGTCCGGGTGACGAGGATGTGTCTCAAGGCCTTCCTTTTCCCAAGTTCTCATCAATGTTTGATCATTTGAATTCCATTTGCGTAATTTCATGCTGGCATTCTTCATGATTGTTTCAGCATCCTTTGATACTTTTAAGGCTTGGGAGATGTCATCAGCACCACTGATTACGTCATCAACATAGAGACAAGTGTCAAGCATTTCAGTTGCTGCTGGATATTGCTCACGGTAATTCTCGATGTGATGCTTAATTGTTGCGGAGAGCAAGAAGGGGCTTACGTTGACTCCAAACATCACACGCTTAAATCTATACACTTGAAACTTGTAGGGATCTGTTTGATTTGATTTAATGTCTGGAAACAAAAAATCTAACTGCATCTCTGTCCTCGTCACGTAATGATATTTGCAAGAATGCACGTTCTATATCTGCGGTGATAGCAATCGTGTTCAAGCGAAAAGAAATTATCAGGTGGAATATGTTTGGGTTTAAATTCCCACCTGACCATATACAGTCATTAAGAGATGGTTGTCCATCTTCATGGGAACTTGCATCGAAAACAATGCGCATTTTTGTAGTTAGGCTTTCTTGGCGAAAGACCGCTTGGTGCGGTAAATAGAATACTGCTCTATCAGTTGGTTTTTCAGTTTCTAGAACCCTTTCAATTATTCCTTGAGATTCATATTCTTTCAAAATTTCGGAATATTGTATGTACAGAGTTGGATCACGAATGAATCTTCTTGTTAAGGATTTTACACGTTTTTCTGCTACGGAAAAATTGTCATTTAACTCTTGTGTATGGCTCTTCCAAGGAAACCCAACTTCATAACGACCACTATTGAAACGTACTGAAGATTTAAAATGTTGCATGGCTTGGTCGTCTGGGTCACAACTAGACTCTGCTTTAATTCCTATTGCTTCTAAATCCCAAAATTTTGTTAAATTTCTATCAACCTGATCTTGGATGAAATTGCAAAAATAATAGTTCGATGGTTCGTTTTGAATGGAACCTGTTACAATGTAACCAAATACGGAGTCCTGCAATATTATTGAATTGTCATGTAATTTTATTTGTTTACTTTTTAATAATTCATAAAATATTTCACCTCCCAGGAGAATATCAATTCGTTTGGGAATATTAAATTCCGCATCTGCATATCTTATATTTTGAGGCAATTTTATTTTTGTTAAATCCAATGGCTGTGTAGGAACGCAACCAGTAATTTTAGGGACTATGAGAAAATTAAGTTTTCTTTTAAATGAACTTCCGTTCGAGATTTCAGCGGAAATTCCTTTCCTCACTGAAATGCAAGCTCCATTCAAGCCTACAATAGTTGAATTCATAGAGTATTTATCCAACCCGAGGAAATTTGACGCTTCCAAGCTACAAAGGCATTTCTGGCTTCCTGAATCGAGGATCGCGTTCATTATAAGCCAACCCCCTGTCGCACTCTGAACTTTGACCTTCGCGGTCGAAAGCAAAATAGATTTCTCCCCACTCTCATTGTAAAGACACGTCGCGGTTTGAGGATTTATTACATTGGCTGGACTCGGGTCATAAATGACACCTGATGAACTCTGTGGAGAGAGGATATTTCTGTTTATCGCTCGGGGGACACTTGTTTTGCAAAGAAGAGAGTTGTGGTTCGCATTACAAACCCTACATTTCCTGTTCAGTTTCAAACAGTTCTTAATAAGGTGATGGCCTAGACAATTAAAGCATAGGTTTAAGGATCTCACTTTGTTGCTTCTTTCTTCAACAGACATCTCGTGAAACATTTTACACTTAAAAATTGGGTGTGTCTCTGAAGGACATAACGGACAGGTTTTTTCATTGCTTTTCACGACAAATGATCTGAATTTTGGAGAATATTCGTTCTTGTTTTTCAACGAAGAATTTCTTTGTACGTTTTCTAAGGCTTGGCTCCTTTTATTAAAAAGTCTAAAAAAATTATTCCACTTAGGCAAATCATTAGAATGTAATTCCATTTCATATTGTTTACGCGATTCATCATCTAGACGTTGAGTTATAACAAAAATTAACATTGATTCACACAAAGCGTTAGGTTCTAATTCTAGTTGTTTTAAGGCTCTAAGATGACTCTGAATTGAATCTATTAAACTTCTGAGATGAAAAGCAGATTCAAATTTTATTTTGTTAGGATTTAAAAGTTCAGCAATATGACTATTTACAATTAATCTTTTATTTTCGTATCTACCTTCTAAAGCTTCAAATAAAGATGAGTAAGAATCGTTTACTGTTTGCAATTGTTTTGCATGGCCTTTCAGGGCAGATTGTAAATAATATAGTTTTTGCGAGTCTGATAAACAAGTGTTATCATGAATTAATGATACAAATTGGGATTTAAATTGCAACCAATCAATATATTGTCCCGAAAATTCCGGTAAATTAATGGATGGCAGTTTCACATTGTAATAAGCAAAATCATTTTTCACAGATAATTCAGAGGTATCCACATTAGAAGATTCAAGTAAGATATTGAGACTCACCTCTAAATTATCTGCGTCCACTTCCATCGTGTCCAAACTGGTCTCGAAATCCATAAGCTCTTCATCCGAAAGAATCCTGTAGCTTTCGGTCCGAAGTTTGTCTATTTTTGCTTTCACTTCAGAAAGCGATGCGAGTTTAGCTCTCTTTTCAACTTGATTCAATGGTGACTCCACATTTTCCAAGGAGTTTCTAATGCGTGTGATCTGACCGAGCAGATGTGCTTTCCTTCTGTTAAACACGGTGAGTTCTGATAGTTCTTTTGGAGCCATTTTGAATTTTGGCTCGGGCTCGACACCGACCACAAAACTGGGTGAGGTCGATAGCTCTGATTTTAACCACAAATGGTGTGGTTATTCTAGAAATGTCTAGAACGGATTATGAGCAGACTTTGAGTTATGTATAACTTGACTGCTCAAGCAAAAGGCGTGGACTGTATACTTTAAAAATTGTTTGTTTATTGAGGACGGTAGGTACGTCCGCTCCGAGGATGCATTACAAGCATACTGACGAAATGTAAACAAGGAGGACTACTAGCGCCCTCTGCACATGCGGGTCGTAACATTCAGCAAGCAGACTATTAAATCATTATGCACGACAAGGTGGTCATCTCGATTTGACTCTGTAATATCAATTCGCTACAATTACATTTCGATTTTAAAAGTACTTTCAAATATTTTACTAACCAGTTCTAAGCAAGACGAGAAACAGGAAGCTTTAGTGATTAAAAAACATATGGAAAAGTTTCAATTTGTTTTTTTGCTAATTTTCCAATGTCAAATTTTACAAAGCATAAATTTAACTTCAAAAACAGAACGATTGTTTGAGGTGGATGTTTTTAAGGCCAATGTTGATGTTATTACTACTCAATTAAAAAATCGCTTTGAGAGTATGAATGGCATTTACAAATCATTCAGTTTTCTTTCTCCCAAAAATATTGTAAGCACTACAAATGATCTCTTATATAAGGAAGCCAGTAATCTTCAAAAAGTATATATAGCCTCGACCTATCTAGTGAATTTCCAAATCAAATTATGTCTCTAAAAGCAGTTTTTAGTGAAGATTTAACTAAGCTAAATTCGATAAAAGATTTAGGTAATTTTTTGAGGATTCAAAACAAGTTTGCTGCGCCAAGTTTACCAGATGTATGTATTGCAGTTTTATTGTTTTTGACTCTCCCAGTTACTTCTGCAATGACGGAAAGGTCATTTTCTATAAATTAAAATTAATAAAAAATTATTTACGTTGTACGATGTCAGAAGAGAGGCTCTTCTATTTGTGTCTTTGATAAGTATTGAACAACAAGTAGCAAGAAAAATTGAATTGGATGAATTTATAACCGACTTTGCTAAGAAAAATGTGAGACGTCAATCGCTTTTTTTGTGATTTACTTCTTGAGTGTAGTGCTGTATATATTAACTAGTAGTGTGTGTCGCGAACAACCCAACGAACTAGTTACTTTTGTAGTTCAACCTGAGTGGTACTGCGAGCGCATTCTTTTTTGTATCCATGCTTTCTTATTAGTAACAGTAGTTGTGTCTTTGACTTTTTGACAATTTATGCTAGAGTTTTATCGAACTTAAGGTCAAACTCATCCCGGGATTCATAAACGAAGAATTTGGTAAGTGATACCTTTTTTCTATCATAAGGATCTGAAATCGAAAATATTATTTTACAGTGTTTGTGTTTTTCTTAGTGTATCGTTTTTATTTAAGTTACCAGGTTATCAGTCGACTGTTGTTTGATTTCCCATTTTTTAAATACTATAAATACTCTCTAATGTTAAACGTTATTTACTTTGTTTACTCAAACAACTGATTTTATATTCAGTTATAAGCTTAATATTTAAATATTTTTTCGTGATGTGTAAAGGTACATTATGTTATGGTTTTGAAATTCTTTGTATATATATATATATATATATATATATATATATATATATATATATATATATATATATATATACATCCGGCTTGGGGCCCAAGATCTGACCTTGCGGGGGGCCCAATTATTTTCCATTACGCCACTGGATGCACCCAAACATCAAATATGGAAAGTAATTAACGAGGTATGCGAGATACGAGAAGACTTTAAATAATTAGATCATTTACGTCTAGTCAATAGCTTTTTCTTCTCAGCTACCTTATCTAGTTCAAATCCTATAGTTGACAGATCTTCCACTTTAATATTACATATCAGCTACTAAAAAGCTACGCCTCACTTCAAGTTTAATTAAACACTGCTCCCGTTAGTAGTTTAACCTATATCTCCTCTATATAAGTCTCCTGTATATAAGTTTCAACTTTATATACAGGTCTTAATTTGCATGTTCACGTCTTCTTCTTCGGGAGGCAGCTATATAATATAATAGTTTTTAAAGACCCAATAATTCCCAAGATGATTAGTTTTTACAGGAACGCGGATTGACCCGTCACAAACTGGATTATTTACAAATCTTTGGGAATTATACCTTTATGTAAAAATTCTTCTATTCTTTGATGCTTTCCAGAAGTTGTTTATGTTATTTAATTTTAAAATTACAAGATGTAAAATTTGCTTAAAAAGTATGCTCGTGTGATTGAGATTCGAGTCAATGATCACCTTTAAATTACGACTCCATAACTTAATTATCTCGAGTAATTTCAGAAATTAAGACTTGCACAGGCAAGTAGTGTTATTATGGCAGAAAGAAGTATCACATGTAATCTTATCTAATAAATTGAAGCTAATATTTGAAAGCTAACCTTTATCTATTTTTAATGCAGTAGTTTTTCGTTAAAAAAAGACGATGTAGGCGATAAAATCGATCTTATCTCATAAACAGAGAAATCTACATAGATACGTTTCATCAGTGGTATGTGGGAACTGAATTATTGGGGAGCAACAAAATCGAACCGGATGCTCTGTCAAAAATAGATTAAAATAGCAATCAATAAACATGATTTGAACTTCAGTCGTTCCGCTTTTGTCAATTTAAATGAAGGCTATAAACAGTGCCTTTCTTTGTTTCGGGTTTGGATAAAAAATATTGTCTCTTCTTGGCCTTGTGTCGTGATTTCAAGGTGTGATACGAAATGGGTATTTGCTGCAAAGCATTTAGATTTAGATTTTTTTTCAAGGAGATATATGACCGAAATGGTAGCGAAGAATTATTATTTTTTAGTAAAATAGATGCGCACTGTTTTAAAGTATGATTTTAATGAAATTGTCTGTTTCAAACGCTTGGCGTATATCTGCCCAAATTAAGAAACGTTTTCAATTATGTTTACGTTATTTTTTCTTATTTGGAAATTAAAAAAATTTTTTTTACTCGATAAATGTTGACTTTTGTTTAGACTAGATTTTAAAATTATATTTAATTGTTTTATAAAACTATATTTTAAGTTGTTGAACTAAATGGTAGCTAAGCATACGTTTAAATTTAAATTGCCATATATATATATATATATATATATATATATATATATATGTGTGTGTGTGTAAAAATTCCCTCTAGTATCCTTTTTGTTAACTCTTTTGTATTAATATTTAAACAAACTTTAATTCTTTAGTTTAAAAATATCACTATATTAAAAATATCACTATTATGTTATCATAATCGTAATCGGCTAGTCCGAAATCCCTGTCCCACCCATTCTATCCAATCAAAACTACTATTACGTAATAACCACTGCCGGTATAAACAGCAAAAATCTTGTGTAATCGCGCTCTTTTGTCTGCTTGCCTTCATCATGTAAGAATGTAAATAACTGCAGCTCTTTGTGTTTGTGTTGTGTCCGTCAAGATGTTACTTCTGTTATATGTGTCTGTTTTCGTGTTTTTAACAAATAGATGTAAAATATAAAGTGATTGACCAGTTACGCTATGCGTGCTTCAAAATAAAAGAGGAAACTCAATTCTAAAGATGCTTTCAGTAAACCAGATATGACAACAAATCAACTCCGGCCAACGCAACTACCATACATATACATACAATAAATTTGTATTTACTTAGAGTTATATTTTTTCTCCAAATCATAACTCTGAATACCCTATTTCGAAACGTGTCTCATTTCATGTCGTATTAAAGGAGATAAAAACTAAAATTATATATGATTTTATCACTAGTCCTCGTCCAAAGGATTCGACCTTGGATTTTTGACTGAATTATTCACGATTCCTAGAGTATGAATATTTACTGAGCGGTGGAAACTTTCCCTAAAATACTCTGACGTAATTTTTAAAATTAACTAATATTTCCCTTCACTTGAACACGGAATTAAATTTTTTTATATCACATTTCCTACTGTTTTTCCTTGTCCATTTAAATGTAGAAAAGGAATAATTCCCGATCTTGATTGTTTGGCATTTGAGCTCAGAAGGTACTGAATTCTGTGTTCTGACCTTAAAATTACCAAAATAAAAAATGATTTGATTAATATCCAAGGCTCACTTGCCACGTGTATATTATCTTTTTTTTATATATTGTTTCCTTTATCTTTGGTATTCAAATAATTTTTGTCTCACTAATAGATATTAATAAAATTATATACATAGATGTATGTATGCAAAACGGATTTTCTTCGAAATACGCTTAAATTTTTTCTCTTTACATTAGGTAATATCACAATAATAAAAGATAAAAATGTTTTATTAGAGTATTAGCAATTTATATTCATTGTATCATTTGTTAGAATCGAAAAATACAAATAATTTCTTTAAAATGTGTGTGTGTGTGTGTTTACGTATTGTTCAGTTGTAAACATAATAACATAACGGATTCTAATAAATGCGTGAAAGTAATTTAAACTATATACTAAATGTAATTGTGAATTTTTAGGAGTGTGAAAACTTATTAAGTTTCTTTGAAATATGTATTGCTAATACGCAAATACAGAGTAAACGCATGTACCTTACTTTTTAATTAAATATAACGTAAAATTGGGATCTTTTCTCTCTTTTCAATATTATTAGAATTCTATAAAACTCCTTCACAAAAAGTAAATTTTTCTGTATTACTGATACTAATAATTGAAATTGAACATTTTGTGGTCACATATTTTTCAAATATTATATTTTTTATTATGTTTCCTAGTTTTTTTTCTTTTGACTAAATACGCTATTGCATCAAGATATATTGAAGGTAGTGAGAAACTTATATCGTTTTATAAAAAAACAAAAAATATATCATTCTTTTATTACAGAAACAAATTTAACAAGATGCTTACATTTCTCGAATATTTTCTGAATACAGAGTAAACTTTTGTTCAATTTCTAATAAATTTTATATCAAACCTGCTCTTTTACAAATGATAATCATTTTCTTTTAAATAAAGTCTTTATATCACGTGACACAAAAAAATTTATGCTCATAATTAATTATTTTTCTTTTTGTTCTCGAAATTAAATAAAATTTTTTAATTGAACTCAAGTACTTTAATTACTTCTCTCTCATTTTGTTTTTAAACAAAACTCTTTCCCTACATCTTTATAAAGTTCTTTGCATCTTTCTTTAAAAATTTAGAATTATAAAAAACATCAATTTAAGAATTAATTTTTTATGATTTTGGTAACCATTTTGAGAAATTTCTTTAAAGGTTTGAAAAATTATTGTTTTCTTTAACACAAGCAGAACGATGTTCGAATCGGGCTGTCATTACAATTTTTATTTTTTAGTCAAAAGATTATCATCACTATTCTCTACGAACGCTTTCGCCATTTCGTCACGTTTCGAGTTAATAATTATTATAGACGCGGGATATTACGGGATGACTCATAACACGAACCATGCAGTTCGAAGGTTACAGAAGACTGAACATAGAAGCTTTCCGCCATTTCTTTATTCCAACCTTTCGACCATTCTTTTTTACAAAAGGAGCCAAACGAATTTCGGATTTTGCATCTGGCTGCATGATTGGTAGTTCTGTTTCGTAAATTGAGTAATTACGATGCTTATCTGGGCAAGTAAAGCACGTTTCCATGCGCTAAATTAAAACAAAACAAAGATTTCATTGCTGTTGTATCCATTCCCCGCTGCTGCTTTTGATGTCACCGGTTTCCCAGAAACAGCTGTGTTAATTTGAGTCATTACACAATGCTTGATGACAAGTTTCTTCGTCGTAAAAGCATAACTTATTGATGTAGAACTGACTTTTATATTTTTGTTACGAAGAATATGTTGTGACAAAGTATTCTTTAAATATAGTTTAGATATAATTCAATTTTAAACATTAAAAACTACTATAAAATATGATTTTTTTTCTTCAATGGGCTACATTCATGACGGTCACATGATAAAGGTAGTCACGTGTTCTCTTTGAATTCAAAACTTACACTGAAGTTATTGTTATTCTATTAATTTACTGTTAACTTACTGTATTTGTTATTCTATTTGTAAAATTTGAAATTTTACAATAGGATAAAGATGTCCAAGTGTTATAGAAAAAATATTCACCAAAAAAAATTTAAAATTAAAAAAAAAGTCTTATTATATACATGCACTTTTAAATGAAGCGTATTTTGCTTACCAATGAGCAGGGGCGTAGCTACCGCCGTATCAATGATACGGGGCCCCCCAAGCTACAGGGGCCCCAACTTGTGTAATAACACTCCAAATAACAGGGCTTCAATATCTATAAAAGGACCCCGAAGGAATTTTGATACAGGGCCCCCTCACAGCTAGCTACGCCAGTGCCAATGAGCGTTATTATTGCTGACAAATATGTATTTTTAAAAAGAAAGTTTCTACGCACACAACTAACGTTAGCAACAGCAAAGCGTATGAACAGTGAATTAGCTGTAAACTCAAGATTGCATTTGTCACGTGACTATGACGTCACATGAATTTATGAACTAATTGGTTGGAAACAAGAAAATGTAGTAATCACACGTGATTGTAGTAATCATGTGACTTGACGTCACATGAATTTAGCTGATTGTATTGTTCATTTACTCTAAAATTTTAGTTGTGTTTATGTACGACTCTGGAAAAGTATACATTTATCTGTACTGATAAAAAAAATTGTGTGCGTGTATGATGCAGCAAAAAGAAGCCGGAAGACACGCACATGCGTATGTCGAAACTATACTTGATGATTGTGCGCACCTAAAAGAAGCTTTTTCAAAATTAGCTTCAGGTTTCTCAAAACTCAGTTTCGAAGTGATTTTATACAGCTCTGGCGTCTGTGTTTAAATGCAACAAAATATTCACGCAGTTTTTTGAAAAAAAAAAGTTCTTTCAAGACTTTCATTTTAGTTTTGGCTACACAGTTTGTGTTTATACTTCTGTTTTTGCACTTTAGGGGTTCAGTTGGATTAAAACTCCAATCCTGTTTTATATGCTTTCAGTAATCCCAAGCCGAATTTTGGTTCATTTGATCTGTTTTAGAGAGTTTTTAAGTTAAGTTTGTAATTTCTTTATCAATTTGTGCCTCCACACTGTTGATGATTGTTTGGTCAATACTAAGTCTATTTATTTTATCTGCTTCATTTTAATACTGAAAGTGAAGACATTTGAAAATAATATGATTGAAAATAATTATTTTGTGTGTATTTTAAATTCTCGAACTCCTTTTTTTACCACTAAAATAGTGCTATAAATTAAAATAAGCAGAATAATAGATTAAAAAGAAATAATTTTAAATACAAATACAGTTAATTAATTAAATTATGACGATATTTCTCGAATGAGGAACAGTGATTTAAAATACATGAAAACTATCCCCAAATTAAAATTAATTGTGTTATTAATGACATGAAAATGCATTACATGAATTAAGCTGAAAATATTTTCCACAATTTTTACCTTTCTGAAGAAAACAAATTCAATTCCATGAAAACTTAATTTCATTAATCAAGTGTGGGGAATCAAAATTCCGCTTTCAGAAAATTCTTTTTTCTTACATGAATAACCCTTATTCCAGTATAATTGCATATTTTGTCTTAATATTTCCAAAATTACATTTTTAGAAACATAAGTTGTGCTTTAAGCGAAAACATATACAATGTGTACACCTTCAACAGTTTGAATCGTTCCATTTTTTAAAAATTAATTTATTTAAGGGGACTTGGCACCCTTTGAGCAAACTTCTTTATTTACGTATTTAAAAATTATATTTTAACATTTTATACAATGTTTCTATTCAAGAAAATGTTACCAGATGAAAATTTTCATATATAATTCACACAATTTTAAAAATTTAAATTTTTTGAAGAAAATTGGGAAAATTTTAAAATCCTACTCCTTTTGTAAAAATTAATTTTTTGACCTGAAATTTTTTTATAATACTCTTATGGATGATCTAAACAACTTTAGGGATCGATTTTATAAATAACTTCATTCGTTTTCGAGAAAAAAAATAAAATGTTGATTATACAGGTTAAAAATCAACGAAAAAGCCAACATGTCTTACATTTTATTTTTTTTTTAAAAAAAGTATTCAGTTTATAGCAAAACGGACCCCTAATTTTATTACATGCTTTATTTTCAACACGCAAGAAAAAAATGGAAGTGATTGGTAAATAATTGTCGAAGGAGTAGCATTTTGAATGCACTAAGGTTTCGAAAAACACAAACTGAGAAAAACCACTTTAAAGTTTATAATTCTGAAAAAATAATTATTATAAGCTTAATTAAACTTAAAATACCACTTTAAGATATTACTTATACGTTTTTCTTTAAAATAATTGCATTTTCATATTTTTTCAACCCACACATTTTTATAAATGATCAACTTTTAGAGAGTATTAATTGCCCATGAAAATTCAAGAAAAATGTTAAAATTTTTTTTTTCTGTCACGACAGAAATTTTAGCTGTTTTTCTTCTTATAATATTAAAGTATTACATTTGTATGAAAAATATATCAGGAAGAAGAACTGAAATTATAAAATTATTAATATAAAATGCCTTAATTTAAAAATTTTACATGCACACATTTCACAAGGAAGAAAAAGTACATTATTGTATTGCCTCGGAAATATTCTGCTTTTAATACTACACATTCTTTTTTATAGTTATTATTTCTATTTCTAAAATAGATTTTTTTTTATCATAAAGAATTTTTTAGCTTTTTTTTCTAAAAAGGGGGTGTGGCTGAATTGCCTAATTTGTTTTCAAATGAAGTTTTAGTCAACTTCTAACTTTCCGACATGCACAAGTGATATATCAATCGAAATATAATAATGCAAAGAATAAGATTAAATGAAAATAAAAAAACGATAGGTTTGTGATTTTTAGGGTACCAAGTCTTCTTAAGGTGCTTAAATTCATATACAGTGAAAATCGTTTTAACACGAAACTGAGAGAACTGAAATATTTTTTCGTGTTGAAAGAATTTCACATGTTAAAGGATATTGAAAAAAATCATATATTCAACAAAATTAAGTTTACTAGAATACATTTTACTTACACAGATATGTATTTAATAAAAATCAATGAAGCAAAAACATCCACAAAGAAATTTAATACAAAATTTTCAAGGTTTTGAAAAACAAAATATTTATTGAGTTTTTAGAAAATAATTTTATATTTTTCTTTGCATTGCCTTTTTTGCGTATACTTTTCATGATGTTCCTCATTTCGGATGACGTGGGATCAAGAGTTGCATTATTCATCTCATTTTCTTCGTCGGAATCTACATCAATGATATTTTTTTTAGCTTTGTACTAACTCCAAAATGTCTTTGTCTGCCGTAATTGGGGTTGTACACACAGTATCATCAACAACTGCATTGAATTTTCCCATAATGCAATAGGACGGTTTAGTTCGGCTGGATGTGTTTTGGGTAATTTTTTTTAATTCCCAGAGGGAAATTTTGTTTTCGTGTTAAGCGATTTTCGTTTCGTGTAAAGAGAAAAAATGCATGAAAATACATAGTAGTTTGTCGGGACCGTTGTATTATTCGTGTTAACCGATGTTTCGTCTTGAGCGTTGTCGTGATAAACGCATCCCACTGTATTTAATTTATGCCTTATAAAACTTTTTATAATCTTGAAAATCTCTCTTTGCAAAATTTGCGTATGAAATATAAGCTTTTCCGAATACTGCTCTGAGAATAGTTATAAATAGAATGCATTATCTTTACATTTAAACTTTGCTGAACAAGTGTCGCGGAGAACTATGTTGAAAATGGCGACCTTCCAGCGATTCGTGCACTTGCAATTTTTGGAAGTCTAGCCTTAGCAGATTTTGCATAATGCCACCCAACTTCTGCCGCATGGAATCTGTCATTTATGCAAGATGTATTCCAGTATACTTGTCACGAGTTTGATAAGGTCATATCCAATCTCAGCAGTTTTGGACAGGTATTAAAATTCAATTTTAGAAACAAAGTTATGCCTGTGAGGAATCTAAATATATTAAATGCCATGTTTTGGTTAAGTTGTAGTGCAATTGGATCAGTACATTAAAAAAATATTAATTCAGTTTTTTTAACGTTTATTCTGAAGAGTGAATGAATAAAATATTGACGAATATGTATGTAATCGAAAGTCAACTTAAAAAGAACTGAAGTGGACTGATGCTTAATATTAATGGAATGCTTTTCCTATTGGATTGATTATTATAATTCAGGTTTCTTTCTGTCGATTTTTAACTTGCATTAATAAAGAAATAATGTGAATAATCTTGGTTTGTGCTGAATTATAAATTGAATAATATGTAGAATTTACGCCTCTACAGTATAAGTAAATTTATATATTAATGTGAACCACTCGATGTTACACTGTAATTCCTCTTCAAGATAGCGTAATTGATTAGAATATTCCCATAAGAATTCTTGATTACATACAATCGACTAGAATAAAGCAAACATTATGTTGAATTCGATACGCGTTATCCTGGCAATAACACTCCAAATGTTAAAAAATCGATTTTTTTTAAAAAATAGTTTTAAAAAAAAAAAAAAATAGTGGGAAAATATTTTTGCATTTATAAAAATGAGAAGCAATGTAAAATGAAAAAAAATTAAATAAATAATTGTAATAAATTCCATTTTTAATCCAGTGGTCATTATTAGATTTTTTCTGAGGGTATTGGTATCTGAAATGCGATATGAAAATATTGACTTATGAGCAACTATCTATAAACCAGCAATTCACTCGCCTTTCCATAAATAAATTATACTTCGCAGTGTATTTCAACTTTTAAATATATGTTTTAGACTTCCTTATTTATGTGTTTTACTACTTTTATGTTATAAAAATATATTTTAAGTTAAGAAACTGACACATTTTCAAATACTGTGCCGATGATACTTAACAGAAAATTTTAAAGTTTTAAGGTTAGAGAACACTTAAAATGATAGCATTTTCTTTTAATATCACTTCAAAACAAATATTGCGTTCTTATTTTTATACCAAAAACAATTTAAAGTTTTTTATGAGAAAATATACCAAAATGTATTGAAAACATTTTGAATTATCATCGAAGAGAACTCTGTAACACAGGGTTTTCTTAAATTCATGATTCATATGCTACAGGGTGATAGAACACACATGTTCAGAATTCGAACAATAAAACGCTAGTTGGATCTACTAACGCATAAGAAACGGTGTCTTAAGAAGTCCTTTTCGTTTATGCCATGAATTCCTAATGAATTTGAACAAGCATCAAAAGATTGAATTGCATTATTCATGCATGTATGGGACTACAGACGGCAATGCATGGTAAAGTTCAGTGATAGTTCCAAGTATTTTCCAACAAGAAGCTACTCCGATGTTTCCTGTTGGAAAATTCTTGAAATATCTTTCAACAATTGTACGAATGATTCTGCGAAAGAGGGTTCCCAGTTGCATGCAATATACCGGGCGTGGTAAGAATGCAAGAATGCCTTCCGTAATGGATAGCCATTATGCAACGTATCTGCGAGCACCTTGAATGAAGCATATGAGCATTATTCAAACTGTTTAGGTGTTTCATGAGGTAGTGTGGCGAATTCTGCAAAAGGAACAGACCACTACCATGTGCTGAGAGTTGAAAGGTTTGCTACGTATGGATTACCGATAACGTGTCAAATTTGCTACGTTGTTTCCACGCCTGGGATCCGGACTTTTTTTTCATATGTGTTATGCACTGTCGAATACACATTCCCGCTAGATGGGATTTTGAATATCTATAACTATAAACCATCATATGTAAGGCAATGCAGGTTTATCCATTGGGCGCCCAGGGGCCCGGACTCGGATAAGCTGGATTTAACCAAATTTTCTGGTTATAATTTTCTATCCGCCAGTGCCAAGAAGGCCCATAAATCTTTTGCGTCCAGGGCCCGAAATGAGCTTAAACCGGCACTGATGTAAGGGCAATAGATAATTCACAAGTCTATGATAATGTTTTCTATCAAATGTTCGGGCCAGAGTCGTGTACGACCATCTGATTGACCATACCTGTTGCGGCACCTTGACGGACATTCACACCTTTTGTTTTTGCAAGAAGTATTATCAGAGCTTTTGAATCCTATTTTAACAGTTATTATACGGCACCTGTGGTTCCAAGACGACGGAGAAACAGCTTGTTACAGTATGAATGTATGGAACGCCTTGGATAACATGCATCTGGAATAATAGAAGGATCGTGGCAGTCCAATCAACTGGCCGGCTCGCCAACCCTATTTATCATATATGAAAATTTTCATCCAGTTAATATTGAGAATCTCATCTACAATGGAAATTTCGTTGATTCATATGCATATCTTGTTGGTTGGGTGTCTGATACTGCTACTGGCACCATACAAGACATGTATGGTATGTTCACAATTTTCTGCTGTCACTTCATCGACGATGTGAAGAGCATCACTCACTGTTTGCAGCTGCTATTTTGAGCATGTATCTGGGATAGAGAATATAAATTTTGTTGAATAAACCTTTTTTTTAATCATCGATATCTTTTCATTGCGTCTTTCTTTGTTTTATTTCTTAGCATATTTTGATGGAGAACACCATGTGTTTTGCCATTTGAGTTTCATTTCCAGATTGTAGTGTTCTTTCATGCATAATGTGTGTACAAAAGGTTTAGGAACACCATGTATGTAACTTAACTATCACGAAGTGACTTATTAACCAGAATTTGTTTATAGTATGTGCATTTTTTATTTGGGATATTACAATTTGGTTGGGGAGTATAGTTATTCATTAATTATTTCTTGTTTCTGAAAATTGATCGTAGTTTCTCTCTTTGATTGTTTTTAGTTTTCTTGTATCTTATTTTATTTTCTCTCTTTTTATATTTTATCTTCAACTAAGATTTATTACGGTACCCGAAGAAAGCAATGGATACAAAAGATATCCTTTCTTTTACAAACACTAATCGTTAATAAATAACACTTTCTTTCGCACCGTAAAAGAAATAAAAGCTCAGCGTGTGAATCTCCCTTTTTTATTGCTGGAAATGTAGCAAGTGACAACAATGTATTGCATAAAGATACAAAAAAGTAGGTCAAGGGATCGATTGAAAGAATGTCGGGGCAAATTTTCCAGACGGTGGTCCGGGTTACGAGAGAAGTCCGGATACAGACAGATCGTTCAACTTTCTTAGGAGGATTTACCATTGTTCTTGGTTGTGTGTTCTTAATGGGTCATTTCAACTTTCAGAGGTAGACAGAGAAAAAACTTGCTTAAAGGCTATAAATGTTTTTAAAAAATAAAAGAATATTTTTTTCTTAAAAAAAAAGGAGATTTGGGGAATATAATGCTTTTAAGGGGAAAAAACACCTTGGATTTATTTCGCTACATAATCGATAAGTAAAAGAAATAATTATCTTATTGAAAAATAAAATATTTAGTAAAATGTACGTAGGATATTTGTTGATTTTATGGATCATTAATGGTCAATTAGTTTTTGTTAATTTATTACACACGTCACGTAAAGAAAGCGTTCTATTTCTGGCAAACATTAATTAATCATATGACTTATGAAAGAAATTATATTCGATGAAATAAAAATGTCGTCTGCTTCATCAATTATTTCTAAGAATGGAATTAAATGTAAGCATTTTATGTGAAGCCAAAAATAGTGCTAAATTTGCTAATTATGGTTGCGATATAAATGAAATATGGCAAGATTAAAATAAAACTTCAGAGCTAAAATTTAATTTTTTTTTTACGGAAAAACTTTATTTTATAAAATATCAATGACTGATTGGATATCGGGTTGTTTAGAGAAGTGATTTGTTTGTTTTAAAGGTTAAAAATTTTTTTTAAAGATGCTTAATGCTACACAATGTACCTTTTTTTTTTTAAAAAAAATAAACATTGGAGGGGGGATGGAGAGACAGTAACAGTATAAGTTATTCATGTTTAAAATTTAGATTATATTATTTTGATTCTAAAAGTAAAAAATCAGTTTCACCAGCCATTATTTTGCAATTTTAAAAAAATTAAGAATGTGAAGTTATTTTCAAACTTTTATAAAATGCTTGATTTTTAAAATTTTTTTAGTCATTGTAAGTGATTTATGTTTCTTAGATTATTGTGAGAAAAAAGTTTGTATGGATTTGAAAATTTGTTTAACTGTTGATTTTTATTGAAAATTTTTCTTGCTAAACGTGGAAAAACCACGAAATTTTTAAAAATATTAACTCTAGCATTTTTTTTTAAAAAAAGCTAGAAATCTCAGACCTAAATCCATCTAACTTTCACAGAACATATATTTGGGAGTATTTAAAAAAAAATTTCAAGACTATCTTGAACAGGACCCCCCCTTAAGGATTAGAAAACACATCTTCAAAATTAAAAGTCAGAAAAAAAGCACATTTAAAGTTTGTAAAGCATAAAATAAAAACTTATAATGCGCCTGTAAATCTCTAATTTTTTAATATATTATTTTCTAAATTAAGTTCTATATTAAAACACTACTTTAATTAAATATGACTGAAACTATTTTTTTAAATTCAAAAAATATTTTTGCATAACATTGCTAGCACTTGTAACAACGACAAGTTATTCATCTTAATCTTAACACAATATTTTCACAAAAGTTTTGAAACAAAAAGCATTTATGTACAACATAATAATGATACTAACTTACGCTAAAAATCATAAGTTTGTACATTTAATTTTTTTAGTTTTAAATTGGGGAAGTTTAGCAAATTTTAAAGTCACCTAACAAGAACTCAAATACCCGTAATATAGTACTAGTATATGTTTACTACAATGTACTTTGGAACATCATAGAAATATTCAGTTTTATCAGTATCTAGCATATACCTAGCATCTATAGCATGTGATCATATAACTCTTTATCTACTTTAATTTTTTTCGTTCAATTTTTTTAGTCACTACATTGGGTAATTAAGGGATATACACGAAATACTCATCTCTGAGAAATTTAATCCGTTAGAGCTAATTAATTAACTTGGTACTTTAAAGCAGTGATCCGCAACCACCGGTCCGCGGATCAAATGGTGCCGGGCGGCCTAAAGAGCATTAAACTATTTCCATTTTATTTAAAATGGTTCATTTCTCTTGGATTTGCGCAACTTTCCACGGAAATCACTTTATATTCCACGTTAGATCACTTTCATTCATTTTTGGTGTAACTATATTTTATTCTGAAGGCATATTTAAATACAACTAAATCAAAGCAATCTAAAATATAAACAATCAACGTGTCCCACCCTCAGCGGGCTGCGGTAAAATTATCAAACGTTTACCGGTCCGCAGCGATAAAAAGGTTGCGGAGCACTGCTTTAAAGTACCGTCACTACACGAAGACCTAAAATATTTTCATTATACAAAAAGATCGTATGATTTTTTAAAGCAGTTTTAACTCTTAAAGATGCTAAATAACCAGATATCACTAATATTTTACAGCACAGAAAATTTATTTTTGAAAATTATAACATTTAAAAAATTTACTTTTTACATATAAACTTAATTTGATATTCAAAGAAACAGTTTTTCTTTTCATTAACACTCAAAAATACATTACAAGTTGTGCATTTTGAGTGAAGTTTTGTTTGAATGTTTTTTAAAACACTGCATCTCCTGGAGTAAGAAATACTGTGTTTTCTGGACATGAACTACTGCACCTTGAGTTCAGTTTCTTGATCGTTTTCTTCAGAATCTGATGAAAATTCAAGTAGATTATTTGCTGGGACTTCTTCATCTGAAGAATCCTCTGTTAGTGCATCACTGCCTTCAGATGGTAGGTAATGTAATAAATCCAACGCTTCTTGAAGATTGAGCTCTTTTTACCCAATATTCTACGAAGAGGGGAAAAATTATAGCACCTTGAAAACCTCCTACTATCGTTTAATCTCAGTTACCCCCCCAAAAATTTAAATGTTAATTTCTGAATAAAGAAAGATAGTTTATTTAATTGTATGGCAAAAAAAAAAAAAAAAAAAAAGCAAACTCAGATTCAAATTTCAAAATTTTTTGAAAACGTAAAATTAATTAAAAAGCAAAATAAATAAGTTATTTTAAAAAGAAATGCCGTAAAAGAGCACGACTATATTACACTTTAGTAATGACGCTCTACAACACAACGAAAAACAATAATATACTACAAGGGTAAAACGTAGACACGAAGGGCTTTCTCTAACACCCAGTGATTGGCGGTACTTACAAGTAGCACAAAGTTATTCAAGTGTAAAATCAATTACATACACTGTTCACTTAAAATAAATAGTCAAATCGTTTTCTAAGTTCTTAACATATGAAAAAAATTAGACACTTATATATCTTTTGATAGCAAATACTTCTGCGGAACAAAAATGCCAATCTTGGCAATCCGATCAAAATGGTAACTGAAAACGCAACCAGTTTTAAAACACTTCCCCGCTAAAATACTCATCATACAGCCCGTGCTGTTATCGATCCTGGAAGAGTGAAATTAAAAGAGTGTTCGTGCTAATTACCGTCAGAATATTCGTAAAAAAAGATTATTACAGTGTGTATGGTACACTTATACGAGGGCTATTCAGAAAGTAAGGAACGTTTCCATCTGACGTCGCTAGGCGCTCGCCCATCACGAACATTTTGGTTTATGAGTGTTCGGCATCTCAGTCGGCGTCCACCTATCATAACGGGAACATTTCGACTCTGCCCGTTTTTTCGATGTTCTAATTTAAAATGAGGGCTGCCATTGCAAATCCCGCCAGTTGTGAGGTGTGGTCTGTGATACGGGTTTTGTTGGCACTAAAACTTATGGAAATTTATCGGCAAGTGTGTGAAGTGTACAGAAACAACGTAATGAATGAATGTTAAATCCGAAAATGGTGCATTTAGTTTAAAAATGGCTGAACTAACGTTCGCGAGGAAGAGAAGAGTGGACGCGCTAGCATTGTTGCTGACAAACTGGTCTCTAAAGTTGATGAAGAGATTCGTGAAAACCGCCGTCTCACTATAATGGAGCTTTTCGCTTAGTTTTCTACAAGTTTCACGGACTTTTTTGTTTGAAATTGCCAATCAAAAACTAGGCTACCGCAAAATTTGTGCAGGATGGTTGCCGAAATTGCTTACAGACCACCATAAAGGTCAGCGAATGGGGTCAACTTTGACATTTATGGAGGCCTACGCCAGGCACGGCGTGGCAGGCTTCAGATTGATTTTCTCGAACGTGGTGCCACAATAAACTCTGAATGGTACTTTGCGCAACCTTAGGAGAGCCGTTCAAAACAAGCGCTGAGAAAAGTTGACGTCTAAAACTTTGTTTTTGCACGACGATGCCCGACCTTACACGGCAAAATGCTCCCAAGAACTCCTTAATTCATTCAAATGGGAGGTTTTCGCTCAACCGCCCTATAGTTCCGATCTTGCTTGCACCTAGAGATTTTTACTTGTTTCCAAGAATGAAGAACTGGCTAGCAACACAGCGCTTTGACGACGACAAGGAGCTGCGGGTGGGCGTCACTGAGTGACTGAGATCGAAGGCGGCAGAATTCTATGACAAAAGAATTTCAAAGCTTGTCCATCGCTATGATAAGTGCCTCAATTTGTTTGGTGACTATGTAGAAAAGTAGAATTTTAGTCGCTTTTTCTGCTGTATATAATAAACTTTCTCTCTCTCTCTCTCTCTCTCTTGTACTTAGCTTCTTTTTAATTCCAAAACGTTCCTTACTTTCTGAATAGCCCTCGTAAGTACCGTCAGTAGATAAAACGTTTATGTGTTATCTATTTAAATGGTATATTATTAAAAGTAGTGCAATCAGTGGCGTAACGGAAAATAATTAAGCCCCCCGCAAGGTCAGATCTTGGGCCTCAAGCCGGATATATACACTGCTGGACAATTGCTAAGGACGGATAACACTATCATCCATAGCAACCACAAAATGAAAGGAAACAAAATGTGGAAAATTAGAATAAGTGCGGGATATTAGTAAGAAGAAATATGAGTATGCAAATTTTTTTTCCACGTCTGTTCATCACGTGATAGCGTTCATAAGAGCTTTAAAGGTTTTGGCGCGTGTGGACAGTTGTTGTTTCAAGTCAAAGTTTTACAGGAAAGATTTAATAGACGAACTTAAAATTTTCTGCATGTCTTCCCGACATCACATAGATGATTTTATGCGTGGCCGAATTATTGGAAAGATCGAAGAAGGGCGAAAAATAACAGATGTTGCCAGGGAGTTCGACATCGCTCACAGCGTTGTTTCACGGCTGTGGAAGTCATTTAAAACTACTGGAATGTGTAGTAGACGGCACGGGGGAGGTCGTGTTAGAAGTACGACGCCTGCAGAAGACAGATATATCGTCCTATCAGCAAAAAGGAACAGGCGCACCACAGCTGAGCAGGTGGCAAATCAGTTTCTTGCTGCTTCAGAAAGCAGATCTCCCGAAAAACTGTTGCCAGACGTTTGAGGGGAGGAGGGCTATACGCACGCAGACCTGTTGTGTGTGTCCCATTGACCAGACAGCACCGTACTGCCCGTTTGCAATGGTGTCGTAAGCATCACAATTGGACTGAACAGGACTGGGCATGCGTACTATTCTCAGATGAAAGTAGGTTCAGTCTGTCATCGGATTGTAGACGCCAACTGATCTGGCGCGAGAGTGGTACTGCTTATCGTCCAGAAAATATCCAGGAAAAGGACCGATATCCGACATGCAGTATCATGGTGTGGGCCGGCATCATGATCAATGGCCTCACGCGCCTACATGTGGTTGCGAATGGGACTAAGACGGACCAACGATACATTGATGAAGTTCTACTTCCTCATGTTCGTCTTTTCCGTGGTGCTGTCGGTGATAAATTTGTTTTTATGGACGACAACGCAACATGTCATCGAACACTCTCTGCTTAGGATTGTCTAGACAGCGAGGGTATTCAACGTCTCGTATGGCCAGCGCGTTCTCCAGATCTAAACCCCATTGAAAATGTGTGGGATGCTTTGGGGAGTCAAGTTTCTGGTCGAAACTATCCTCCGACAAACAAGAACACCTTCATCCGTGCACTCACAGAGGAATGGGATAAATTGCCTCAACAGCTGCTGGATAATGTTGTGCAAAGTATGGTACGACGTGTGGAATGTTGCATCGCACTCCACGGTGGACATATCCCGTACTGATACCTTTCTTTAAGGGGCCTACTGATTTTTAGGTGCATTGTTCCATTTCTCCGTACGCAGATCAAATGAACATTTTTTTTTCTTTCAGATGTTTCACAGCTTTTGTACTTTCCAGAACAATAAATATTCTTTATTCTAATGTCTGAACAGTGTGGCAACTATATTTTATCCTACTAGGCCTCATGTCTCGCTTAATGTTATGCTACATAGCAATTTGTGATCCGTCCTTAGCAATTGTCCAGCAGTATATATATATATATATATATATATATATATATATATATATATATATATATATATATATATATATATACAAAGAATTACAAAACCATAACATAATGTACCTTTACACATCACGTAAAAAAATTTAAATATTAAACTTCTAACTGAATATAAAATCAACCTGTGTCTGAGTAAACAAAGTAAATAACGCTTAACATTAGAAAGTATTTATAGTATTTAAAAAATGGAAAATCTAACAACAGCCGACTGATAACCTGGTAACTTAAATAAAAACGATACATAAGAAAAACACAAACACTGTAAAATAATATGTTCGATTTCAGATCCTTATGATATAAAAAAGTTATCACTTACCAAATTCTTCGTTTATGAATCCCGGGATGAGCCTGACTTTGTTCATCAAGTTCCCTCTCATTACTACTACTAGCACTTGCACAAGATGATGAACTTGCGGATATTAAAAAGTTATCCAATTTTGCATATGTGCTATTGATATTATACTCCTTTTCCTTTCAAAGTTTTCGTTTTTGAGAACCACTCAGTTTTTTTTTAACTCCATTCATTTTAGGGCCGCGTTTCTTCTTGTCTTATTAACAAACAATATAAGAACCAGAATAATTAATTCCGTTTACAATAGTTCTAATATTACAAGAGAGAAAAGTGAGATCAAAATGTTTTAACAGCGAAGGAACACTCCCTATATTGAAGTGAATTGAATATAAAAATATATATGTTCTAAAAACAACTTTGTGAAACATTTCTCCTTATGTTTTATTTGATTGAATACTCATAAATCTACGGAAATTTCTGTGGGCATATGGGTTTCTAAATCATAAATCTAGACCATATAAGCATTTAAAAATGCTCTCTATGCGTTTTCAAGTATCGCAATACTATTTTTCATGAAAAAAGCATAACCTATGTACGTTATTTACGAGTTCGCTAATTGTGTGTATGTGAGGGGGAGCTGAAGACGCCAATAAGTTACTTTGCTACTTCAGTAAAAAGTAACATGTCTTTTTTTCCTCCTAACATGAAGTATACTAAAAAAACAGCGATGATTTTTTAAAATCTTTCTAGCATTTTATCCAATTTTCCGTTTGACTTTCTTTTTATCTGTTAGTAATTTAGGTTTGGAAAGTAAACCCACTAAAGAAAAGTATCTCTTTCGTCGCGGGGATTACAGCAAATTAAAATGTTTTTTGATTTGGTTATTGGATCTAAGATAACTAATAAGCGATCAAAGTTTTGGTTTTGAATGATGTTAGATCGCCAATTTGAAAATCGCTTAAAAATTGGATTAAAAAAAATGTAAAGCTAATTTTGTGAAATTCTACGTTAATGGCGTCAGTCTAGCTTTGCCCCCCCGCAGTGCCGGGTGTACGTTACGCCACTGAGTGCAATAAAAAGAATAACATGAATATTTTCTCTTTCTTCAAATATTATTGTAAAAGATTGACGTTTTGTTATGAAAATTTATAAATATCGTTTATATATGAATAAAATAATCTGTTTTATATGAAGCATCTCAATTCAATTTTAATTTCAATACAATGTGGCTTATGAATTCCAAATTCATCTTTTTCAGTAGCACACGCGCAATCGGTATTTTACTAAGTTTGAGTGTCCTGTAATCATATTTTTCTTTGGAGGCTTAAAATTCTTTATAAAATTATTTGTTAGTGCATCAGAGTCCAGGATTATAACAAATAAAGAATGAAATCTTAGTTTATAGTTTTTCGCTGAAAGACATTAATGGTTTATCAAAGCGTATTAGTTCTTTTTATGCAGTTTTCCAAAATTTATGAATGAGAATTTTTGTATCCTGTGGATTATACTTGTTTTTTTATAGATATAAAGTTATTTTTCAGAAAATGAAAAAAAAATCTTGTTTTTTTCAGATATTAACTTATTATTACTGCATTCGGAACCGTAATTTTGAAAAAGCTTATAAATGGATAATTTTTCTGAAATTTAGAGTTAATTGACAAGTGATACAACAGAGAATAATACCCTCCCTCTACGAAGTCAGGTTTTGGACCCCAAACCGGATTTTACGAAATACTGCAAACCCTTAACATAACATAGGCTTTGGGCCCCCTAGAATCCCGCTCCCCCGCATTGTGGGGGTTGCGGGATGTACGACATGCCACTGCAGTTGAATAAGAATCAGGGGCGTAGCTACCTCCGTATCAGCCGTAGCAATGATACGGGAATCCCAAGCCACAGGGGCCCTAACATGTGTAAATGCAGTTCCACTAACAGGGTTCCCATATCTAAAAAAGGGCCCCAAAGGAATTTTGATACAGGGCCCTCTCAGAACTAGCTACGCCAGTGATAAGAATATACGTATAAAATTGTTTTAAGAATATTATTATTAAAAACAATTATTTAAATGGAACTTTTTTGGTAAAAATTGAAGATAAAATAGTATATTTTCAAAATATTGTTCTTTTTTATAAAAAGTACTTCGATAACAAAAATATTTTACCTCTATTTAACTAGGATTTCTAAACAGAGCCTGAACTAAACGTTTTGAAAAATTCATATTTTCAGAGCTGTGATCAAATGAAGTATTATGGGGTGCTTTTTGTTAAAATTTCTCTATTCTGGTGTATTAAAATATGAATAAAAAATCCACCTCTAAATTATATATACTATAAAAAAGTTCTATCTCAGCCTCTGTAGAGAAGACTCAGTTATATATTGGGAAAATATTATTACTATCAAAGCATTTTTCATAAAAAGGGAACGTTTTGAAAATATGTCATTCTTTTTGCATTTTTTGCCAAAAAATGCATTTAAATAATTTTTTTTCTGACAAAAATATTTTTAAAACTATTTTATTTGTGGATTGTAATTCAACCGATACCAAGTATCTCAAAAGAATTTTTCATTTATACGCTTTTTAAAAATCACGGTTCCGAACGTAAGGTCTTCTTTCGCTATTTCGAATACATGTCGCTACTCCGAATATTTTTAATTTATTTTCTTCATCAAATAATTTTTTCGAAACATTTTAATGGGCTTAACATTTAAATTAATCAAGAGGTCAAATTTCTGAGTTGATGAAAAGAATATCGATCCATCAATGGCTATATCTCTTCGTCGCATAGCAAACATAATTTGCATTTTTTCTTCGCGAAATAATCGCTAATGCATTTGTAAATCGAGAGGAAATCTGGCATCTCAAGTACTCAACCCTTACGTCAAGCTCTTGAAGTGTGTGTGTGTATCAGGAAGAGGCTGTTACCATCTCAACCGCGATTTTCTTTTTAGGAGATTTCTCGTAGTTTTGGCGCCATTTTAGTAAATGCATATTCTTTATCTCATATTCTATTTTTCATAGATGTAGAATATTCCAGTAAAATTAAAGCTTTCAAAATGTGGTTTTTA
The DNA here is from genome assembly GCA_019973935.1 of Trichonephila clavipes. Taxonomy (NCBI): domain Eukaryota; kingdom Metazoa; phylum Arthropoda; class Arachnida; order Araneae; family Nephilidae; genus Trichonephila; species Trichonephila clavipes. The sequence continues at coordinate 179,634 of BMAU01017256.1, forward strand.
GGCTCTTAACAGTGCGATAAATCTGTAATTTTGGTATCTAAATGTGTTTTTTGGGATTTTTTGGTGAAAACTTTAAAAGCAGCAATGAGAATAATCTTAATAACGCAATATATTCCTAAAAATGGCAAAGTGAGCCTAAAAGTTATGTATTGTGAGAAAATGTTTAAAAAAAATTAAGCTATATAAATGCTTAGTATCAAAGAAACTAGATTCATAATTTTTTTACGGTATTAAAATAGTTTTATTAAGAGGACACGGCACGAATCAATTGACAAAAATCGGTCAAAAAATCAAATCTAATTTTTTTAGCCTAAATTATTCTTTATATATATTTCTTTAACCTTGCAAAATTTGAAGGTTCTAAATTTAAAAAACGCAGAATTATTATAGCTTTTATGTTGGTTTTTATTCACATTCCTATGGCAAATCAAAACTTTAAACGGACTTATCTCAGAAAGATAAAATAACTAGTTTGTCTTCATTTAAAATGCTAAGGCTTGTTTTTGTATTGTGCCTAATGCTTTGAATTTTTTTACCCATTGCTAATAATACATGTAACAAAAGTTGGTATGCATCAAAGCAATACTTATTTTTTTAAAAATAATTAAACCCAGAATTTATACTTTTTTAAGGAATTTTCAATAAGCATTCATAAAAAGAAGTATTGTACGAATATCAATCATGTTATCGCAAAATCCATACTAAATTTTGTTATACGTGGTTTGATGTACTTGTAAATCAAATTTCATGCGTGTATGTAATTTTTTGTAGGGGGAGTAGCATTTTAAAATCACTTCACAAATTATAAGTTTTTTCCTTAAAAAATTAAATGGTTAGCTTTTTACGAAATTTCGAGCATAAAATCTGTTTTACATAGTATACGCACATAGGAGGCATTAAAAATTTTTGAAAATCCTTAAATTAAAAATTTTAGTGTAAATCGTACCATGTCTCCTTAAGGTACAATTTGAATGCAATTTCTGATTCAGAATTTTCTTATAGACCTCTCTCTGGGGTTATTTTATCAAAGTATGACAAATTTTAAAAATACATTAAGAGCAGAATTTATAAATCGTATAAAAAATGTGAACAAACGGCAAAGTTTTTCATATTTTCTTTCAGTTAATTTTTAAAAAAATTTAATTAAAAAAAAGGCGATGTGAAACTGTTACAAATGAACAAACGTTTTAAATATTTTACTTTACAGTAAGAATAGATTTCTCCATGAAATGAAATAAATAATTTGTTGTCCTTATTAAAGAGCATAATTTACAAGCAAAAAGTGCAATGCATAAAATATTAAATAATTGCGACGTTTTCGGTTTTTAATATTTTTTTATCTGAAGAAATTTATCTAATTTACGCATATTTCACTCATATACATAATAAACAAAGTCTTATTCGAATTTAATTTTTACTAAACAATCTAAAACCGTTAAAATTAAAAAAGCAAACATATTTTCGTAATAGTTCACATGAAGCAAATGTGGCAAACGATTTTTTTCTTGTCTTATGACAAATTATAATATATTTTATTCAAAAAATAAATATGTAGAATGGCATCACTGTAATAAATATAAATAGAACTTCATTCGATAAAAAAAATTTAGAAGTATGAAAAGAAATGTACTGGTTTCTTAGCAGAATTACGTTTTGTAGTAGTAGATCCGTAAGTTTAATTTTTATGAATTTGTTTTTAGATTTGTGTATTTGTAATTGTATTTGTCTCGGAATGTATCTGGTCGGATATAATTGAATTTATCAAATGAATTTCAGTATGAATATTACACTATTTTTGTTCTGTGTGAATTTTCTTTCGAACTACTTAAATTTTTTTTTGTCTTTTCACGTAATGTGTGAGTGAGGTTTTATTATTTTAAGATTGATGCATTTATTTAATGTAGTTTTTTTGAAGCAAGGTAGTAGTAACATTTTAATTGTTACTTTTATTGTTTGTTTATTTCTTTAAATAGGAAGAATATGTGATTTCTAAGCTTTGGAATAATAACTGCTCGTAAATCTTATTCCAAGCAGTATTAACGCGTGTTGATCCTATTTAGAAATTATTAAATATTGTAAATAATGTCTTTTTTTAAATTGCACAAAACTGTAAATTAGTTACGGGAAGCTTATTGCACTACAGTTAGCACAGTTCTTTCTGAATGCACTGTGAAAGCAAATTTTCTTCGCAAAAATGCACTTCTTTGTATTATTCAGTCTGAACATATAAATAACACAGAATAACCGTTCCTTTTCTTTACACTTACTTTGCTAAAATAAAAGAAATGAATGTTTTTCGTGAATTCTCTTTGTATGTTTATGATTGACAACACACGTCTACGTGTTTTTTTTTATCTCCAGACATACTCTCTACTTGCATTTAATTTTAGATGAGCCTCGGTTGCCTAGCAACTAAAATATTCAGGGAGAAAATAATCCTTCTTAATGAAACAATATCCATCGCTTTATTCACCTGAGATTTGGTCACAGTTACGTTAATTAACTGAGGTTTGTTATCCATATAATCACTGTTTTTGTTCTTTTCATATAAACACCTGTTCTGTCGTTAATCTTTTCACGCTATTAAGCGTTCCCACATTTTTTCCTTATTTAAGCTATACTTATTTTATTTATCTATGAAAATCAAGGACAGTTTTTTTTATATGATGATATTTAAACAATGTTATATATATAATAGTTTCTAGACTATTATGACGTAGACAATACCATATTTTTTTGCTTAATTTCGTTATTGGATTGTTTAAATATCATTAGTTAATTATTGTAGATTTTTCATCCAATATTTGATTTCTGCAGCCTTGTAAATTATGAAGGAATTAAAGGTTTTGATATTTTTTATATGTAAATCCTAAGTGGAATGGATTTAGTTTTATTTTTTTAATTTACAAAAATTCACAGAATAGTTTGTTGCATGTGTGGCGATCGTACTTGTTATCTCGAACGAGATATAATACTTAAGTTAGTATTGCATTCATCAAACTTCCACATCACGTTTCATGATGAAGCTGGGATTGAATGTGCGACCTTTTCCTTTTATTTAGCTCTGAAATCTGTTGTGATGAGGACTTGAAAACACAACCCACCAGTGAGTGAGTGTTTATTAATGTCGAACAGTAAAGTAACACTAGGGTTATTGGCGAAGGTAGTTTTGATCCACTGTGACGTGACAGAACGACACCGCAACACGCCAGTTACGGGTATGAAATTCGAAACCTTTCCATGTGTTTTACCATAGCTCCGAAGGCGTTGGTAGCAATCATATTATTTTATTGCATTTTTATAATTTGCTAGGAGGGGGAGGGTACCCCTTGTCGGTGGGTCATCCCCCATTGTATAAATTATACAACTGTTCATACTCATTGCTCAAATTGTAAAACTGTAATTTACATTTATTATGAAGTTCGATTTAATTGTTCTTTTTATCGCAAAATTCGTTCTTGTCGCTTCTTTTCAGTTGAATTCATCACTGAAGCTGCATCGTCCAACACTTCATTGATAAAGTCCTTAGATTTTGATAAAGTTGCAACTTCCTGGAAAACTGAATATTAAGTTCCGTTGATTGTTAATAAGTCTTCATATGAGAAAACGTCTTTCTTGTCACGCAACGATTTCAGTCCGGGCAATCGTTGTGATATTTTTCTGAGAGAGCTTGCAATAATGTACTGTCGCAACCGTATTGGCGACATTGTATGAAACGAAGCACATGGTTGCCAAATTAGAGCGTGCGACACATGCGAAATTGGGGTTGCGCTCTTGGCGAGTTCTTTTAAGCGTTGGCATTGTTGCGATAATACGTAATTAATTTATTACAGCATCCCGAATATATTTTTACATATAGGGAGAAAGTTTTTTTGAATATTTAATTTTATATATTATTTTCAAAACTTTTTTTATTACAATAATATTCCGTCTCTAGATCATAATTAGTTTATATGCATGCTTCGCATTTCAAAAATAAGCTTATAATTCATGGGAAATCACTCAATCCGTTTCGAAATTCAAATACAACATATTGTAATGGGGGGGGCTATCCCATCCTTTAGTGTAAGAGAGTTAAAAGAAAGATTAGTCATAGTCAAAACAAACACAATTTATTAATAAGTTTCAACAACCTAACAAATCTGAACCTCCTAAGTTAGGAAATACACTTTTAGATAAATATGGGAGCAAAAGCAAGGTAGACGAGATAGTTGAATATTTAATTATAAATTGAATCACTTACTCTTGGCACATCCCAGTAATACACCTTCTAAATATTTGAAATTACGTTCTAAGTTAATATACTTCGATTTGACACTATTCCAATTTAAACGGCTAATTGACCGAATCGTCAATCATAAATATTAAGCCAATAATCTACGAATCATTCTCGACTAGCTTTCTAATACTTTACGCAAATAGCTACCTCCTATCATTTAGCTTCTAACCTCTCTCCTTTCGAAGTTCATTGTTAATGCTTTTATATAAGCCTTGTTAATGCATAAATCACGTCTTCTTCGGGAGAAAGTTTTCAATAGAATAATATTTAAAGAAACAGTTTTACCCCAAGAGGATTAGTATGAGGTACGCGAATAGACCCGTTATAGTATCATGTGCAAATTTTGCATATTTTTGTTTATGAAATTTTCAACCAAAGTTCACTTTCATTTAATTGAATTTGTACATGATTTGTGCAGTTGGAGATTTATTTGCATTATCATCAATTGATCATTATGTCTTGTAGGTGAGAGTAGATTTTAAAATCTGCCCAAAAAAGAAGGGATGTATCGTTCCTTAATACTGCTCTATTCATGATATTGTCATTGTGTCTGTGTTGTGTGTGTAAAGAGGCATTGCCGGCTATATAAACAATGTTTTTTTTAGTTTAGGATTCATTTATTAAAACATTTCTCTAATTCTGTTCAAAAGTTTAAAACAAAATGTTTAATCACATTTTTTACATGTATTCCTTTCTTTTTTTTGACTTCTTTTTTAAAAATAATAATTAAATAATTAATGAAGTATATACATTAATTTAAATAATATATACGAGCCGCGTTTTCTTTGAAAGCGTTGTAAGTCTATTTTATATTATATCGAGATATTTACCACTTTCAAAGTAATTATATTTGTAATTCCATTAACTACGTAAATTTATATTGACAAAATTATGAAGAATTTTTTTTGGGAAACTGTTCATAGATAAAAAAAACTTATAGCAGATTGCATTCAATATTAAAATAACTTCACTTTTTGTCAAAAATGGACTTACACCACTTTCAAAGAAAACGGGGGCTCATATTAATCTCTTTCCAGAAACTTTACTATATTGTTGTTTTCTGTGAATTATAGATCGACTATATCTTTAAAAGCATTTGGGGTCCACCCATAGCACGTGGTGCCTGATTTTTTTACTATCCTATATACTGTTAAATCTATTTTTTCCGTATTAAAACCATAAAAATTTCCTTTCAAGTATCAGATAAATAAAAATTATTTACATCTGTTTAAATTTGTTTATTATTTCTATAAATTCCTGTTCGAGATATAATGTATTCCTTTATCAAAGAGGCAAACCAAAGGCTCTTCTCGTAGTCTTTCAGCTATTTATCTGTAAAACTGCGTTAGAATGCACCAAATATTTTGAGTATTTTGGCGTCTAGAAACAATAGTTTTGACCTTGTCTGTAATGTCTTAATCTATATGCATCGATCTCTGATGAGCATCGATTTGTGAGCCAGCTAGAAACTCTAGATTGGCATCGAAAGTAGTGCGTGTACTATGGTTATAAAATAGATCGTGTTAATGAATGTCTGAAGTTTGGTGATATTCTTGAAAAGAAAATATGTATAAACGTGTTTTTTTACTTAATTGTGCTGCATATTTTAAATATAGTCTGAAGATTTCTGTAAAGAGTTAAAAGTTAGTGTGAAATATGCCGGCACGCACGCGCGCACACACACATCTTATTTATGATGGGTAACATTACCATTACCACGAGATTTCTTGAGTTTTAGAAACAAAATTCTACCAAACATTTCTTATAAATTAATGTATTTTTGCATTATTGTTCATAGATTATTGTATAATGAACTGAAATTTAAACACATAATGTATGAAGTATTAGCTGTTTTTCTGTAAAATAAACTGGATTGCTGAGTAATTATATTTTATGTATGCGTATTTTTTTTATAAATATATACACTGGTGTGCAAAAATTAAGGACGAAGCGGTTTTTTCAATATAACTTTGTACAACACATTTAATACCGTAAGATCCCCAATACGTAAGAACATGTGTAATGTAAGCAACACTTACTAAAAGAGAAATCAGAGGGATAAAAAGAAGCTTGATTGAAAAAGTAGCATGGAGCGCAATGCGACTGAAGGTCGAAACACCCCTGTGATGGGTGTCCAGCAAGAAACATCCAGTCTTTAGTAGGGGATATGATCTCCCCTGACTGCTAGGCAGGTTTCACAGCGTCTGCCCATGCTGAGCATGAGGGTGTCAATGAGTTGTTGAGGCATTGCTGCCCATTCGTCTTGCAGCGCCAATCGAAGCTCCCGAATCGTTACTGGTGGTAAGGTACGAGCTGCTAAGCGTCTGCCTAGAAAATTCCATACATTCTCGATGGGATTGAGATCCGGAGATCGTGCCGGCCAATCTATACGTTCAATATCCTCACTCTCTAAGAGCTGTTCGGCAGCTACTGTGCGATGACATGGTGCATTGTCGTCCATGAAAAGGAACTGCAGACCCATAGCACCTCTAAAAAGACGCACATATGGAAGAAGAATCTCGTTACAATAAAGGGTCCCGTTGACTGAACCTGCGTCGAAGATGTGAAGGTCTGTACGACTACCAAGCATGATGCCTCCCCAAACGAGAACACCGCGACCTCCATACCTGTCCCTTTCAATGATCTTCGAGGGATGATTGCGGCTTCCCCGCTCTCTCCAGATGAGTATGCGATGAGAATCGCTACTCAAACTGAATCTGCTCTCATCTGTAAAGAGTACTCGTCTCCATTCATTGTCTCTCCAATTCCGGTGTTCCCGGCACCACAGAGAACGCCTTCTCCGATGGGCAAGCGTTAAAGGCACACACCGTACAGGGCGTCGTGCAAACAGACCACCACCGTGCAGTCTTCTGGCCACGGTAAAACGTGATATCGGTCGTCCAGTCGCCTGTGTCGTGTGTCTAGCGATTTCTCCCGCTGTATGCCGCCTGTTTCTTCTGGCCTGTAAGACAATGTACCGGTCATCTGCGGGTGTGGTTCCTCGTGGACGACCACTACTGAACCCCCGGATAGCTGTTCCTGTAGTTTGAAATTGTCTCCAAAGTCGTGAAACGATGCTGTGAGCAATTCCGAACTGTGCAGCCACACTTGTCACACTGCGGCCTTCCTCCAACTTCTCAATGATTCGATCTCGGGTAAAAGCATCCAGATGTCGTTTAACAGATTGATTATTCGCCATTTCTCGCTGAGGCAGCAACTCGGTGTGATTTTAGCTGCTATGCGGCGTGCAATCTCTTTGCCAGAAATACTGATCTTACACCGACAACATGCTTTATACTACTCAGACACTCCCCCATTACGTCTACCTGTATATCTGCGCATGTGCTACCGTACATCACCTTACTTAATCTCCTGATTGGTCTTTCTGTCCGCTCTGCCTCTTCGTTCAGCTGATATGCTAATTTTTCGACTTCGTCCTTAATTTTTGCACACCAGTGTATATAATTTAGAAATATAAAAACTTCTCCAAAATAATATAAGGTTGATGAACCCTTTCTTTGATAGAATCTACATTCATTGTTCATATGTATTTAATTCTTTCATGTATAACAATATATAGTCCATTAACCTTTCACTGATGGACTAATCAGTTACATATTAGTCGTCATTGTTAACATATGTACCGTATATCCCAGTAACTTGCACTTTAACTCGAAAAATAAAATCAAGATTTACTGCATCGCTTTATCCGCCGGATATAAAAATAAAAGCTTTAAGATGAGTGTAAAGTAGCTTAAGATGAGTATGAAAAAAGTAGATATCTACACATATCTAAATGCTGTTTATTTAACAGAAATGGCTTGCTTTATGAACTTAATTATAGAATAACAGGAAAAGTTTTTGTCATATTCGTCTTCCATTATATCTTCAGGCACATCATCGAATTCTGTTTCATCTTTTCACCATCACTGTTATTCTGATCCGTAACAAAATTATCATCAGCTGTTTCATCGAGATTCTGACATATACTGTACTTTTAAATGATTTTTTAAGTATCCCAGGTTTATTTTCAATCAATGCTTTTATTTTATCCGCTCATACACTATATATAAACTAATAAGATATGATAAGAGCATCATTACACATACATATTTGAGGTAAAAAAAAGGTTTCACAAAAAAGGGTGCATTTTATAGGGCTAATGTACCTAAAAATTAAAAATTTTCAGTTTAAAAGTAAAGATGCGCATTACAATCTGATGCGCGTAATATGCCGGTTTGCATATAGTATGTAATTTATCTGAGGAAAGATCCATAGATTTTTATTTATTTTTAAAATAGTCGATTAAAGAAAAAATAATTAAGAACTCAGCGATATTAATATAGCAAATCAAGAAAATCGACTGCGCTTTAGCCATCGTGCAATTCTCTCAATCGAATGTAAATATTTTCTTTCTGTGGTGAACTTTCTCTCTGCAAGAGCTTTTGTTTTCTCCATTTCGGTTGTATTGTTCGTTAATTGATTATGGCGCAAGTCTTAATTACTGCAACCCTTGTGGAGATGCCGACCTCACTCTTGACCTCGTGTCGACAGTGAAAAAGTGAAAAGACCATGCCCAACCGCGATGTCCGGAGGTGGGTGTTTTGCTTGCATTGTGCCGACGCGTTCCAAACAGAGCAAGCGGAAGGTACAGTTTTTTTTTTATTGCTTGAATAAGTTTTCTTTTATATATATATATAATGCACATATAGAAACATATCGTTTCATTTGTGCCAGTTAGCTTAAAATTGTGTGTCCCGTTTTTGTGTCAGTTAATTGTTTAAAAGTGATCTCCTATTTTATGTTCTTGAAAATGTTTTAGAATTTTCATTTGTAATAAAATAGTTCCTGAATTTCTTATAACATGAGATACCGCGTTTCGACAAGATGCGACTTAAAAAAAGAAATTACACTAAAATTTTGTATTTAATACATTAAGCAAAGTTGAGGAAGAATACACTTCTTAAGGCTCCCTTCTGCAAGGAATTTTGAAATCACGACACGTAATATTAATTCTCTCTCTTCGGAATTTCTACCTTTTCTTTCTTAAATTAACTCATTGAGTTTATTTGAATGTAATAAAGTTAATTCGAAAGAGAAAAATATAAAAACATATATGTTGAAATATATTTTTTTGTGTTTGATTTTTGAAAATATTTTTTTGTTTATTTCACCGATTCTTTAATGTGTTTTCACGTCTATAAAAGGTGTTAAAAATTGGAATTAAAAAAGAAATTCTACAGAAACTCATTATTTTTGGCTCATTCGAATGCTGTTTATCTAAATCAGATAAATATAGTTGATCAGATTAGAGATGGGATTCTTAAGAACTAACATTACGATCTCGAATTCGAAACAGCCGGTACACGATAGTCTTAATGGCGGGTTTTACCTGCAAACAACGCAACATTAAAACTAATTTTAACACGTCAGTTTCTTCTTTTTTTGTGTGTGAAAAATATTCAATTAAATTTTTATTGTTGTTTCATTAAACATAGATAAAAAAAACTTTTTTTATTACATTTAATAAAGTATTTTCATTAATTTATTGATTATTTATAAGGTATTTTGATGTAATATTAAAGAAAACTATTTATTATATTTAATAAACTTTTAAGCTTCGCTGTTTTTGTCTGGTACCCAGCTAACGGGGAAAAAACCATATCTGCAAAAGAACGACGCTATTTAACATTTTTTATTTAATGTCTAAAATTTTTATTTTAATCCCATTTTATATAAAAGAAGTTTACTTTTAGACAGGGGTGGGCAATTATTTTGGATCGAGGGCCACATAGTGAAAGCGGACACTGCCGGAGGGCCGCATTTTCTTAAAATGATTGCTTCATTAGTTAACTTTGCATCTCGGGAAAGGCTACAAGTTGTACCATAAAAATCAATAAATAAAAAAAAAGTGTGTGCGCTTATGACCACACGATATAAGTGAAAACTTCTGATTTATTCTGCGATTTATTCTTCCCATTGTTCGAATGTACTACGTTTTCTTTCACATTTTCGCACGCAGACGTTAAGTAGTTCTCTTTTTCGTGTCCATTCATCGGTAGATTTATTTATTTCATCCATTTTCTGTAAAGGGCAGTGTTTAAATAATTGAGTCGCTCAAAAGCCAATATGGTTAAGTCCATTTTGTGATATTTTCTGATTTTAGTAAATTTTGATAAAATAAAGAATATTCTTCTTAGTTATTAAATGATTTACTCGTTGCGTCCTTTTTCGATGACCTAGAAAAAAGGAAGCAACGAGAAAAAGGAAGCAAAAATATACAAAAAAAAATTCCCTATATTTGGTTTTCTGACTCTTTTGTCGGGTCGCCAAAAAAATCTCTTTGCTAGCCGCTATCTGCCTACGAAGACCATTTGATTCCCAAGCAATGCCAAATATATCAGTTAGCTATCTATAATTTAAACCAGAGGTTCCCAAACTTTTTGTTTCATAGTTCCCTTGCAATGTTTTTTGGTTTGGGGTAGATTCCTGTTCACCTAATATTGAATTTTTGCAAATTCATCAACTTAAATGTCTTTTTTACAGTTGGTATAGAGGTACTTAATTTAAAAGATTTAAGTTTCTAACTATAGTGAAGTATAGTGTGTTTAAAAAGAAACACAGGAGAGAAGAAGAAACACATGTTAATTACATTAAAATTTAACTAAGGCATAAAGTAGCTGATCAACAACCGATGTTTATAATAGGAGATAGGAATCAAGTGTCTCAATAAATGTTTCTACTTTTGGCATCAATCTTCTCAGGTTTAACCCTAAATCTTTACTCAGTTAGTAGTGTCCAGTCTTTTTCTTAGAGTATTTTAGAGAGTGGCAAATTTATTTTTACTTTTTTTTCAATGTGACCAAATTGATTCATTGCCTACCGTGGTAATTACCATAGTCAAAGCCTTCTCAAACCTAATTTTAAAATTTGATTCAAGAGCATTTAATTGTTGAACGCAAGTAGAAACGTCCTTTTCTTGACAGACGGCCACAGACCATCTGCAGAAAAGGGGGGGCAGTCAGAAACTGAGAAAATTCACGACGTCCAATATTATACTCCTTTAGCTTAATTTTAGCAAGAAGCGCTGAAACCAGTGACATAACGAACACTCCCGCATCGCGGGGGGCCCAAAGCCTTGCTGACACCTATATATGGTTTTGCAATCCTTTGAAAGATCCGGCTTGGGGCCCCAAACCCGACTTTGCAGGGAGGCCCTAATGTTCTCCGTTACGCCACTAGCAGAAACGATGTGGTCCTTGTTTTAATGAAATTAAAACAAGCTGCTGAGAAAATTAACCTCATTAAATTTAGCAAATAACTCTGTTAAATTGGTAAAATCTGGTTCTATTTGATTAAATTTTCTTTTAAAATCACAATCTGGTTTAATGAGAGTCATTATCGTAAACCCCCATTTACTCCTCATGGACCCCCACATTAATTTTTCGCTGACATGGACCCCTTGCAAGTCGTCATAGACCCCTGTGGGTCGATATAGACCACTTTGGGAATCACTGGTTTCAATCTTTAAAAATTAAGCCTCGAGAAAGCTTACGAAAACAGTGCGTAGTGTTGCATTAGCTGAATCCCGCATGCAGACCGCGAGCTCAATATATTTGATATAAAGAAACTGAGTTGAGTTAAAAATAGCCTTCAACTTTGCAAGTCAAGCATCTCTTGTTTTGCTACTTTTATGTGAGGAAACAATCTTTCAGAAGGACACACTTTGAATATTTCTCTGGTTAAAAGCCGTGTTTTCTTTGCCTGCTTTTATTCTTTCAACGCTGGGATTTGATCGTAAATCCTGCTCTCGTTGGGTTTTTTTTTTAAATATTTTTTCCCACTTTATAGCCCACGCTGAAATAAAAACGCAAGTTAGATTATGAGAAGTGTTGTCGTCAAATTTGATAAAGTTTTGAAAGAAAGCATTGTTTGTAGACATCGAAGATAAGTTCCCAACCTGCTGTTGGGTGTAATGGCGTAAAGTCTTCGAGATAAAAATTCAAACATCCATTTCAGTCATGTTTGTTATGAATTTTGATTTTCGTATCGAGGAATTACTGACGTCAGAACAAGATTCTTATTGTGACAGATAAAATTCTGCTTCTTGTAGGATCATTTTTGGTGTTGCTTCTTTTGAGTAATTATAATTGTGATAAGAAATTTTTAAAATTAAAATGAAATATGATGCTTATTATATACAGCAAAAAGGGATTAGTACAAATTGAAGAATACGATTTGTATAACAACATGCATAAATCTTTGTGGTACTGGAATAAAAATACGACGTGAATATTGGAGCATTTTGCAATATTACGGGTGAGGCTGTTGCTGTATAACCGCTTTTAGTATCACGCAGTGGACTTAAAACGAGACAAAGTATTAAAATTGAATCATTTTTTAACAGTGTTAACAAGAATAAACACGAGAAAGAATTCCATCACAAATGTATTTATTACATTTAAACACGAAATATTTCTTTTCAAGACGAAACAACATGTGTTTCCAAAAACATTTACTTACTCTACTTACCGTAAAATCCTGCGTAGAACGCGCACCGCCGTATAATGCGCACCTGTACTTTCAACCTGCGTTTTTTTTTAATTTTTAGATATATTCGCCGTATAAGGCGCACCCCCGTTTTTTTACGAAGAGATTTGAAAAATACGCGTACAACGCTCTTATGTTTTGAAGTCGTTTGTTCGAGATATTCCAAACATTTGAAAAAATAGTATAATTTTAGAACTACAACTTTTTTTTTCATAAGAGGAATGTCTTTTCATTTAAATAAACAGTATTTCGATAAATATAGAGTCTAATTTCTTTTCAATGCTCATCTATTTTCTTTATTTTTAAAGCTCTCATTTTTATACCTGGCGTATAACGCTCACCTTTAAATTTCGATCATATTTTTTGTGTTAAAAGTGCGCATTATACGCCGGATTTTACGGCAATTAGTACGCAGCATTTTTTTGCTTTCATTCACTTAGCTACGTGTTTAAATGATACTGAAATAAAATTAATAACTGGATAAATTTGTACATATTTAAAAGAGTTTTATCATATTGTCTTTTCCCGCGTATGCTTGTTTTTGATGAAATGACATCGAGTTAGAAATTTGAATTCGATGACGATTAAATTCAACGCATTCTAAATTTAAATCATATTCATTGTGAAGAAAGCTAGAGTACATTGGAAGATGCAATCCAGATTTCATCTATTCGAGCCTCTGTACCCTGAAGTGAGCAAATTTCCCGGTCCTTTCCCGAATGCCTCGGCGAGGGAAATAGTAGAAATCGATTTCTCGTTCAGGAGCAGATTTACACTTGAAAAGACGAGAGATATCTTTCTCCGAAACATCTATCTGAGGAAAAAGCTTTTAAAAATTAAAAATTATTTTATGTTGTGAAGTTTTGGTGAATCATTTCATTGATGGAGTGGTGTTCGATATCATTTATCAAAAGGTAATGCATGCATTAAGAAGCTGTAAATGTTTCTATTTTTCCTGTTTTCTGTGTTGAGTATTTAATCAAATGCTTTTATGTTTTGTATAGATAATTCTAACATCTATCATATATTGCTGGGAAATAGTTCAGGTATTTAAGTTTCGCATAAGATTTAAGTTATTTTTTGTGTAAAATACAAATTTCTTTGCTTTCATCTTATATATGTGTGTTGCATTTTGAGCAATTAAAATAGTATTTTGATTCATCTAATTTTTAAAAGATATTTTGCGAATAAAAACTTATTATTTTAAACGTAAACGAAAATATTGTAAGAGCTTATTGTGATTAAAACGCTTATTTTCCTATGAATTAGTTTTAATTGTTTAACATTCCAAGACTAATTCAGTGGCGTAACAGAAGATATTAAGGATCCCCCCTACAAAGTCAGGTTCGAGGCTCCAAGCCCGGACCTTACAGAGGGTATACGTGCTTAATGTCAGTTAAGCTTTGGACACCCCTAGCATATATGTCACTACACTAATCATTGTAATGCGCTTAAAATTATAACTTTGTGAGTTTGTACTGCCTTTGTGTTCAGTATTTCGAAATGAAATATAAAAATTACTCTTAAAAAATTAGTGTTTCGTGTATTATAGAAAAGTTTTTAAAATGTACACAATTCTGGAATGCGTTTATTTCAGATTTTGTGAAAAATGCTATGTTTGAAAATTTTCCTGAGCTACCATTTACAGGCGACAAAACAAATAGTAGTAGCAAGAAAGAAAAACAGTAGTAGCAAGAAAAAAAAAAAAAAAAAAGGATCAATTATTTATTTATTTATTTTTGCATAAAATTCTTTCCCTACACACGATAATTTCACCGCATATCCAAGCATTCCAAAATTATTTATTCTAATTATATTTTTATGGTATGCGGTCCGAGTTTGGTAGTGATATTTAAGTCGAGTCATAATGTCGATTACATCTAGTATTAATCCTTCTTGCGGAATAATGCAACTGATGAAGAGTGAAATGATATTTAGTTTTTTCATTTTTTTAACGTTTTATTTATGGAAAAAAATCAGTTTGATTCAAATTGAAATTAAGTATAACTGTTTATATATATATATATATATATATGTGGGACGGGTGACTAGGGGCAATGATAAAATTCTTAACGAAAGAAAACATGAACCAAATTTAAAGAACAAATCAATTTATTAAAGTAAGAAAACAGATTATATTTATAGATTTAAATTGCTTACAAGAAAATAGATTAAAAGTTAATTCGGAAAAAGAGAACAGGATTCACCTGTAGAGATGGGGACGTCAAACATTTCTAGGTTTAAAGAAATGCCGTTTCTGAAGGCCAAGAGGCATCGAGCTCACTCCGTCGTGTCCGGTGTGCGAGTGAAGGTAAGCAAGCAAAAAAAAAGCTATAATTATTATAAGCGCTCGACGTCATCGCTCGAATCCCTGATTGGGCATTGAGATGCCTCATGCGTTTGACGTCAAACGCTCCGAGTTCCTCGATTGGCCTCTAAATTCAATTCAGTTCGTTTGAGGCCACCATCTCCTACATATCTCTCTCGAAGTACACTGGAAATTAAAAATATTCTAATTATTCGAAATCGCAAAGAATACAACTTTCTTACAAGTTCGGCCATC
This sequence comes from Trichonephila clavipes, assembly GCA_019973935.1. NCBI lineage: Eukaryota > Metazoa > Arthropoda > Arachnida > Araneae > Nephilidae > Trichonephila > Trichonephila clavipes. Next base: position 195,026 of record BMAU01017256.1, read on the forward strand.
CTGGAATCACTGACCCCAGTGATTTGACATAACGTCGAATAATTTGCTCTAGAACATTAAAAATTTAAGAAAATACAACACAACTCACGCAAACAAAAAACACCAATGACAATAGATAAAAATAAAAGAGAAGCACAGTACACAATGAATTAAAAAACGTTCAATCTCTCATCCCGGTGAATAAAATTTCATTAAATCGGCGGAAGAAGAGGTTAATTTAGGACCTTCATGGTTACCTACTCTTTCTAAATTATACCTATCTCTAGGTTTAACTTCAATTACTTTGTATGGTCTTAAAAATTTAGGCCTTAATTTTAAACCTGATCCAAATTGTGTTCTCTGGATGGCCACTAAGTCTCCCTTCTGATACCTGGGTGCCCTCTTGCGTTTCCTATCGTAGGTTCTTTTATTTTCTGCTTGGATCTTCTGAATATTTCTTTTCGCATCTTGTCGTAGTTGGTTTCTCTGTTCCTGCAATTCTTCTACCATCTCTTCCATTAATAGGTTTCTCAGGTAAAGGTCTTCCCTATTTCTCATGGTAACGCCAGTCAATAGTTCAAATGGAGACCATTTGGTACTTCGGTTGGAGGTGCTATTTAGAATTCTTTGAAGTCGGTCTGCGAATTTGTACCATTTTGTAGGATCGTCGATTGACAACTTGGTCAAAACGGGGATTAGAGTTCGGTGGATTCTCTCCACTTGACCGTTCCCTCGGGGTACGCCGGTGGTGATCTGCAGATTTTGGATTTTCTCTTCGGTACAATAATCATCAAATCCTTTGGAGTTAAAAGGCGAACCCCTGTCTGTTATTATTCTCTTGGGATTGCCGAAAGTCTTTTGTTGTAGCTTTAATTTATCTAGTGCATCTTCTAGGGTGGTGGATTTTACGGGATAAAGCCAGGTAAACTTAGTAAAGGCATCAATTATTGTGAGGATATGTTGATATCTTTTGATGGTAGACGGCAAAGGTCCAATAAAATCTACATGATAAGTGCTTAATGGCACGTCCTCTTTTGGAATAGGATTTAAAAATCCCTCCTTTTTCCCACACTTTTTGTTAGCTAGAATACAAGATACACAGTTAATGATCACGTTTTGTACTTTTTTGCTTAAATTAGGTATAAAAAATTCTCGTTTTACAATTTCTTCTGTTTTAGCGGATGAGAAGTGCCCTTTCTCATGAGCTAACTTGATTAGCTCGGTTTGCATATCCCTTGGTGCAGCTATTAATTCGCGGCCATCTACGTATTTGTATAATATTTCATTTTTAATAAAAAAGTCCGTAGCATTATTTGTTCCTATTAGTGACTTTAAATTTTGAATATTTTCGTCTTCTTGTTGGGCTCTTTGTAGTCTTGCGGTGAGAGTATCGCTTGTAATTATGGTGACTGGGTACCTGCTCAGAGTGTTTACATGTTGCATTCTCTGGCCGGAACGATGTACAATCTCGTAGTCATACTCTTCTAACAGTAATGTCCGTCTTGCTACACGAGTAACTAAATCTTTTTTGTCCATAGTCTTTTGAAAGGCTGAACAGTCCGTTATGATTTTAAAATGATTTCCCAGAAGGTAGGTGCGAAATTTCTTTAAAGCGTTGACAACAGCAAGAACTTCCAGTTCATAGCTACTATATTTTTCTTCTGCTGGAGTCGTTTTCTGCGACATATATTGGACAGGATGCAATTTTCCGTCTTCTGCTACTTGGAGTAAAACGGCGCCATATCCTTGTTGACTCGCATCGGTATGTAATTCGGTAGTTCTTCCTTGCTGAAAAATGCTTAATACTGGGGACTTTCAGTCAACAATTTCTTAAGCTTTTCGAATGCTTCCATTTGGGGTTGCTCGAACATAAATGGGTTGTCTTTCCTTGTTAGGTCACTCAATGGTTTCGCTATTTGAGAGTACGCTGGAATAAATTTGCGAAAGTAACCGGTGAGTCCTAAAAAGCTCTGCACTTGTTTGACTGTTGTTGGTACCGGAAACTTCTTGACGGCTATTGTTTTTGCAATTGAAGGACGTATTGTCCCATTTTCGACGACGTGGCCCAAAAATTCTACTTTTCTTCTTAGGAATTGACATTTTTTAAACTTCATTTCTAAGCCATACTTCGAGGCAACCTCTAATACTTCCCTTAGTTTTTCTAAACCTTCTTTCTCATCTTTAGCAGGAATTATCAAATCATCCATGTAAATTATTACAACGCCTTTCCGCATGAGCTCTCTGAAGATACTATACACATATCTTTGAAATACGCTGGGGCTGGTGCTTAGACCGAAAGGTACTTTATTAAATTCGAATTGTCCGTCTGGAACAACGAAGGAAGTGAGGTGCTTGCAATCTTCATTAACGTCAACATGGAAAATCCATTTTTAAATCTAACGTTGTGTACACTTTGGCTCCCTGTAGTCTATCTAATACATCCTCTATCAACGGCAATGGAAAACGATCCTTGACTAATTTCCGGTTCAGTCTTCTGTAATCTACACACAACCGGGTGGTACCATCTTTCTTCTTAACTAATACAATTGGACTCGCATATTCGGATGAGCTTGGTCTTACAATCCCTTGCTCTAACCATTCGTCGATTTGCTTGTTGACATCCTGATTCTCAAAAAATGATAAGCGGCGTGCTGGTTGGTAAACCGGTATGTCGTCTTTCAGGATAATTCTCATGGACACACATTTGTCACTTCGGTCTTCTTTGGCTCATAGTTGGAGATTAATTCAAACAGTTCTCTTCGTATTTGTGGATTGGTAACATGTTGAACTACAATTTCGTCTTCCACTTCTGCTTCGTAAACTTGCATTTGCAGGAAACAATTTTTATCCTCATGTTTTCGGAACTGAACACTTTCTTTATAGAAGCAGACAGAGGCTTGCTCCAGTATATCTGAACCTATTACTGCTTGAAATTCCAAACTCGGCGTAGATACGACATGCCACGTCAGAGAATATTCTTCTCCATCTAGTTCAATCTTTCTCTGGAACGACCCTTTTGTTTTGACTTCGTACTTCCCCAGTCCGATCAATACTGAAATGTCTTTCGAGAGTTTCGAAGGTTCGATGATTCCTTTGCTTACATCTTCTCGAATGAGTGAAACTGAACTGCCGCTGTCAATGAGAGCTTCAATAATCTTGTTCCCCATGGTTATTTTTCTGGTCTTAATTCTTTCTCGAGAGATTCGTGAGCGGATTTGGATTGAGGAGTCTGTAGAGTTACTAATTTTCGAACATTTGGGGCGCTTCGTACAATCCACGGCATAATTACCTGGTCCTTTACAGTAGCTACAGGTTAGTCGTTTACTTTTCCCGGAGTAGGAGGTACCGTTCAATTGAAAATGTTTTCTCTCACGCCTATTACTTCCACCCTGGGGATATTCAGTTCTTTGAAAGTAAGTATCGCTTGATCCGTTGGCTTCGCATCCTCCCTTCGCAAATGAATTGTAAAATTCCGGTCTTAATGTTTTTCGGACACTTTCATACTCTTCAAATTTTTCTGCTATCTCGGCCGGTGAGTTAATAGTAGACCATTCATCTAAAAAGTGCTCCCGAAGCTCGTACGGTGCACTCTTCTTTATTTGGTCGGCTATAATTAGTTCTCGCAGCTGGTTGAAAGTTTCTACATTTGAACCGGAAATCCATCCATCGAAGTATGTTTGTATTTCGTAGAAAAATTCTTGCCAAGTTCGTTCATTAGATTTTCGGTGAGAAATAAAGAGTTGACGAAGTTTCTCCGGGGATAACTTAAATCTTTTTAACAGTAACCCCTTAACGTGGTTGTAATCGTTGCATTTATCCGCTGGCTCTCTGGCAATCAAATGAGCAATGTCGATAGGAATCAGTCCTATAAGCTTCTGTACCCAATCCTTCTTCGGCAAGAATGTCAGTTCCGCATGTCGTTCAAATAATGTCAGGTTCAAGCTAATATCGTCCTTCATATTAAACTTATGAAAAGTTTCGTGGATCACTTTCGGTGCTTGTACATTTTCGGGGTTATTCATAGTATTAGCATTCTTTTCAGCCTGTATTCGCAACTTCTCTAATTCATATTCTCGCTCTTCTCGTCGCAATTTCTCTTCATATTCTCGCTGTTCTCGTCGCAATTTCTCTTCTTCTGTACGTATGCGATCCTTCACAATGCTATCGATCATTACCTTGACATCATCTTCGATGTAATCTGGGCTTTTCACGATGAGATCCTTTAGCTTGGGTTTAGTCAAGCTCGCTTCGACGATCAACCCTAACTCTTCGGCGAGTTCTATTAGATGCTCCTTTTTCTTTGAGAGAAGAAATGCCATTTTTGCAACCAAAGATCAAGAGTGACGGCTCAGAGAACAAATTTAAAATTTTAAACCAAGCCCAATTTCCCCCTAAATACTTAATCCGGATGCGAAAAGTTTATACAATAACGCAGGAAAAGCTCCCTTACTCAACCAAGAGGAGAGACAACGTAGATAAAATACAATTATAACAGGTATATGAATAAAATGAACAGATACTAAAAAATTCTAAAATCGACACTAAAAATATTAATACAACGAAATCGAAAAATTATGACAGTAATATCTCAATTTCTCGAAATGTAGTCAATAAAAACACACTGGAAGAATCTATAGCAAAGCAGCATTCCTTAAAGTTAATAACATATCATAAATTAAAAGTAAACCACAAAATATTCGTAAAAAGTATTTTAAAAAATAGACAAAATATCTATTTCCCAGTTGCTAAAAATATTATCTAAAACAATGCACAATTTTCACAAATCATTCCTATTCGCAATCAAATCATTTAGTTAGCCACAACTACCGCTAATTAGACAACATACTCTTATTACAAAACACTTTTACGAGGCGAATTTATGCGAGGAGAAAATAAAATATTCACGATTCATAGTTATTAATCACATGAAAAAAGAATTTTAAAATGACATGAACAGACGATAGTTTCGTAAATTTCTCTGCAATCGTTATTTGATAAGAAAGTACCACACTGGCCTGGCGATTCGTTGATTTTCGGCGATGACGCCCGAAAAGACAGAATGGATCACGACGAAATTCTTGAACGATGCAAGTTGATCTTCACTGTAATGGATGACGACGCACTTAGGATCATTGGCGGGAATTAACTGGCGATTCGCTGACCCTCGATGACGACGCTCGAAAAGACAAAATGGATCACGACGAAAATCTTGAACGATGCAAACTGATCCTCACTGGAATGAATGACGACGCACTTAGGATCGCTGGCAGGCCTTTCTTTAAAATAAACTGGCGATTCGCTGATTTTCGGCGACGACGCCCGGAAAAATAGAATGTATCACGACGAAATTCCTGAACGATGCAAATTGAATTTCACTGGAATTGTTGACGACGCACTCAGGACCGCTGGCGAACTCTTTCCAAAGCAAACTTTAAAAAAATACATTAGAAAGGAAGTTGAAATTGACACCGACGGACGGGTGAGGTCTCGACGTTTTGAAAAAAAAAGAAAAGTCGCTGAAAGGTGTGCACGAGGAAAAAATAATGAATAAGGCTATTGCTATATATATATAGGCAAATGCCTAATACGAAGAAACGAGTTTAACATCGCGGTCGAGCTCCCAATTTGTGGGACGGGTGTCTAGGGGCAATGATAAAATTCTTAACGAAAGAAAACATGAACCAAATTTAAAGAACAAATCAATTTATTAAAGTAAGAAAACAGATTATATTTATAGATTTAAATTGCTTACAAGAAAATAGATTAAAAGTTAATTCGGAAAAAGAGAACAGGATTCACCTGTAGAGATGGGGGCGTCAAACATTTCTAGGTTTAAAGAAATGCCGTTTCTGAAGGCCAAGAGGCATCGAGCTCACTCCGTCGTGTCCGGTGTGCGAGTGAAGGTAAGCAAGCAAAAAAAAAGCTATAATTATTATAAGCGCTCGACGTCATCGCTCGAATCCCTGATTGGGCATTGAGATGCCTCATGCGTTTGACGTCAAACGCTCCGAGTTCCTCGATTGGCCTCTAAATTCAATTCAGTTCGTTTGAGGCCACCATCTCCTACATATCTCTCTCTCGAAGTACACTGGAAATTAAAAATATTCTAATTATTCGAAATCGCAAAGAATACAACTTTCCTACATATATATATATGTGGGAGACAACAAGGGGTCCAAGACTTTTGTCTTTCTTATGGTTTATTTAACATTAAACAAAAATTAATTAAAAAGGTAGCTGGTTTAACAGATAAGTTTGACAATGATATGAAGAAGGTAACGCCTGCTCGCGCACCTCTCTCGTTCTCCTGCTCCTCTCTTTTAAGTCTTAAAGTTTTTTCAGTTTCAGTTCTACTTTCACTTAGCTGCGCCTGCGCGCGAAGACTGTGTTTTGCTTTTGGCTGCATGCCACAACGGCTATCCTGACTGTCCGCTGTCCGCAACGGTACGTCTTCCTTTTTTCCTTTCCATGGATACCAGAGGAGAATCAGAAACATACAAAAAAGACGGAACAGACAAGGACTATACGACAAATACACAAAGATTTAACATATCATAATTCTGCTGAACTAGACAGTTTCTCCATCATGTGAAGGCACCTCTTCGACATCCGGAAGGTTCCACAGGAAAACATTGTGTTTCACAGGCATAAGAACGTCTTTTTTAACAAGTTGATCTTTGGTTGAACGCATCGATATTTTCCTCTCTAGAGTTCTGGACGTCTGTTCAAAACGATTTCTCTTTTTCCTCCGTTTCCACTGCCAGGGCTCAAAGATTCTTCGGAGCATTGCAAACCGTCTATATTTACTCTTCATAGGTGAAGGGTTATCAGAACAAGATAAACGTCTGGTTCTCTGACACACAGAAATATCATTTTTCAATTTAATACACCTTTTTAACTTAGTACTCTTAATGTTATTGCATTTATAATTCTTAACTAGAGAACTCAAATCATTTCTAGTATTAAAGTTTTTAACATATGGCAAATCATAACTAGAGTGTTCTATCACATTTGAAACAGAAACAACATTAGGATAAGCATAAGCATGAGCACCTAAAGAGGATTCACTTTCATTCAATAAAACATCGCTCTTTGCGTGACCTAGTTTCTTTATTTCAGAATATACACTGGGATGTATAATAAATTCTTCGGTCAAGGTCGGTGATATCGCCGTTCGAACACTTAGACCGGGAGAGTGTTGATTAAGAGAAAGATTTATCGGTTTAACTTCTACCATACGCTGTTCGCCAAAACATGAACTTAATGTTATTATCTCTTCGGAAGGTGTTTGCACTCTAATTAGTGAGGAATTTAAAACTGGGATCTGGCAACCTGAATCAATCAAGGCTGTTACGGGCTGATGTTCCACAAAAATGCTTACGTATTGAAGATTTGAGAATTCATCGCTATTTTGTTTTTCGCTCTCGACTTTCAAAGTATTCACGTTTATTCTATTATGGATGTGGTCGTTAGATTCTTTAGGTTTAAAACGCTTCTCACAGTCTCTTGCGCAATGAGATGAATCACCGCATATATAGCAATTTTTATGTTCTCTTTCAAGATATTGGGGATAGTTCTCTTTAATCTTTGGTTTAAAGTTTTGTGATCTATTTTTAAAGGGGTCTTGGGTATATCCATAAGTAATAGGAATTTCTTTATGTGATCCGCTTCTAGATGAAATATAAATATCGCACTCTTCAGCTAAATCAATAGGCCTGAACCAATCTTCTGCTTCTCGAATGCCAATATGAGTTGCAGTTTCCTTATTTAAAGTTTCAAATAATTTATCAGAAATTCTAAGATCACATAGAGATTCAAAGGAATTAACTTTTCTTAACGAACAATAATATTGGAAGTTTGCCGTCAATCTTGCAGCAAATTGGATGTTTGTCTCGCCTGATGATTTTACAGCATTTTTAAATGAGTTTAAACACTCGCGAGGGGTTAATTGGAATTCTCTGAGTACTATAGATTTTAGTTTTCATAGTCATTTAATTCCTCTTCTTTAATATACAGTAAGACGTTATGAGCTCTTTCGCCCAGAAGATTTATTAAAATTTCAGATTTATATTCGTCATTTATTTTCTTGGTTAAAAATGCGCGTTCTAATGATTGGAAGAACAGATTAAAATTTTCAGATCTGGTGGGAACAGGAAGAGATAAAGTCCTAATACTTTTTATCATATTTTCTATGTTAGTTTCGAACTGTTTTTCTTCGACTTTAGCTGCAGGATTTAAACTTAATGCTTTATTTTTAGCCGTTTGAAGTTCGATTTCTTTTTCTAATTGCGCTAACTGAAGTTTCGCGAGCTCAATTTTCTGTTTTTCTAAAGTTACCTCTCTTTCGTTTCGCGATACTCTCTCATCTATACAGTTTTGAATTAAAGTTTTAACGAAATCTGGATCACTTTCAAATGTACTACTGTTCTCAATTTTAGTCTTTAGTTTAGCTATGGTGTCCGTACTCTCCACAGTACCGTCTAGATCCTCAACAACTCTTATGAGATCCTCTTTAAGAGCGTTTTTATACATTTTAGAAAAATATGGAAAGATCCTATCTTTTTTTTTCTGGCTCCCTTGTTGCTCGCACGTATGATGTATCCAATATTTTATGAAAACGTTGATTCCACTCTGTGTGTGTGATTTCACCTCTTCGCAGGTAATATAGTTGAAATTGTTCGAATTGACACCTCTTCGCAGGTGTTTGTGGTATTTCCAACCTCTACACAGGCGGAATTTTCGACGATGGGTTCCAACCTCTACACAGGCGGAATTTTCACGCTGGATTCAAATGAAGAATGCAACCTCTACACTGGATGAACGAAGTTTTCGAAAAATGGCGGCGCGTCTCCTCCACGGACGGCTTTTGTTCACGTTCCAAACTTTGATCAAAATCGAAATTTTTTTTTCAATCCCGGCCTCTACACAGGCGGAGTATTCATGCTGAGTTCAAACCTCTACACAGGTTGAACGAAGTTTCCAAAAAATGGCGGAGCATCTCCTTCACGGACGCTTTTGTTCATTGTCCAGACTTTGGTTCAAAATCGAAATTTTATCGATCGCGGCCGAGCCCCCATAATTTGTGGGAGACAACAAGGGGTCCAAGACTTTTGTCTTTCTTATGGTTTATTTAACATCAAACAAAAATTAATTAAAAAGGTAGCTGGTTTAACAGATAAGTTTGACGATGATATGCAGAAGGTAACGCCTGCTCGCGCACCTCTCTCGTTCTCCTTCTCCTCTCTTTTAAGTCTTAAAGTTTTTTCAGTTTCAGTTCTACTTTCACTTAGCTGCGCCTGCGCGCGAAGACTGTGTTTTGCTTTTGGCTGCATGCCACATATATATATATATATATATATATATATATATATATATATATATAAAGTGAGCTGTTTTGTTTATGTTAGTTGCCAAAATATAATTGTAATATTTAAGTGGATTTTTAATTTTTGAAAAAATGATTCGCGATGTTGCATTTTTCAACGTTTTTTAAGTCAGAAAATCGTATTTTATTGTAGAAAAGTTTTAATTTTTTTTAAATGGTATGAGCAATAATATTGTTTCTCTGTCAGCTGCCGTTTAAATGTTCAATGTATCAAGGTTTCTTCTGTACTACATTAAAATGTGCCTGTGCTGACATTATCATTACATAGTTAGCACATAGCACTGTATATTTTCATTAATAAAATATACTTGAATAATAACCATAATTGTAATCTATTGGTTTGGTTATGGCGTTAAAATATAAATACATCAGCATTGTATAATAAAATGAGGGAAGTTCAACGTGATCACCCAGCTGACAAAAGCTCCTTCTCATCTTAACTAGACTTTGTTTATTGGGAAATTTCTGGTTCAACAAATTCTCTGTTAAAATCTCTTCCAAGATTCTAAAATCATTTCTTCATTACCAAATTACTCTGAAAGATTTTCGGTAGAATTATAGAACACGTGCTCGCGTCGTAGGTACAACTTTTAATTACCATTAAAATATGCATAATTTACTTTTAAATTTTCCTTTGGCATACTCACCTCGTTAAGAGGCTCCTAAAAGAAAAAAATTCTTGTATGGTATTAAAAATTAAGTAAAATAAAATATTATTATAAATGTTACAGAAATATATTAGTTCCATGCCACTCTACCATAACTGCCAAACCACGTTTCTAAATTATTGAAGATTCATAGTTCACATAAATCATATTTTTTGATTAATAGTTCATCTTTCGACCTACTAACATTCTTCGCGCTCTTTCCTTAATTCTGGATACCCCAGCAATCTTTCTGTTTGACAGTATAGTGGCGCCATATTGACATGCACTTAATCTTCCGTTTTCAGTACATGCTAATTAAGCGTCAAAAATTACCGTCTTCAAGGAAGGAAGGGCATGTGATCTTTGGTAGAGGCCGAGGAAGATCTCGTAATACGGCGAGTTCTGAAGATATATTAAAAAGTTTAATTTGGTAAGAATATTCGGAATCTTTAATGCGCGTTCCAAAATAGTTCTGTGTTGTTTGCTTGTGTGAATGTATTTAAAATATTATTTTTTAAGTAAAATGTTTTCAACTACACATTTATCGTACGCTTAGGAAATAATTAGAGCCACATTGTGTTGAATATATTTTTTATAGGTAAAAACAGGAGTAAATTGACTTTTAAGGTTTTCCTTTATAGAACCCAGCTTTTATTTATAATTAATTTTGTCTAAAAAAGTAATCTAAAAAATTTTTTTAAGTCCATTCCTACTTAGGTCAATAAAGAAAATTTTTATTTTAGTTACTTTTTATTAAATAGTTACAATATAAATATGTATATACGTATTGCAGAATCACAATATTAAGATAAAATAGAAAACTATTTTTCTTTCCATATGCGGACTTTTTTGTTTGTTTGTTACTATTTATTCATTAATTAACTTTAATTATACTAATAAAATAGTATAGTAAAAAAGAAATCATTTTCTCAGAAATTAGGCCATCCCAGGTGGGATTCGTACCCACGACATTTGTATTAGAAGTTCAGCGCGCTATCCATTGCGTTACAGGGACACAACGAACGATTTTCCTTTCTATATATGCTCTGTTGGACTATTATTTTTTGTTACTATTTATTCATTTTTTCATTTAATAAATGAATCAATATTTAAAAAAACTGTATTAACATCAAGTGTCATCCACTACAAATTTAAAAAGATGTATTTGAACTTGAATGGATGAATAGAAAGGATTTTATTAACGATTGAAAATTTGAACAAGATATATATATATATATATATATATATATATATATATATATATATATATATATATATATATATAGGGAGAGAGTGAACTAATAGTAGGAATTTAAAAAGCGTTGCATTAACACTATAGAACTGTTGGTTATTAAAGAAAAATGTGTTCTGTGTTCAGTGGCGTAATGTACACTCCCGCAATCCCCGCGTTGCGGGTTGGCCCAAGGACTCTAGGGGTTCCAAAGCTTGACTGACACAAAGTACATATTTGTGCTTGGGGCCCCAAACCTGAGTTTGCAGGGGGCCCTAATATTCTTCGTTACGCCACTGGTACTGTTTATACTTTTTCTTAATTTAATGGTTTGATATAAGTTGTCTTGGTAATTGATCTAATTTTTATTCATTTTGTCGCTCTTCTATGATTTCGAAATTAAAAATGTATACATTTTAATAAATCATTTACTGTATAATACCGGAATATTTTAATAAAGGTCAGTACAAGTTGGAAACAGAATTCTACCCAAATTGTAATATATACCTCATAAACTTTATACCGAATAAAACATTCCCGTATATTAGAATTTCTTGAAATGCAACAGAGTATAGTTACGTATTGAAAGAAATATACGTTCTTCTGGTTTATTAAAGATATGAAGTTTTTAGCTGGATGTAGAATAGTTTTTTGATATTTCCCTGTGGATGCGCTTGAAATAACGTTTCCATAAATGATATATGCCTGCTTTTCTTTTAGAATTTATAACATTATTAGGTACTAAAAGGGACAAAAAACTTTAAAAGGAAGGTGGGTCTTTGCCTTAAATTAATTTTATACTGAACATCTTGAATACCTTTACAGTCTTTATTGAAAAATAAATTGCAAACATTATCTTGGTAATTTTTCTGAGAAATGCTGTTGTTTATGGCGAATTTTTATTATATAATAACTTGATATATAATGTTTAATGATTATTATTCATTGTAAATTAAATGATTCGATGACTTATGTAAATAAAAAAAAAATAAAGATTCACTTGAAATATTTAATAAAATGCTTTATTTTAATTTATTAAGCATGCTCACACACAAAGCTTATTTCTTCAATAAGAAAAAAAAATTCTCTCTGAAGAAGTTGAAATAAAAAAATAATTAAAAGGATAAATAATAAGAGGGCAGTGTGTTAGAGATATTCAATTAAATAAAGTGGATATTAATTTCCCTTCCTATATTCTTAAAGTAGTATTGACATTACAAAAATTCGAACGCTAATATTAGCTTTTAAAAAATATACTGGTTTTTTATCGTATTTTGCTGATAAATATGACTGTCATATTGCAATACAAAAATGACGGGGAATTATGAATTCTCCAGCATCGTTTCTTCCTAGGACCGTGGAAAAATGCAAGCTGTTGCCTCATGAATTTAACCGCTTTTCAAATAAAATTTAAAAATTCAATGCAGGATTTGGTATAATCTCGTCATCTTATTGTGGTTCTGAATTACGTGGATCTCCGTTAAGATATCAGAACTTTCAAGGTCATTGAAAATTCGATCAGATCCTAAGTAAATAAAAAATTTTAAGCGTTTTTATTTTTTAGATTGATTTATGTTAGAATGAATAAAAAGGTTTAGATGGAGGTGATATGGTTCAAATGAGTATTACACCAATCCTATGTAAACTTTTTCAGCGTGTCATCAGTGCTGTACTTACAGCTTTAATGATGCGATCTTTCTCTGCGAAACTTATTTTTGCAAACTGCTAATGAGCCATAATCTGTGAAAGTGGTGAAGGATATACACGTTGGACTCTGTAGCAATGATTTACAGAAAGGCCATCCCTCGAAAGTGTAACTCTCAGTTTTCCGTTCGCTATGTGTTGCCTCTATTACAACTTAAATAATTTAGTAGTGTTATAAACAATTTTAGAAAAAATGAGTTGCATATTTTGAGTTGAATAATTCAAACTTATGTGACAACTTTTGCAGATACGTTTGCATTGGGAGCAATCTGATTAACTTTTACTTGAAAATGTTGATTTATTCTATCCTTTATTCTATATTCATAAAAAAATTACAAATTTAGAATGTTTTGTTAAATGAATTTATTTTTCATTTCAAAGGTATAATTAAAATATCTTTTGGTGGATTTTATACTTTCGTATAATTTTAATTTACCTTTTCTAGAAAAAAATGATATAATGTTAGATTTGTATAAATAATAAATCATTTGCTATAATGTTAAACTGATAACTGTTTCTGTAACTGGAAATGGAATTTATGAAAAAGGATAATTGTACTGTTCGATTTTTGTCTTGGAGTAAGTAGTATGATTGAGTGATCTTTCATTTTGTTGCAGTTGGATTTGAAGAATAAAGGACGCGGTAAATAAAGTTAATAATGGAACTTTATTTAAAAAGAAGTTCAGGAAATATAAAGAAAAGTAGGCAGATAGTGACTTTTTTTTTGAAGCGCAAAGTATGCATTTTTTAGGGTCATAACTGTAATCTATTAAAGATTTTAAAGCAGGGGTACTCAACCTTTTTACTGCTGGGCCACATACATATCTCAGCTATTTCACGCGGACCGCATACATATGTTAGTTATTTCACGCGATTCGCAACATGAGGATAAATGGGGGAGGGGAGAAATGCTTTTAGACCAAGATAATATTGAAAATTTAAAAAGTGGAAAATTGATAAAAATATTATAACTCTTGTTTTGCATTTTATAATTATTGTTTTTTTTATTTTTGTCACTAACACTAAATTAGAAACATTTAAGAAACTCCTTCACAATTTCTGCATCAGTAAACGGTTTCATATGATTACCAATAATATAACAAGTTTCATAGGATATCTTTGTTACCACTGTGATATTACCACTGACAAGACACTTCATTGCTGTTGCAAAGATTATTCAAGAAAGCCTATTTATCCCCGCTTGAAAGAGATCTTCGAGGAAAAAGTCATTGAATGATTCCTGTTTATAGGTAATTTACAAATATAGCACTCTTTCGTGACAAATCGAACAATTACTGATCCATGTTTGTTTTTCACTACAAAATAGTCAACCTCCCAATCGTCTTGAAACGATTTATTTTTTTTCGAATACTTTTCGCTTTCAAGATATGAACGATAGTTAAAAATTAGTTACTCCGATAAAATTGTCGCTACAACATGATTGTCTGTTATCACTAACCGTAAGCTTTCCAACTAGAAAAGAATGTCAATTTCTAACCGTACGGCACCGACAGCAAAAGCAAAATTGACGTATGTGATTTTTTGGCAGAATTTCCTCCCAAATTTTTAATACAATGTCCTTAAATTCGTAAATTTCTCACAGCAATGGACGATGACCGGGCCACTTAAAAAGGCTCGGTGGGCCGCAGGTCGAGTATTGTTGGTCTAAATTGTTTCGCGTGCGCTTCAGCGTAATTGATTAGTCATACTCTCATCGATACTCTCTCTCTTTATTCATGCCTTACTTAGCGTAAACTTAAATTGAATGTTCAAATTGCTCCATCACCAGTAGATCTTGTACAGTTTTAGAGAAACTTCATTTCACAACAAGCTAATTCAACGAATACACTGCCTACCGAATTAAAAATATATTGTTACGGTAAATGTAGGCCTTGTTCGTCTCTGCTGAAAAAAAATATTGCAGCTAGAAAGATGGTTTGCAGGCAAATACAGAATGTTCCTTTAATGGGTTAGTTTCTGCGAAGGTCAATTGATCATGGTCGCAAACTCATAACTGGCGTTGCCAAATCTTGGGTTCGAATTCTGGTGTCACTGAAGAACTGGCGCTCAGAACTGACTCTGTTGAGAGTCAAAAATTGTCACGTTGACGTGGTGTGGAAGCTTGAAGAGTGGGGTGACTTTGTCACCGACCGAAGCTCAAAATTGTGAGTTACGTCCCTAGTAGCTTTCATGCAGCTGCTAAGAGTGTCGTGGATGAAAATAATAAAATCACATCCTTCAAATGAACTGAGAATCAAGGTTGACTTTGGCGATGAATTTAGTCACGAAATATCACTAATTTGCCAAATTTGGCGACACAATTAGAGGCCCTGAGATAAATTGAGAAGAGTCTTGGACGCGATTAGGTGATGTGATATCCCTATAAAAACTTCTAGAATGTTTTCACTGCAAATATAAAGACGATGCAGGGAAACAACATTGAATTATAGAAGTGTTGAAGTGTTTATAAATTTGATTACCATATTTGTATGAGTTTGAATTGCTGTATTGTGGATTTATACATATTAATCGTTTAATGTTAAAAGTAAATCTGCTGGTTCCAGAATCAAATTCGATTTACTCCGAAAATACCTGCTTCTTGTTTGCGCGAATTTTATCTTCTTATGAATGTCATTGAACCACGTTACTAATATATAATCATAGTTCTTATGCTATATAATATTATATACTTTGATATATACATTAATGTATTGATCTACATTTGAAAGTAATTGCTTACTTCGTATTTTATCTAATTTTTAAGTTCTTCAAATACAATAGTTAGGACTTCAATTGCAAAAAAAAATCTATTCTTGAATTAAAATAAAGGGTGTTTTTTTTAGAGGTATAGAACTTTAAATTGCAATAAAACAACGATGTATTATTCGAATTACATGAATTTTTTTTATTCAAAAGATAATCTTGTGGCATTACATTTTAAATATGATTTCTGGCATAGGACTGCCGCGGCTGGCTCGGATGTAGTCTAATCTAGACGGCCAATTTTCGATGACTTTTTCCAACATTTGTGGCCGTATATCGGCAATAACACGGCGAATGTTGTCTTCCAAATGGTCAAGCGTTTGTGTCTTATCCACGTAGACCAATGACTTTACATAGCCTCACAAAAAATAGTCTAGCGGTGTTAAATCACAAGATCTTGGAGGCCAATTCACAGGTCCAAAACGTGAAATTAGGCGGTCACCAAACGTGTGTTTCAATAAATCGATTGTGGCACGAGCTGTGTGACATGTTGCGTCGTCTTGTTGGAACCACAGCTCCTGGACATCATGATTGTTCAATTCAGGAATGAAAAAGTTAGTAATCATGGCTCTATACCGATCACCATTGACTGTAACGTTGTGGCCTTCGTCGTTTTTGAAGAAGGATTCCACCAGCCCATAAAGCACACCAAACAGTCAGTTTTTCTGGATGTAACGGTGTTTCGACACACACTTGTGGATTAGCTTCACTCCAAATGCGGCAGTTTTGTTAATTGACGTAGCCATTCAACCAGAAGTGCGCTTCATCGCTAAACAAAATTCGCTTATGAAAATCGGGAACAACGGCAATCTCGTTTTGGGCCCATTCGACGAATCTACGCCTTGCTTGATGATCGTTTGGATGAATTGCCAAACCAAACTGAGAATAAATCACTTGACAGCTGTTAAATCGGTCGCCATCTTGGAAAGTAATGCCAACTTAAACTTCTATACCTGGAAAAAAAACACTCTTTATATTTTCAGCTTCAGAATAGGAGTGTATTAGTATGGATATTTAATGGTATGAAAATGAAGAATTTTCTACTTTTCTTATTGTATTTGCCCACACTGTCTAAAATTTTGGTAGACTTTCAGACTTTTCAGAGTCATATTTAAAGCTTTTCTTTTTGTAGAAATACCCTGTTGCTTTGTAGTGTTTCCTGTCACTGAAGAAAAGAAAAATATTTTTCTTCTATACACAATGTAAATATTCCGGTTTGAAACCTTTCTCCTAAAGACCTTGACTTTTCTTCCCGGAACCAACGATTCACTGAGTAAATTAATCCAGTAGTAGCAGCTAGTAATTTTAGATGCGGAAAAAGTTCTTTGTTTTCTTTTTCAGGGTCATAAAAAACTTGCTGCATATAACAATGCATAAATATGTGTCAATATATATATAGTTTTCTTGCATTATTTTTTGACATTTTAATTATTGAATAGTTGATTAACCAGCTCCTGTCTGTGGGGATATGAAAATTATTGAAAAGTTCTTACTCTGTAATTTGAAAGGACTGAAAATGTTTCCGATATACCTGTAAAAATAAAATTATTAATCAACAACTTTATGAATAAATACATATACATTATATATATTTATATACATACATATTATACAGTATTCAATGAATAATTCTAGTTAGTGTAGCATCTGGTTAGTAGGCTCACGCGTATGCCTGAAATGGCGGAGAAGAATTTTGATTTACATGTGCAGGAATTTAGAAAATAATATGAATAGGTAATGAAAAATTGGCTAAGATTATCATAATAAATTGTAGTTTAAAAAACTAAAAAAAGCACGCTTTTATAGTTCATCGAACTGAAAAGTAAATTTTAATACATGAATAAAATGATTAACGAGAAAATTAATGTCATTGTGGTAAAAGCGTGGGGCGCGCTTAGTACTACATTTTTAAACTAACTTAGCATTTCGGAATAGAACTAGTAAGAAATTATAACAATTGATATCAAACATCCCACGCTTTTACCACAATGACATTTTATATAATTTTTTCCTTAATCATTTTATTCTTATATTAAGAATTTTTTTTTTACTTTTCAGTTCGATTAACTATGTATAAAAGCATGTTTTTAAGTTTTTTAAAACTATAATTTATTTTTCATTCTTTAGTTCGATCTACAATAAAAGTATTTTTTTTTAGTTTTTTAGACTATCATTTATTTTGTTTGTTGTATTTGTATTAGGATCTGGAATTAATTGCCAAATCTGAAAATGGAACATCGTTAACCCTGATCTCAGGACAATGAAAGAAAATTATTAAATTGTTGTATTGTCACCGGTCCTTGATAAGGGTACAAAATTTCGAATTAACCTTTTAAAGTGGGTAAAAATCGAGTATAAGGATTCCTTTACATACAAGTGAAGCTAATAAATGCGCGTTGAAAAGGGACTTGCGTGTATATTAGATATTTAATTTCACCTTTGTTCAATAAAAGCATAATTTGAATATGTTTATGCTTCATTGCATTTGTATGTAAGATATTTATGAGTTGAAAAAGAGGAGGAAAACCGGTCGTCTGTAACAGTTAATTTATCTTCTGTTATATTATCAAACCCAGAGTAGATTAAGACATAAATTATTATTATTGCTACTATTTTTATTATTAGTTTAATAGTTATTTCCTAAGCACGTGAAAAATTTACGACCAATTTCAAATTCAGCACTAAATATTTTTTTTATAAATTTACTTTATATTATTTATATAATTCGTATAATTTTAATTTAAAGTTTTTTATGACTTGGAATGAGACTTCTTTTTCAAGCAGTAAACTGTTAAAAGTTTTATTCAGAAGCGGATCACTTCCCCTTAAATAAAATTTATGAACATAGTTCAGGGGACAAGGGCGGATGATATCAAAAGAAAGATAGATGACATCCACGATTCCATGTAAGATAGCCCAATTACATTTAACTTGCAGCAACCCTGGCAGTTCCATACGCAGATCACCATGATGATAACTATTAGATGGCTTATTATTTTTAAGACGAAAAATATTTTTGGAATTGAAAGAAAACATTCATATGGCCTAAAATGAAGTTGAAACTCATTTTTCTTGTTTTTGTAATCTATAAGATTCAGGAATAATATTAAACGAATCGATGAAATCAGAGGTGGAAAAAAAATAGCTTGCGGACCACATTCGCCCCTCAAATATTTTTTTGTGGCCCGCCAAGACAATCAGAAAAACAAATAAGCAGGAAAAGTTTTATATATTTGGGTCAATTTATATTTGTGTGTGTGTGAGCAAAGTTTTTCTTGTATGAACACCAACAAGAGTAAATATAGATGCAAGTTGGCTGATATAAACATGCGTACTGTAATGAGAATTTCAACAAGCGATCGCACTATTGATTTAAAAAAATGAAGAAAAGTGTGACAACGATACATTTGTCTCGTTTTAGACTGATTCTAAAGCTAGATGTGCTTTCAGCTGTAGAAGATATGAAATTAGCGCTATAAGTAAACTGAATAAATCTGCCACGATTTTATTTAACTTATATTTACTGATTTTTAAGGTACAATTAAATGCGCATAGCGCGCACTTTTAACGCAAACAATAATATCGAAATTTACGGGTGCGTGCTGTATGCTAGGTATATAAGAATGATAGACTTGAAAATAAAAAAAGAGATGTGAGTGTAAAAAAAATTAGACTTCTACATATTTCGAAATGCACATTTAAAATGAATGACATACCTTATACACTTAAGGTATCGGACTAAGTTCGGAACGTGATTTTGCAAAAGCGTATAAATGGATAATATTTATGATATTTAGGGTTACTTAGATTAGAAAATGTATACAAAATTATTTTAAGAATAGTATTACAATAAAAAATTATTTAAGTGCAATATTTTGACAAAAAATGAACTTAGAATGACCCATTTTCAAAATATTCTCCTTTTGTGAAAAATACTTTTATTATAATAATATTTTGACTGTATATTAGTCAGACCTCTCTACAGAAGCTCAACTACTAGAATTTTTGAAATATATAACTTAGAAGTGTGTTTATCCATGTTTTACGACAACAGAGGGGAGAAATGTTAAGAAAAAAAACGCCGATAATTATTTCAATGGGTTGTAACTCTAAAAATAATGTGAATTTTTCAAAATTCATAGTTGAGCCTCTGTACAGAGGTCTGAGCTATATACAGGCAAAATATTATTATAATAGAAGCATTTTTCACAAAAGGAGAACATTTTGAAAAAAGATTTTATTCTAAGTTAATTATTTTCCGAAATATTGTAATTTATTTAAATAATTTTTTTTGTCAGAATGTCCTTAAAACAATTTTATGCATGCATTCTGTTCTAAGTGACACTAAATATCATGAAAATTATCCATTTATGCGCCTTTTTTAAAATCATGGTTCCCAACATAGTCGGATAACTTAAACGGTTTTACTTCTCTAGAAATATATTATTTTTTCTAATGCCTTGAATAAATTTCAAAACGCAACACATTTCAGCTTTCTTCATACAAAAGCGGATGCACTTTATACGGTGAATATACCTAAACATTAATAAATACAACTTGAAAGTATAGGTGAGCGGATTTTACGGATTTTTTTAAAAAGTGTGTCCCTCCGCGCGCGCGCGCGGTGTCTTCTGCTTTAACAATGTGACCTTCGAGCCAAAACAATTGGCCATCCCTAGATTAAATCATCTACAAATCAAAATTGATGTGTGTTGGTCAGATGAAATTTTTACATCTGAATTTAAATATTGGAACACTGAAAAATTAGCAAGAGAAAATTGTACACTTAGTTGGCTTAAACTTTTACGTGTTACCGAATTAATGTTTTACGGTTACCATTTCCATAGATGTTTTCTCCCTCTCCTTGTCTACGACTTTTGTTGTGTATTCTAACTTATCTGTACATATCATGTAATTAAAATGTCAAATATTATCGAAATTAATTACCTTTACCTCTGTTTAAAAAAATTAACTAACGTGATTCGGAGTTTTGAACACTTTTCCTCTTGAACCTAGGTTTATAAGGTCACGATATAATTACAAGTCTATGAGAGCAGTATTCTCTTTTAAGAATACTAATTGTCAATACCACCAAATGTATATTTTTTACTATTAAACTATAACAAGTAAAAAAATGTACAGTATTTTTTAAACTA
The DNA here is from genome assembly GCA_019973935.1 of Trichonephila clavipes. Taxonomy (NCBI): domain Eukaryota; kingdom Metazoa; phylum Arthropoda; class Arachnida; order Araneae; family Nephilidae; genus Trichonephila; species Trichonephila clavipes. Next base: position 215,891 of record BMAU01017256.1, read on the forward strand.
AGAACACGCGCAGTGTTATGGGAAAATTTGCATGCATATCTTTTCTGTTCTTTGCATGTAATGAACAGTTATGAATACAACACGCTCATCCTTAGTCTTACTACCGACAGTCTGCATGTATAGAATATTTAATAAACTTATTGTTTTTTCACCTGTAAAGGTTATTACATTTACTGTCTTCATAGCAAAACAATTTTAAACTCACGTACATAAAGTGTATCCTCAATTATTTACCACTCAAATCCATTCTTTAGAGAAATCTCTAATTTACTGCTCTGTATAATATTTCCCCATCCAAGATGACCTACTTCAGAAAAGAAATAAGGAAGATATTAATTATCATCTTCCCTTTGTACTTCGTACTCTATAATTAACTCTCGCGTGTCTGACCTTGGCCTGTTGATTCTCATCTCTTCTCAATGTTTTGTCTTCCTAGCGATTCCTAATAGCAATTCTGCGTGATGCGAAGTTCTTTAATACAGAAAGCACGCTATTCATAGAACAAATACATTTGGCTTCATTTTGAGCTAAGTACCGGGATAAATAAATTTAATTAGCCACGATTTGCTGTAATCTGATGGAAAGATGTGCTTGTGGGCTTTACCATCTGGATCTAGTCTCTGGAGAGGGCTACGCCTTAGAGATTTGGGAATATATTAATAGTTGAACACTTGCAATTCACTTAAAAGTAATCATCGAACGCAAAATATACTGTCGGCTCGTGTGGAGCGATATCCAGCAGAAATGTCACTCCCTGTAATCTGTTGCGTCTTCACAAATTCCAAAATAATTCTTTGAATATTTAAATATAATGATTAAGTTGAGTGTGTAAAATCGGTTATGGGAGACATACTCTAACAAATGTTTAATGTTACGGATTAGTTTATGCTGCGTGGTGTTTGAGATAAAGATTCGTTGTTCATTTTTTATTTGGGCACGAGCTTTAGGATTGTTTTACTTAATTAACATTAGCTTAACTGGCGTAGCCAGTCCTAAATGGGCCCTGTATCAAAATTCCTTGGAAGGCCTTAGCACTTAACTATTTTTGCTTATACATTAGTAGGTAGGGACCGCGTATCATTCATAGGTTGTGGCTACGCTCCTGGATATTATAAGTCTCCTGTAACAGAATTAATTGTATGGAACTATTTTAAGTTGTTTTTAGTCTCCCAAATCCCAAAAATCTGTTAATCCCAAATGTTCTACGTGTGAACCCTTAGTCACACGATAAACATCGAGCCTTTACTCTATTTCCACCCAAACGCGTATCAAGGTATCAAGCCCATTGATAGCGGCTGTAATATGCTGTTTCAGCTTCGTCCAGGGCTTTTACTTTTGCTCAGTCCCATATTTTTAACTTTTTCATATCATTGTTTGATAGTTTTTCTAGTTGGAGGTTCATCTCCGAATCGAGATTGAAAATGCTGTTGCACTGCAGTTGCGGATTCCATTTTGCTAATTCAAGAACACAAAATGATTTTTTGACTGACTAGTCACGTGACACACCCACTATTGCTTACCTCCCTACCTTCAGGTCTTAAACCACTGGCGTAGCTAGTCTTGAGTGGACTCTGCATCAAAATTCCTTGGAGAATCTGGAACCCCTTAACATTGTACAATTTTTTGCTTACCCATTTTGGAGCCCCTGAAGTGTGGGGGCCTCATACCATTGATACGGCACAATAACCACGACCCTGATTAGTTCACTTCAATAGAATACTAGTCGTTACTCGCCGCTTCGTTGGGTATTTCACGATGTATAGCAATATACTATTTTTAAGTTATTAACATCTAAGTCCTTGCATTATATTAAATTTGTGTTGAAAAACATTCGTATAGCCCTCTTCTTTATTAAAAAGGAGCAGGGCTTGAACTTCTAAAACGGAAGCATAATTATATTTCACGCCCTGGTAAACCCCATCGAGAGTCGAATTCCACAAAACTCGTTCTTAGGAGATCTGTATTTACATAAGAAAATTTGTTTGGACATTTCAAATCTGTAGGCCTCTTAGTTCAAAAACGGAAACTTTTTATCTACGCGTCTCTTAAGCCTTTTCTGTAACAACCCCCGGCAACCCCTTTTGAGAATCAATTTCTACGAATTTCGTTCTTAGCGGATCTCTACCGAACAAAATAGAAAGATATTCACTAAATTTTAGAGTCTTTACGTCTAATAGTTCAAAAACAGGAAGTCTTTATCTACGCACCCTTGGATCTCCCCATGAAAGTTGATTTATGGGAAATCTGTTCTTATAACGAATCTCTACACAACAAAAGAAACATGTTCCCCAAATTTGAAATCCACATGGGTCTAATAGTATCCCTCCTTGGGTATCGGTTTTCTTAAAACCTGCTCTTGGCACATTTCTACTCAACAAAAGAAGCATGCCAATCAAATTTCAGATCTATAGGTCCAGTAGTTCAAATACGGGAATTTTTATCTATAACACCTCCTATCCCTTCGTAATCCACCTTGGGATTTGAGTTTTGCAAAATCTGTTCTTAGCGAGTGTCTACCCAACAAAAGTAACATGCTTACCAAATTTTAAGTCTGTCGGGGTCTTACAGTTCCGGAGATTTCGTGATGATTGAGTGAGTCGCTCTTCTCCTTCATATATAGAGATGTTTTATTTGGGACACAATCCTATAATTTTGAACATTGCCAAAATTAACTTAAAGGGCACTTGATGGTGTAAGATGTTTTAGAGCAGAGGTCACCAACTATCAGAACTTTATGGAGAATTATATGTATAATTTTATATTTGGTGAACCACTGATATGGTTGACTGTTACTTATTTACTTTTGTGAGATAGACTGTCTTACTTACCATTTTCACTTATATTTGCATCTCTACTTACATTTTCATATCATTGAAATGGAACTTCATGAAAAAAGAGGATAAACCGTCAAAAAGCAATGTTAACAAACTGAAGTATTATGCTGCTAGTTTACCATAGTTACTCTCATTGTCAAATGTCACTAGCTACTCTTACAAAAGTAGCTAAAAATTCGCCTAACTCAAAAGGAATTTCGCTAAAAGTAGAGACTAAAATTTAAAAAAAAATAGTATAGTCCATACTTTATAATATGTTTATAAAGCGTGGACTATATATAATAGGGATTTTTGAAAATGCATCTTTTCTTGTATTTTTCCGTGGGCCGTCAAAATTTTTTCATGGACTGGTTAATCACCACTGTTTTAGAGAATGATGAAGATTTTCACACATTACAATCAACCTAACCTCAAAATTCTCATAAGACACAGGACAGAATATAGGAGAGTAAGATTAAGAGTTCTCATTTGACGTCCTCGTCACTTGATGAGGTTCAGACTTGTGGAATTCATCGTGAATAGTTTATCGTGCAATTCTAGAGCGACATTTGTTTTGCATTCGAATTTTAAATGGAACGATACGGTAGACTTTTGCTGAAAGATTGTGTAATTTCAGATATCTTTAATAGTGTGATGAAAAGGGGATGACCTTAAATCAGAGACTTTATTGCTTGCCACGCTCAATGTGTTTAATATTTAACTTGTATTTAAAACAGCAATATTTGTCTTGTCTTTATTATATCCAGGAGTGAGTGAATATTAACGTCGCACTGTTCACCTACACGAGAGCTTTTGGCAACGGACGACGTACTTTTGAACCATGGTCAAGTGACGTGGACGACACCTGAGCTGGTACCCCCCACTCCTAACTACCACACCACACCACGGGAGGACGTTTCAGCTCTCGACAGATTTAGCGTGCATCGCTGCCCTACACGGAGGGTCTTTAGTGGTACTGGGCTCGAACTCATGACATGCCTGCCATAATCCGATACCTTGACCACTGGGCTACCGCAGCCCTTAATATATCCAGGAAAGGATATTTTAATTTGTGACGAATCTGTACGGAACCTTTCCACTAATCTTCTTAGGCGTCTTTCTGGGGAATATAAATTCGCGGTTATATATTTCCAATCAACTCCAAAAAGAAGTTTGGGATATTTAAATTAGATAAGGTATTTAAGTCGAGAGTTGCAAGATAGCAAGGGAGATGATGGTAGGCTATTGAGCCAACAACGTTAAAAGCAAAACTAGAAAATTCAAAGAGATTAGATTCGTGAAGACGTCGTGCTGCTAGACGTACCAGAAAGCTGATATAAGCCAGCGGTAAATATAATTCACGTACGCTTAAAGTAAGCGTCAGTTTGAGATACTTAGTTAAAGTTAATGACAGTTAAGAATTCGAATACGTGTTTTCTCGGATCTCCTATATCGGTAGACCTTACTTGAGTTGAGCTAGTTTAGTAATTAATTGTATTCTTAGTAATTTAAGTTAATATAAAGGCAAATATCCCTTTAGAAAACGTAACATTATTATATTATTTGTTATCAGAGATTTTTGAGGAAATTATAACAAAAATAAATAATATTATTATTCAAAATGGCTTTTGGTGGTTCTTTGGCTCAAATTAATCTTGGTGTTCAAGGTGTGACCCAGGGGGGGTCATGACAAATTTGCTTATAATTTTAATGGATTTAACGAAGTCTGATAAAATTACGTAACGTGAAGAAAAAAACTAATATTTAATATGACATTATAAGGTTTTAACGAAAGTTTTATTTTTTTCAGGTCAATTCCAAGGGCCGGGAACAAGGTTTGAAAGAAGGTGATCGTGTCCTGTCTGTTAATGGGCAACCCACAGCCGAGATGACCCATGCTGACGCTCAGCGGGTCATTCGAGAAGCCTCATCTGGAATTGAGCTTCAAATAGAAAGGTACAATAATCTTTATATAACTCACCGTCCCCTACTCTCCATATTAAGTATTTTTTAGCAAAAGACATCTCATCCTATAAATTTCTTTTCTTTGTTCTGAAATGTTCAATTGTATTGTTCTTATTCATTTGTCCTTGTGGGTCAAACATTTTTATATTGCATAACTTAGAAGTATAGTAGAAATTGAAAATTTACTACCGCAAATGTATTTGTTTGATGGAAGTTTTCTCGAAAAGAAGTAGAAAATTGCGAGAATCTCCAGGATTTTCAAGTATTAAATTCTCAGAGAATTCAAAATTTGAAGAAGAAATCTTTAATTCCTATCTCTATATATGGTTCTATTTTTTATTAGTGTATAACTTGATATTCCCGATAGTCAGTTACAGTTAAAACGCACATGAAAAATAAGTGCAGTTTTAAAACAGGCAGAAACCTTTATTTATGTTGCAATATTGTCTTGCGTACATGAAAAATAGATTTAGACAATTTTCATGCTCATAAAGAAGCTATTCGATGACGAGTGTATCAAGACGAACAATAGTTTTTTTTCCATAGAGAATCTAGGATTACAATCCAATCATAGTGTCAGAAACGTATTATACAAAGCAGTTTAGTCACGGAATGCTTTTCGGTACTTTAGTAATACTTAGGTGACCATTTTTTTTATAATGAATACGCTAATTACGCTTGCATTTCTTTTAATTATTTATTTAAACAAGTTTTTTTCCCATTGAATATTTTTTTGTGTCAATATATCATTTTCTAATACATCGAAGATTTCGAAGCAAAAAATATCCTTTATATATTGGGCTTTACAGTAAGAGTTACAGCTGAAGTATCAACATTCAATCTTGATTTCTCACTTGTCCAAAAAATCATTACCAACTGAAAAAAACTCCTTCAATTTCTGCATTATTTACAGGTCAGCTCAACGTAAATTCAACAGGAATAACTAAATTTTCTTACGGAAAGTGTTCATTTTTGAAATGGTTAAGTATTTCCACCTATCTTTTATTAATTTCTGCATGCTGATTTACCAATTGTTCCAATTTATTAGAATTTAAATATACATTCAGTCTTCTAATTTATCCAAACAGATAACTGTCATTGGTTTTAATATCAGGTATTTCTTTTGATAAAAACTCAACACAATTTTCTAAATCTGCCCAATTTAAAGGGTGTTTTTTAGAGGTATAGAACTTTAAATTGCAATAAAACAACAATGTATTATTCGATTGACAAGAATTTTTTTATTCAAAAGATAATCTTGTGGCATTACATTTTAAATATGATTTCTGGCATAGGACTGCCACGGCTGGCTCGGATGTAGTCCAATCTGGACGTCCAATTTTCGATGACTTTTTCCAACATTTGTGGCCGTATATCGGCAATAACACGGCGAATGTTGTCTTCCAAATGGTCAAGCGTTTGTGGCTTATCCGCATAGACCAATGACTTTACATAGCCCCACAGAAAATAGTCTAGCGGTGTTAAATCACAAGATCTTGGAGGCCAATTCACAGATCCAAAACGTGAAATTAGGCGGTCACCAAACGTGTCTTTCAATAAATCGATTGTGGCACGAGCTGTATGACATGTTGCGCCGTCTTGTTGGAACCACAGCTCCTGGACATCATGATTGTTCAATTCAGGAATGAAAAAGTTAGTAATCATGGCTCTGTACCGATCACCATTGACTGTAACGTTGTGGCCTTCATCGTTTTTGAAGAAGGATTCCACCAGCCCATAAAGCGGACCAAACAGTCAGTTTTTCTGGATGTAACGGTGTTTCGACATACACTTGTGGATTAGCTTCACTCCAAACGCGGCAGTTTTGTTTGTTGACGTAGCCATTCAACCAGAAGTGCGCTTCATCGCTAAACAAAATTCGCTTATGAAAATCGGGAACAACGGCAATCTCGTTTTGGGCCCATTCGACGAATCTCTATGAGGCGTGAGTCTATTCATGATGAATTGCCAAACCAAACTGAGAATAAATCACTTGACAGCTGTTAAATCGGTCGCCATCTTGGAAAGTAATGCCAACTTAAACTTCTATACCTGGAAAAAAAAACACTCTTTACTTGTGACGAAGTCAAAAAACACCATTGAAAACCTATTTCCTGTGATATTTGTTTCAGACCATTCTTTGACCTATTGGAAATATGGTTGATATTTGAGTACAGAGATTAATTGATCAGTTTTAAAATATTGAAAAGGATGACACCTTTCGAGGAAGGACAGAATATATAAAAGGTGGACTGTCCTCCCTAAAGGAGGACGGTTGGTCACCTTAGTAATACTTTTCGGTAGCGAAGTCCCGAATTTGAATCCTAGATTTCTTTTTTACGTCCACATAAAACATTTGGTGTGTGTGTGATACTTAGGCATGTGTTGCCACAACAAGTCTCATCAAATGAATCTGCCACTGCGGGTAGGATCATCATCATATCATGAGTATTTCAAAGGATTTAGCGATTATTCTTTTGCTGGTTATTGCGAATAGCATTAACTGTATTGTTTTCTACTTCAAACTCTTTTCTCCTCTTTAAGGTACCCGATTACGTTCGGAACCGTGATTTTGAAAAAGCGTATAAATGGATAATATTTATGATATTTAGTGTCACTTAGATTAGAAAATGTATATAAAATTGTTTTAAGAATAGTATTACAATAAAAAATTATTTCAGTACAATATTTTGACAAAAAATGAACATAGAATGACCCATTTTCAAAATATTCTCCTTTTGTGATAAATGCTTCTATTATAATAATATTTTGCGTGTATGTAGCTCATACATACGTACAGAGGCTCAACTAGAATTTTTGAAATATATAACTTAGAAGAGGGTTTATCCATGTTTTACAACAGCAGAGGGGAGAAATTTTAAGAAAAAAACGCCGAAAATTATTTAAAATGGTTGTTACTCTGAAAATAATGGTAATTTTTCAAAATTCATAGTTGAGCCTCTGTACAGAGGTCTGAGCTATATACAGGCAAAATATTATTATAATTGAAACATTTTTTCACAAAAGAACATTTTGAAAAAAGGTTATTCTAAGTTAATTTTTAGCCGAAATATTGTATTTAAATAATTTTTTTTGTCAAAATGTCCTTAAAACAATTTTATTCATGTATTCTAATCTAAGTGACACTAAATATCGTGAAAGTTATCCATTTATGCGCCTTTTTAAAATCATGGTTCCGAACGTAGTTGGATACCTGAAAGAAACATCACTTGATGTGGACGAGTAGAGCCTCTTTTCTATTGTGTGCTTTAAATTGTTCAATTCCTACATCCATGACAAATATACTACATGACATGGAAATTGCAACAACAAGAAACAGTGACCAGAAAATTATATAAGTATAGTAAGAAATTTTCATAACGTAGAATTTTTAAATTGATAATATAGTACTGTGATCCCCAACCCCCGTGCCGCCATGAAACATTAAATTACAGTCGAACCTCTATATAAAGAACCTCTATATTGCGAATTTTTCTATATAGCGAACTGTTTCCTGGAACCTTGAACTTTTCACGATTTTCTTCGTAAAATAACCTCTCTATATAGCGAAGTGCATTTTCTATATTTCGAATTTTTTCTTTTGTGATTCAATTTTTGGTCTCCCTTTTTTTTAAAAGCATTTCTGAAACAATTTCAAGTTATTCTCACTTTAACACATTTTTTTATGGTGGTCATAAATCTTGAACTGGTTTTATTAAATCCTAATTCGCCGAGAGCAATAGAGTTCTGGACGTTTCATCCAAGAAATGCAACCTTTAACCCCCATTGCCCAGTTCACTAGAAACATCTTCGATATCCTCTTTCACCCTCAATAGAATTGTCTCGTGTCCCCGTGTTCTAATTATAAAACAATGTATGTTAAATTTTTGTTGTATGCTTTAAATTTAAACTGTCTTTAAAATTCATTAATTTAAGTATAAAATTATTTTCTTAGTATTGAAAATACAGTGAATTTCTTCGACATTCTTTTTTCTTGTTTTCCTTGCAGTTTTTCTTTCTTTCTTTCTTTTTTGATTGGTAAGATATATTGAATAAACATATACTAATTTAAAAAAAGGTGTAAACAATAATTTTTTTAATACATAGTGTTTATGAATTTAAAATTTGTTTTATGTGGTTTATAGAGGAAATTAAAAGGTGAACCTCTATATACAACGAATTTTCCATCTAACGAACTTTTTTCGGGATTTAGCAACTTCGTTATACAGAGGTTCAACTTCTCATTTTCATTTTATTTACTGTGGTGTATTTATTTCTCTTGGGTTTGTGTGACTTTCCATGGAAATAATTTTATATTCCATGTTGAATCACTTTATATTCATTTTTTGGTTTAACTATATTTTATTCTTATGGCATATATTTCAATACAATTAAATTAAAATCATTATATCTAAGCAATATTAAATGTTAACAAATCGACGGGCCACCCTCAGAGGGTCGTGGTAAAATTACCAAACGTTCACCCGTCCGCGGGGATGAAAAAGTTGATTAGCACCTTGTGACGGGCTCATCGCGCTTTCTATTAATTATCCTCTTGAGTTCTTTGGGGCCGAAAAAGGCAAATTCTTTCCAATCAAATCCAGAAGCGAAGCGGGATTATGCAAATTAGGATCCTTTTAAATAGCAGAAGTTTAGCGTAAACGGATTGGCCTTTTGGGAAGTGATTATGCTAATCTGATTTTAAGCTTGTAAGCTGAAGTAAGCCGATATTCCAGTGTTCAGCTATCGGTGAAAGTGCGTTCAAGTCAAGGTGGATACCATTCCACGCGAGATAAAGAAACGACATTAAGGATTCGAGTGTGTTGCTGGTACCTAGGATATAGAGGTAGGACCTTTCTATTAGATAATAGGAACTGTGTATGAACAGAAGTTAGGAGTAAGCGGTAAAGTTAATTGTAGTGGTCAGGTTCGCACTTATTTGGTAATACCTATTGTGTGTTTCTTCACCTCAGATCCTCTAAGTTAAAACATAAATACTATCTTTGTATAGTGTTTAAGTTAAGGTCTCAAGAAAGAGATATTAAGATTATGGCAACGCCTGGTTCTTCATTCACTACCACACCCCTAAGTCACGAGGATAAGGCATTACCCACGGGCAAATGCCGTACAACCTATATATAGAAATGGACCTGAAATCTTAATTTTTCAGTATCAAACTGGGAATGATATCAATTGATGTTTTGTCAACTTTGTTTTGTTAAAATATATTCATTTTTTCTTTCGATTTTAACAACCGAACATTTACATGTACCCATTGCATGCTTTTTTCTTCTTTTGCCTTTCGAATTCTGGTACGAAAAAACATTGAACTGAAAACAACAATTCAGTCAAGCACGACAATCTTCCTGCTGGTTTTGACCGCCTCACCAATCGTTGAAAAAAACACCCAGAGTGGACATAATAGGGCCAAATCCGGCCTTTCTTTACCACCGGAAGGAACTCCCAACAAATGATGATCACATCCATTGTCCAAACATGCCTTTTGAGAACAAATGTTATATTTTAGCCTGTTGCCCAACGGGCATCATTGACGCTTGTCTTGTTCTCAGAGTATTCCAAAGAGTTATTTTGGCAAAAACTGCGTGGAATCTTTTCAGTTTCCCGCCAAAAACACTGGTTCTGTTCCTTGTGCCTTACTATTCATTATTATTCTTTCATCGGCGAATTAATGAGATAATCTCTGTAGAAAAAGGAACAAAATTCTTCCATCCATCCATTTTTTTTTAAACTTTATTCTTCCGTTTTTCATCAGTGCTTTAATGAGCGATTGGTCGCTGCTAAAGCATTTTCTAGTTCAGTTTACAGTGAAGTACTTTTGTGTTCGAATGTAAAAGTGTAGCAATTGTTGTTTGAAAAATAGGCTTTTCTTTTGTTATGTTGTCTAGTGGCTAAATAAAGGTAAGTGTTTTTGTTTTCAAGTAGCTTATTGTTTATTGAAAAGAAAAGCATATACGATCAGTTCTGTCTTTGTTCTTTTGTCTTTCACTAAAAGTAAAATTATTGAAATTTAGTCATACTAATTCTATGTAATAACCTTTTTCTGTTCTTTCAATTGTTTTGATGCGTGTATGTGTTTGAACTAGAATTCTAGAATTTTTTCGTATTAAAAGAATACGAAATTTAGTTGTGTGTGTACTACAGTTTTTATATTTTTATACTAAAGTATATACTGTATGTGAATAAATATGTTAATCATTTTTATTTTGTCATTTAAATTATGAAAACAAACATATATTTAAAATCTTTTGAATTAGACACTTTATTTATTATTCTTTTTTTGTTTATTGTATGGTATTATTTTGTGATTAAATTGATACATTATTGTTAAATACTATTATTATTGCCTTATTCCCTACGAAATTTTTTTGAGTAATTACAAATATTTTCTTATATTTTTTTGTTTTATTTTGTTTATTGTTTTGCTCCATTTGCTTCATTTTAATATTTGAAATTATTTCTCTATGTATAAAATAAGATTTATTTCTTTAAAAATTTCTTAAATATGATTTCTCTTTATTTATTTTTTAAAAATTCTTTCTCCAAAACTTTTGTTTTTTATTCTGATATTTTTGTACTGAAGAATATATTCTTAAGCTGAAAACAGATAATTTAGAAATTATGTTTTATAACTATAAATATTTTACTCCTAAATTACGAATGTAAAGGGATATTAAATTTTTCGTGTAAATACTATAATAAATAACTTGCTGTGACAAAAAGTATATATAAAAATAAATGCATTCGGATACTGATGGGCATTAATTTATTCAATTACAGCTTTCGTATTATAAAATTTAAACTCTAGTTGCTCTTTTATTTAGTAACGTACAATAAGATAAACTTTGAACTCTCTGTTTAGTTGCTAAATTTTTTAAATATTTACCAAATTAACAGCGTTTTATATGAAAACATTTTTACAAAGAAATAACGTTTTACCCTTATTATTCTTGCATTTAGTTCTCTTTTTACTCTCTCAGTAGGGATTTAAGTTCAAACTGAATCGAACCTCTACGTGTAGTGCATTAGAAAAAATTTAAAAAATTTCTATTTTTTTCAATTAGTTTATTAAAACATGCTCTGCATTTAATAAAGTAACTGATGATAAATAGTTAAAAATTACTCGAAAAATACATTTGAAATTATATGGATAGATTTATTATTAAATAATATAGAAAAACAGAATGTATGATATAGTATTATTGCTAATTTAGTTAAACAGTAATAAAAAAATATACAATATATAGTGATAGTGAAGAGAGAGAGAGAGAAATGTAGTTACATTCGGACCTGTATTTAACGAAGTCGCCGAATCCCGAAAAAAGCTTCGTTATGGGGAAAATTCGTTGAATAGAAAAATTCATCCTTTCATGTACGTTATAGACCATATAAAACAAGTTTTAAATTCATAAACTTTATGTATTATTAAAATAAGTGACTATTCCTACTTTTTTTGTAAATTAATATCTGTTTATTTTTATATCTTGCTAATCAAAAAAAAAAAAAAAATCTGCAAGGAAAACAAGGAAAAAAACTTGTCCTTGAAATACTTTGTTCTTTCAACTGTAAAAAAATTTTATATTAAAAAAATTAATGAGTTTTCTAATTTCAAACCTATAAATAATTTTAAACATACCTTATTTCATAACCTGCAATTTTAAGTATACGTTACCACATATGTTACCACTGGTGTCGCTGAAGACCCACATGTAAAGTAGTAGATGCTTGTTAAATTTATCGAGGCTTATATAAAGCCCTTTAGCTGACTTGGCGTAAAAGTCTGGAGAATGGAGTACCAGCTGTAGTATCGTCCTCGTCATTTGGTCGAGGTTTAGAATAACAAAGTTCGTCAATAGCCTTCATGCAGCTTTAAAATGCGACGTAAATAAACAATTATCCAATGAATTATATATTATATTTAAAAGGCACTGAAGCTTATTTTTTTTAAAAAAGTGTTAGATATTCTTGTGTTTTTTTGCAAAATATTACATTTCATCATTTTATAATATATGACAAAAGTGAGAAGAGTGTGGCTGCTGTAGCAAAGTATGATAATCACGATCTCGTGTCTGACGATTTTTAAGGCGAATCGCAAGTTCAAGTCCTGATTCCATCAAAGAACCTTTTGTGAAATATTAGAGAAATACTACCCACCGTGTAGAGGAGATTATGCACGTTATCTGTCGAGATTCGAAGTCCTGCCGTTGAGGTGGTGTAGAGGCTCGAATGTACATCAGGTGTCGTCCTTGTCACTTGATCATGGTTTAAAATTGAAAGGTTCGTCGCCAATAGCCATCGTGTTGCTTGAGAGTGCGACGTGAATTAAAAATAAAATCAGGAGAGATGCAGCACGTGTAAAAAAACTGAGCCTCTAAGTTCTCATGCAGTGCTACTTGGAAGTTAAAAAAATGAGATACAAGTTCAGGTACCATTGTCGTCATCTTGTGACGGGATCTATTCGCGCTCTTTCACTAATCCTCTTGGGAAAAAGTACTTCTTTAATTGTTGTTTGAGTTTAAAACCATCTTCTGTAGAGAGAACTTGATTTTAGGTTAATTTGAGTGCTATTTAAACTCTAGCAAAGTGAGTGTTCGGGTTAGTCATTAGGCTGCTATTAAAGTGAGACTAACGAAGTGACTTTCGGAAGCCTTGGTGAACTTGAGAAGAAGCTTTAGACCGGGATACCCTGTTGACCCGGGTGAGAGCTGACGAGAGCTGTTACATCGGATCACACTCAGTTAAGTACATGATTATCTGTCTTAGGAATTCAGGGTATCCATTTAATTTGACTGCTCCCTCGGTTTATACTTTTACTTGATAGTTAATTGATAGAACCAAACAAACTTAGTTATTTTTACAACCGTGTCGGTTCATTCGGTGTTCTAAACTTCCCCTGCGACAAACTGATTAAGTTTAAAAATTAATCATAAATTATTGAAAAAATAACACACATCTGTCTAGCTGCTGATAGTACATTAATCCTAATAAGTTATTGAAAAGATGAGAAGGAATCACCATCATGATGATTTAAAAAATATATGATTTTAATGGGAAACATAATTACCGTAAAATCCGGCGTTTAACGCACACCTATACTTTAAAAAGCAGCATTTTTTAAATTTTTATGTATATTTGCCATATAATACACACCCAAATTTTTGAGAAAAAACAGGAATCTACTTACGAAACGTTCTTATGTTTTGAAGTAATTTATTCGAAGTATAGTGTTGTTGTTGTCGTGTGTTAATTGTCCTGCGAACATATGAAATACAAGAAAAGAACAGAAAGCATACAATACAAACAGAAGAATATACACATTTTTACCGATGATGATCCCAGTATATAGCAAGAAGGGGTGCGCTGCTTTCCTTTCGAGACGGGAACCTATTTCAGGCGAAAGATAGACTTCCTTTCCGAAGAAGATACAACCATGTCTTACTCGGGTTTCGAACCCACTCGGTTACAAGCCGAGGGTCATAGCCACCATACTGGCTGGGCGACATTCGAGGTATTATCCCAAGCTTTTGAAAAATAGTATACATCTAGGGCAGTGGCGTAACGGAGAACTTTTGGGCCCCCCTGCAAAGTCAGGTTTGGGGCCCCCATGTTGAATTTTACAAAGGGTAGGCACTTGCGTCAGTCAGGCTTTGGGCCCCTTTAGAACCCTGGCCCCCCCGCGATGCACGTTACGCCACTGATCTAGGGGCTAAAACTCTAAGAGTTCATAAAATATTTCATTTCTTTTAAATAAATAGTATTTCGATATATATAGTAGTATAATTTTTTTATAATGCTTCTCTTTTTTTTATTTTTAAAGCTATCATTTTTATACCCGGAGTATAACGCAGATTCTTAAATTTCGGTCTTATTTTTTGTTTTAAAAGTGTGCGTTATACGCCGAATTTTACGGTAATCCATTTCTGTAAAATTTATCCAGTTTAAAAAGAGTTTAAACCAAAACTTGAGAAACCCAATTAATATTTCTAAGATTTCTTTTTCTTGAGAAAAACTATATATATAATTAGTCCTTTTTTTTAAATTCCGAAATCTTAAAGCACTTCCAAGGTTTGAAAGATCATTCCAAGATTTGTAAGTTATAATTGGATTTTTTAAGTAAGAAAGGGTTTTTTTAAAAAAATAAATATCAAGTCATTAGACTTTCCTCCTCAAGTTTCTTGACAATAGTAATTACGAACGGTTGTGTTTTTATTTTTGCATAATTTTATTTTTATTTCCTCACTTTTGAATTCGTTCGCCCCAGTTAAATGAATTGGCAAGTTAAATTGGCTGCTATTAGAGCTTTTTCTTAAACTTGTATATTCTTCGTTCTGTAAGAAATTTCCACTTGTCAAGATTTGTTTTTGTTCTTTTTGCATAACTTTTCTTAGATATTCCAATGGTTTTTTAATGTTGCTATGATTATGTGTGACTTTGCTTTTTATTTTCACCACTTATTCTAACTTCATAATAAATTTCGAATTATTCATGCCTAGAGAAGGATATTGATTTATCTTATGAAGCTTTTTTAAATGTAAAGATTGTATAAATAAAACTCTCTTGTAAGGATCTCGGATCCCTGCCTAGAGATGTTGGAGAAAGAGAAAGAAGACTAGACATGTGTGTTCAAAAACACAGTTAATTTATTTTTAACACAATCAACAACACAATTTCAATCAATCAAAACTTAGAGATGCACCCAATTAAAGCTATATGGAGACAATTAATAAGGTACGCGAAGTATGAAAAGACTTTAATTACCAATATACTTACTTCGGGTTCGAATACACTGCCTTCCTAGCTATCTAATCTATATTCTATCTCCAGTGACAAATCGTCACCTTAAATATTACAAGTATCAATTATGAGATCCTCTGTAGCCATCGGCATCTCATACACAAGCGATTTCAGGTAGCTCCAGAAGATCCGAGGAGCTTGAGGGCCAAGCAATAGGTCCACCGCGACCTATCCGATATGTAGCATTGAGTTGGTAGAGCACCGCAATCGAAAAATATGCTGATGGACCATCGAGCATGAACCACACGTTCTGGTGCGCAGTGGCCAGTACACCCTGCAACAACTCCGGGACGACTTGCTGTAGGAAAACAAGGTATTTTGCTCCATTGAGGCGTTCAGGCAGTATGTCCCTGAATTTGTTTGGCCACTTGTGACTTTTGAAATAAGTAAAGGTAGCGTGACATTGATTAATTTAAATATTTAGTTTATTACATCACAGCTATTATTTACACATTATACAATGATGTTATTAAACTTATTCATTAGATTATTAGAGTCTGTGAGCGACTTACACCTGAAGTTTCTCTTTCACCATCTTGCCTACCTAAGGGTGGGGGAGGAATGAAAGCAGAACCAGAGACTTTCATATTAACAATTATTTATTTACTCAAACACACTAACCAATAACAATTTATTCTCAAAGTGAATGTCAAAGGAGTAGCAGAGAGAAAGCAATGATTATTAAGCAAATATGCGCAAGTAACTTACTTATCTCAACCTAATCTAGCGTTGATTTCCAACCTGAAATCTACTAATTCAACACAGTGGCCAGACACCACTTTTAATCTTTACATGCGAAAGCCAGCTTTATTCAATCTCACCTGAGTAGCGAATGTAGCAGCTTCTACCTCCTTCTCCTATAATTACAAAACTCTGACTTTATATAGTCGAACTCATCTGCATATCACGGTTTCTCCTTGAGAGGGATGGTTGTGAATTAAACACGAATGCTAGCCCAAAGATTCCACAAGAGGATTAGTGACAGGACGCTTAAAGATCCGTCACAAGTCCAAGTTTTGTTTGTGAGGAAGGAGTTTTTTGGGGTCCGCTCTTAACGAAGTTTTCACACCATCTCCCGTTCTCGTAGATGGCCCCCTTTATCCTCGGGTTGCATCCGGTTCGTGGGTGGAATAGGAGGGGGTTCCTTGTGGTGTCAAAGGTTTCCGGGGAGATCCAAGCCAAGACCCCGCAATAACTTAAGGTTGCAGGTGTTGATTGAAAGTGTGGTTCATATACCCAAAGAAGCCGATTCACAGCTGTGTGATGGGAATCGTTTGCGACCCCATATTCTATCGTGATTTGTCGTCCCCATGCTGCCTATTATCGCCACTCTGAATTTGCCGGTCGAATTCAGCAACACGCTGTATAAGCAATCTTCCAAACTGTGAACCTTACTTCAAATATATACAGAATATATATATTATGCATTGCATAGAACCGATCTTCTGGGGATTAAAAAATCCATTTCTCTTATCCCGCGCAGTTTTATAATATTAAACATGCGTGGCTTTTCTTCTGTTAATATTTTAATTTTGTTTCAACAGGAACACTGGGAATCCAGACACCAATGGTTTCACTAGCGCTGAAAACGGAAATATGTCTGACGGGCAGGTAGTGGAAACTAGGCTAAACGCTTTGGATGAAGATGTAAATCATGCTGGTGAGTCTCAAATTTTCTCTCTTATGTACGAAAACACGTATTTCATACATTTATATTCCTTTTCGTCAACAAATATCTATTGACTAATTTCATTGTTTAATTTGAGAAGTTTATGAAGAGAAAACTTCTTAAAACCAAAAACCTTAATATACTTTTTTGAGACTTTCAATAGATGTAGAATTTAAAACTGTAGATTAGTTCGCAAAAACCTTATTTTGTATGTATAATTGTTGGCGCATGCGCACAAATGCAAATATTCTTCCTTGCCGCGCTGTGCCGGCAGTTGAGAACTTTCTGTGGAACAAGATAGACGAGAAAATTTCTCTTTAATACTCAGACGTGAGCATTAATATAGGACTATAATACTCGAAGCTCACAATAAAAATTACTTAAAATTTGCTGCGCTTGTAAATAGCATATATATGTTGTGTGATACATGTTGTGTGGTTAAATAAAAAAAGTAAAAAAGAAATAAGCGTGGCTGGTCCGTCGATGAAAAAACAACTAACTAAAAATAAACAATAATTTTAGAAATCTCTATTGCTAATTAATTATCAACAGTGATTTTACCAGAATTTATACGATTTTTCGTTGATATAAAAAGCGTTCGTAATTTTCTATGAGAGGATCGGAAATCGTCGCCAAACATAAGAATTGGCATGATATGTGGCTTGAATAATCCCAAGGGTATTTTTTGTTCTTGTTGTTAATGCCATTTGATCGTCAGTACCAGATCGAGGCCCACGAAATTTATCGTGGCAAGGGTCTAGTTTTTAGGCCCTGTCGTAAGTCGTAGCTTTGAGCACCATGCAGGTGATCGTACGAGTCGGCTCGGTTTCGCCCTAATTGTGAGGGAGAACACCCTGAGGGGTGGCCAGGAACCTCCCACCAACCACACGAGAGGACTTGCTGCTCGATGAATGTTAAGAGCGCCCCATACTGCACATGTAATATACATTTACAAACATCCATGCCTTCCCCGGGACTCGAACCCTGGCCCTACGGCACAGAATTCAGCGTATTTTTAAATTCACCATCATTTGTATGTGAATGTTTGAGAAAAATGTCAAGCTGTTGTAGCAAAGTATCATAATCACGAACTCGTGCCTGACGATTTTCAAGTCGAATCGCAAGTTCGAGTCCTGATTCCATCTTTTGTGAAATATTAGAGAGGTACTATCCATCGTGTAGAGGAGCATAATGTGCGTTATCTGTCGAGATTTGAAGTCCTCTCGTTGAGGTGGTGTGGAGGCTCGGAGAGGGGTGCCAACCCAAGTGTTTTCTTGTCACTTGACAGTGATTCAAAATTACAGTCCGTCACCAATAGACCTCGCGTTGTTTTATAAAGCTACGTAAAATCAATCATGGCTTTCAGTTTGTATGCATATCGAAATGTCTATATATACAGAGTATTACTGTTTTAGATATGTGGCGGTGTGATATCTTTATAAACTAGTACCAAACATCACGCGAAGACGATCGTTTTGGCGTGGTCGATAAAGTACTTGCGTATGGAACGGAAGGTACCCATATCGAGTCCTCCTTCCTTCATTGGTGACCCTGGCCGTGCAAAAGTGAAACGCACCCTTCGCGCGCCACAGCCGTCGTGCCATCTATCCACCGCAAAATCAACCAAGCCGTCAAACATTGACGCAAATAAGTCGTTACTTCTCAAAGCCGTCTCCTACAAATGACGCAATTTCTCAAGCCGTCACGCACGATGACGCAACCCACCAAAGTGATGCAACTGCTTACATGCTCGCCACGAATATGGTATTGTTCGTTCGACTATTCGCCGAATCACTGGCATGGGGTATGTGGCGGTGTGATATCTTTATAAACTAGTGTCAAACATCACGCGAAGACGATCGTTTTGGCGTGGTCGATAATGTACTCGCGTTCGGAACGGAAGGTACCCTGATCGAACCTCTACCTTTCTTCAGATATACTTAAAAAGATAACATATATAGAGGAAGATTTTAAAAATGACACAAATTTTCATGTGATAAGTGAATGAAAATATTAGCAACATACTAATTAATAATGTATTTTACAAACTTTGTCGTAGGGAAGGAAAGACTATGACCATACTACGTATCACTAGTTGTTTTAGTTTCGATCTATAAACCATTATACGCGTAAAAAATATATAAATACGCTTATTTTTTTTACACTTTTAAAGTTGAATTTAGATTACTTTTTTATTATTTTGATTGAAATTAATAAATCAAAAATCATTACTGAAAACTGTTCCAAATTTGCAACTTTTAAAAAAATTTGATAGTAAGGGGAAAGTGTTTTCCTGTAAGACATAGAAGCATTAAATATTATAATATTACCGTTGAAAAAAAAATTTAAAAAGTTATGGTTTTTGGATACAGAATAAAAAAAAAAATCTGTTAAATAATAGTATCAGTTTTTATATAAAGGTAACATTATATATAATTTAAAATAAAACGGTACAGCATTAGGATTTATATATTCCTGACAATGTCTTTTGATTATAATGTAAATACTTACTTTTGTAGTGAGTTTCATTCTGTGACATTCTTTTATCACATAAGTTTCGTCAAGTATTTTTCCACTCTAAAAAAATATAGGAAACACAATGGATGGCTTAATGTTTTGAAGTAGGTGGAATGGGCCAGTTTGATTAGATCATTTTTGGGATTTATTACGTTTGTACCGCAGTGAGATCACACTTAATGCATTAAGATTGCCATCTTCCACCCTTAAAGTGGAAGTGGGCGGCTAGTACCTAAAATGAGGATCAACTGCAATAAATGAATGGATGATTGTGTGGTGTAGGACAAAAACTTCCAAAAAGGAACGCGATAACATTTATGAGCCATATGCCAGTAGATATTAAGAGGGGAATGCCTGGAATGTAGATCAATTCATTTTATCTGTATTGTAACGTGTGTGTGGCCTTTAGGTCATTAAAAAGGTGTGGTGTTTGAAAGTAAATGCGAGAAATTTTTGAATTGAGTTCTTTTTATGTGTTCTATTTTTACATAAAGGGGATATTTGTCTAAAAGTTTGAAAAAAATATTCTACTGACAATTTAGTATGAGGTTTTTTTAACAATATAACGACTAAGGAAAATATATCCCACATTTTTTAAAATTGTTTATTATAACTGTATCTGCATTTTTATATAGAGCGTCAAAATATAATGTATGCCGTGTACACTTACGTGAACGGGAATGTAAGGGGGGGGGGGACTGTCAAATCAATTGGTGCTAATTGTAAAACATTCGCGGGGGTTTGTATTCTTATTTATATAACTTATTTCAGTTTATTGCGGCGTGATAAAATGTAACTTCTGACCATAAAATCTGGTGAATGAAGTCAGAACGGCCTATCTGGAAACACTGCATATGCGTAGAGGCAGGTGTTGACGGTCTGACCCCACCGTTGTTCAGTTGAGTGTCGTTTGTGTTCTGTGTAAGACTTGTTTTTTACCAAGTGCTTGCTTAGTGCGTTGGTTCTTAAGGGGACTTGGTAACCTTTGAGCTACTTTCTTTCTTTATGTATTTAAAAATTATATTTTAAAATTTTATATAGTGTTTCTATTCCAGAAAATGATACGAGATGAAATTTTTCGCATATTATTCACACAATTTTAAAAATTTAAATTTTTTGAAGAACATTTGGAAAATTTTAAAATCCTACTCCAGTGGCGTAACGGAGAACATTTGGGCTCTCTTGCAAAGTCAGGTTTGTGGCCCCCACGTTGAAATTTACAAAGGGTAGGCACTTGCGTCAGTCAGACTTTGGGCCCCCCGCGATGCGGGGGTTGCGGGGGTGTACGTTACGCCACTGTCCTACTCCTTTTGTAATTATTAATTTTTTAACCTGAATTTTTTTGTACTATTCTTATGGATGTTATAAACAACTTTAGGACTCGATTTTACAATAATTTAATTCCTTTTTGAGAAAAAAAATGTTGATATACATGCTAAAAATCAACGAAAAAGCCACAATATCTCTTACATTTTAATTTATTTTAAAAAAGTATTCAGTTTACAGCAAAATGGATCCCTAATTTTGTTACATGCTTTATATGCAACACACAGCAAAAAAAAAAAAAAAAAAAAAAAAGAAATGGAAAAGATTGGTAAATAGTTGGGGAAGGAGTAGAATATTGAATGCACTAATGTTTCGAAAAACACAAACTAAAAAAAAAACCACTTTAAAGTTTATAATTTTGAAAAAAAATTATAAGCTTAAATAAACTTAAAATACAACTGTAAGATATTAATTATATATTTTTCTTGAAAATAATTGCATTTTCGCATTTTTTCAACCCATATATTTTTATAAATTATCAATTTTAAGAAGGTATTAATTGCACAAGAAAATTCAAGAAAAATATTAAAAAACATTTTTTTTTCTGCCACGACAGAAAGTTTAGTTTTTTTCTTCGCATATATTGAAGTATTACATTTGTATGAAAAACATATCAGGAATAAGAACTGAAATTATGAAATTATTAATATAAAATGCCTTAATTCAAAAGAACATTAAGAACATTCTTTAACAAAGAAGAAAAATTACATTATTGCATTGCCTCGAAAATATTCTGCTTTATATATTACACATTCTTTTTTATAGTTATTATTTCTTTTTATGAAATAGATTTTTTTATCATAACGCTTTTTTTTTAGCTTTTTTTTCTCTAAAAAGGGGGCGTGGCCGAATTGCCGAATTTGTTTTCAAATGAAGTTTTCTTCAACTTCTAACTTTCCGACTTGCACAAATGATATATCAATCGAAAGATAATAACGCAAAAAATAAGATTAAATAAAAATTAAAAAAAAAGGATAGGTCGGTCATTTTTGTGGTACCAAGTCACTGAGAACAGGAAAATGAACGAACGAAAGATCAATTTAAAGTTTTGTTTTAATCTTAGTAAAACACCGACAGAAACTAATGCGATACTGGTACATATTTATAAAAATCAAGTACTGTTCATGAAGTGTGTGTACGAATGGTTCGCCCGTTTTCGAGAAGGCAGGGAAAGTGTTTCTGACAACCCCAGTAGCGAAAGACTGGTGAACTCCTTCAGTGACGAAAACATTAAGAAAGTGTGAAAATTAATCACGAAAGATCGTCGATTAACTGAGTGCATGATAGCTAGACGATGAAGGCTGTAAGGTACATTGAAATTTTGACGCGTTTCATGAAACGTCTACGCAGGGCACGACCCCAATACGCGCAACAGGGTTCATGCTTTTTGTTCGCGACAATGATCGCCCTCACGCAGCTAATATCGTCAAACAGTTCCTTGCAAAAAAGGGGGCGGTTCAAATTGAACATCCACCATTCTCCCCAGATCTCAATTCTCCAGACTTTTTTCTATTCCCACGACTCAAACTCGCTTTGAAAAGAAAGAGATTTGATGATATTCCTGACATCCAACGAAATGCGACGAGGCTTTTGAACTCCATCTCAAAAGAAGACTTCCTGAAAAGTTTCCAAGACATGTATAACCGATCTCAGGGGTGACTATTTCGAAGGACAGTTAGGTAACTTTCGTTAATATTTCATTTACGTCAATGTTACAGGACTATTCACCGAACTTTATTGTCAGAGATTGCATATTGCTGCGTTTTCTCGCATGTTTTATGTTATTTGGTAAGCAAAGTTTTGTGTAAAAATAAAGAATATTTAAACAAATGAAAGCAAATGCCACACATTGGATCTAAACACTATACATTGTGGTGTATTTTTCTTATGATTTTTATTTATGTTACGTTTTAACAAACTAAAATAAACAGCTACATACTATTCTTAGCAACCTTGTGGTCTTGTAAGGCTTAAATTGATCTAAGCTATCGCTAGGGGGTAATCTTTGTCTAATGATTTATTAATAAATTGAAATGGGCGTTATAATCAAATAAAATTTTAAATATAATTTCTATATAAAAACATATACGTTATTTTTTCTTTTTTCGATGCGAACAAATGCTGTTAAGTTCTATTTATTCTGTTATGAATGTTCTGATAAATATTATTATTAACTTACGAAGTTTTTTTTGCTTCTGTACATTGTAAAAGACTTTTTTGTCTGTTTGTAATATAAATTTTCAATGAATAAGGGCAATTTTTAAATGTATCTTGATGGCTAGCATGATGGCTGATCTTTTAAAATGGGAAAATGTCTGTTTTAATTTGATTATTTTATAACCATCAGAATGAATATTCGTATTATATTATTTCGACGATGCATTATTAAATGTTAGAGAACATACAGTGGGTGATCGGTTAACGAACACTTTCACGAAAGATTTTTGTGTTCGGATAACGAACACTTTCAAGAAAGATTTTTTGTGTTTGGACAACGAACACATATTCGGAGGTGATCAGGGAGACACCCCTTAAATTATGGATGAAATTTTAACTACTGCTAGAGATCTGGAATTGGAGAAGAACGAGGATGACATAGAAGAGCTCATAATGGGACATGAAGATGAATTGACGATAGAAGAACTCCAAGAAATTTTGAATGAAGAACATCAAGAAACACAACAAAATGTGTCTCCTTCTAAACAAGAGGAAGACGAAAGAGGACCAATGCCGACATCTGCCATTAAAGATCTTTTGAAAAAGTGGGAGGCTGTCAGAGCAATGGTCTTAGAATGGCACCCAAACCAAGCTGATGTCAGTAGGGTTGGGGATCTTTACAACGACAATGTTATTAATTACTTCCGGAAAATCCTGAAAAGAGAGAAAAGCAATCGACATTGGATATGTTCTGGATATGTTGGATATGCCCCATAAGCAAAAATTGAAAAGGACTGATTAATATGCAAGACTATATGTATGTATTACTTTTTTAAAAACTTACTAAGAAATTATACATTTTTTAAAATTTAATTTTTAGGGTCTCCAGAACGAATTAATCGAATTCACATAGAAGTCTATGGCGAATGGATGATCGGTTAACGAACAATTCGTATAGCGAACATAGTCTTGGAACGGATTATGTTCATTAACCGATCACCCACTGTACTCGTATATCATATATTTATGTTTGTAAATTTTAAGTTATGTAAATCTATACTTATGTAAAAATATACTTTACCTACAGGAAACTTTCAAGCTCGAGATTTAAGTATCCCAAGCACTGTCTTGTGAAATGAGTGTAGATTTATATAACAGACTTTTACTGGATTGAAAAATTCATTACAAGAAAATTTGGGGAAAACAAGATCCTGACTCAAATTTACTTCTTCGTGTCGTGATTCAGAATGATAGCTCGTCAAATATGTTTTTAAATCAATATCGACTTAAAAAGCTACTTTAAAAAAATTACTTTCCGAAAGATTGCAGGTTTCGGGGGATATAGTTTTGTCTTGATATAGTTAAATAAACTATATCAAAACAAAACTATATCCCCCGAAGCCTGTAATCTCTAGAAAAATAATTTTTTTCTTCTTTTCCTAGATTTTAAGTTCGTGCAAGATTTGTTAAACAGAGTTTCTTCAATAACTAAAAATTCGGACTTCAGTATTAATAAGTCAGTATTAAACATGTGTGGATTGTTTTTATTTTACTCTAAAAAAATTTTCAGTGTCTTTAAATAATTCTTGAAATAGTTTCCTACAACCCTGCTTAAAATTACAAAAAAGATATCTATTTCCTATTGACTATCTATTGATTGTTGTAGACATCTCTTTGAAAAATATTGAATACAAAAAAAGTTATGTTCTTAAGCATTATAATGTTAAGAAAATCAATTTCTTAAGCCCCATACATAAAAAAACTTCTAAGCTGTTTTTTACAAAAAGTTATATTTTAATTAATTTATGAACAAAAATCATAAAATCATGTCTCATGAATGATAATTCTGTTTAAGTGAAAACAAACTGTGTTAATTACTATGACAATGAATTGATTTCTTAAAATAATTTAAGGTATCCGACTACGTTTGGAATCGTGATTTTGCAAAAGCGCATAAATGGATAATTTTCATGATATTTAGTGTTACTTAGATTAGAATATATGCATAAAATTGTTTTAAGGACATTTTGACAAATTTTTTTTATTTAAATACAATATTTTGGCAAAAATTAACTTTGAATAATCTTTTTTCCAAATGTTCTCCTTTTGTGAAAAATGCTTCTATTATAATAATATTTTGCCTATATATAGCTCAGACCTCTCTACAGAGGCTCAACTAGAATTTTTGAAATATATAACTTAGAAGTGGGTTCATTCATATTTTACGACAACAAAGGGGAGCAATTTTAAGAAAAAAACGCCAATAATTATTTCAATTGGTGGTAACTCTGAAAATAATGTGAATTTTTCAAAAATTCTAGTTGAGCCTTTGTAGAAAGGTCTGAGCTATATACAGGCAAAATATTATTATAATAGAACCATTTTTTACAAAAGGAGAACATTTGGAAAAAAGATTATTCTAAGTTAATTTTTTGCCAAAATATTATATTTAAATAATTTTTTTTGTCACAATGTCCTTAAAACAATTTAATGCATGTATTCTAATCTAAGTGACACTAAATATCATGAAAAGTATCCATTTATGTGCCTTTTTAAAATCACGGTTCCGAAAAAACGTAGTCGGGGGGATACCTTAATTTTCCTAGAAATAGCTATAAATTGTAATACCCATTGTGACGTTTTCGTGCTCCACACCTCAAAATTGGCTTCTTTATGTGGATAGCACCGGTTTCCTATGCACACGTGCATCCTAAAAATATTGCAGGATCATTTTATTTGACATAGCCTCGAAAAACGATGGCTGTGAGAAAACCACCACTCCACCCACGAGCCGGAAACTCCGACTAAAATTCGATGTACAAGAGAGACGACCGCCTCACCCTTAAGGCCTGAGCACACGTACACGTTTCGAGCAATTTTCCAACCAATTTCGAACAATTTCTACCTAGTTGTCTTAGTAACAGATTCGAACAATCTTTTCCCAGTGAGTTGAAAAATTTGTTCCAAATAAAAGTTGTTTGAAATTCCAACCAATGGGGTTCTTCCACGCCTACGTACGTCCTCCCGTTGGTGTGGTGTGGTAGTTAGGAGAGGGGGGTGCCAGCTCAGGTGTCGTCCACGTCACTTGACCATGGTTCAAAATTACGTGGTCCGTCGCCAAAAGCCCTCGTGTAGCTGAACAGGGCGACGTTAATATTCAATCAACCAACCATGCCTACGTCATAAACAAGATGATGACTTCGGTCTCTTAAAATGCGTGAGATATGGCGTGTAATATTTTAACGGCGTATAATATTTTAAACAGAATGGTGCTCCATTTCTGTTTACGCTCATCAACAAAAGCGCGATCGAAATGAAAGAAATAATTTTGAAAGTTCGTTTTCCGAAGCAGAAAAATCGGTGAATAATTTTTCAATGTGGAGATAGAGTGCGTCTGGCGTCAGAGCATGTCGTTTTGTTTACGGCAACCTTTCAACCTCAGTTTGGGCGAAAAGTTGAGCGAAAAAATTGCACGAAAAATGTACGTGCGATACGGCCTTAAAAGTGAAAAGAAAGACATTTCGTTTGAAACACCAAGAAGATCGGTTGTGTTTACCTCCTCCCTCACAAATATCATATTCTATAATATTGAACAAATCAATAGTATGAATAACTTCTATTTAAATGGCTGTGGACGCAAATAAATCAATTATTTAATATTTCTTATAATACTCACGCTCCCATTAATTTTCCTAAACATTACACCATTTTGAATAGCTGTCATGAGAATTGAGGAAATTATTTAGCCTACCACATTCTCTTTTTCGTTTGACTACTAAATAGTAACAACTTTTTATTGCTTTTGACAGTTAAATAATATCCCAGTGAGCATGGACATGAAATCGTGGTCGGCGTGTCATGAGTTCGAGCCCTAGTACCACTGAAAACCCACCGTCTGGAGGGACTGATGCTCGTTAAATCTCTCGTGGCTCAAAGTCGTCACATTGGCATTGTGTGGAAGTTAGGAGAGTGCGATGCCAGCTAAAATATCGTTCTTGTTACTTGATCATGATTCAAAATTACGAGTGGATAATTTTATTATTTTTTATGAATTTGTAAGAAAATTGGAATATGTATATTTTTTCTTCCATCTCTTATACTCCTTATGTTATTATTATATTTGCTTTGTATATTTGTATTACGTTCACACACACACACATGTATGTATATAGTGCAGTTACCTTTAAATTTGTATTTTGTTATTTTACGTCTTCTACTTTTTATAAAATGTAAACTTTTTTTTTTCAATAAAGACTGAACGTGAGGGTGGTTGTTTCCCGAGGGATCGGTTTGTAGCTCTAAACCCTTTACGGGTGAGCTTGGTTCCTTTGGGCATTCCGCCAATAGGCCTCACTCCTCGCTCTTATGTCATCAAAATCCTTCAAAATAAATTAATTGAGAACTGGAAGAGTTGGTGGTCACAAATTCTAATACTGCCTTATGACTCAAATCCTTTTCCCCCAAACCCAGTTTAGATATCAATCCTCATTCCTGTTACGTTGTACAATTCTTAACAAACTATGGCCCATTTGTTTTTTATTTGCATCGCTTCAAATTAAAAGCTACTTCCAATTGTCTTTGTGGTTTTGTTGAGGACGCTGACCATTATGTGTTCGCATGTCCTCTGACTAAGGATTTCCATTTGGTCTCTCCATCTTAAAATGCTAAAAAAGCCTGGTTCCAATCTATCGCTAGAAATCCTTCCATTCACTCTAAACTAAAATCTTGTATTGAAATTGCCTCTACAATCTGGGATCAAATTCCTTAGGTTGGATTGGATCGGTACTTTTATGTGGTCTCACAGGCGTTTCCCCCCCTTTTCCCCCGAATGTTTCCTGCCTTTTTTCCCCTTCTTTTTTGTACGGTGTTTTTATATTTTAAATTTATATTACTTTGGATGTATTTGCAAGAATGCTAGAATAATGTATATTATTTTTCCTCTCTTACCCTTTATGCTCTTTATTTCTATTTTCACTTTTGTATGTGTGTACCTTGCAATAAAATATGTGTTTCGTTTCATTTACCTTTAAATTGTAATATGTAAGTTTAATGCGTGCTACCGTATGAAATTATTCTCTTATTTTGCTCAATAAAGATTGAACGCGGGTGTGGTAGAGTTTCCCGGGGGATCGTTTTGTAGCTCTAAACCTCTTTCGGGTGAGCTCGGTTCCTCTGGGCATTCCGCCAATAGGCCCAGTGTTGCTTCACAGTACGACGTTAATAAACATTCACTCGCTCATACTTTCATTGAATGAACATTCCAGAAATGTTACAATTCTATCTATGGAAATAATTCTGAGAATCAGGAGGGAAATTCCAAAAATATATAATTTTGATTTAACTTGGAAAAACTAACATTAGAAGAACAACTTTCAATTTCTTAAGAAAATATATTTTTATTTTATTATATTATTTATACCTTCTTAACTCTTAAATATGATATATTGCCGTGACCCACTTCTAAAACATTTAACTATTTCGCAACTCAAGTGTTTACAAACACATACGTAGCGTCCACGCCGGCCACATTTCCTTTTACAAATAACCAATATGCGCAGACACGAAGCATGCTTCTGTTGAAAAATTCATTTTTCCTTCACCTCTGACACGTGTCACATTTGTCATTTCGTCTCTTATTGAGAGCGCATGGAGACATCGAAAGCTGAATGAAAAGATTCCATGTCGGACATGTTGAACTCCACTCAGACAAATTACGACTTTGAATGGCTGATAGCAGAACCGTTTAATCTGTCAAACTGATTGTTATTTTGTTTCTTTATTGTTGTGTGCAAGGAGAAAGCTTTTTCTTCTTCAAGGTCATGTAACAGTTTTTATGCTTTCGATTTGCTTGAGTAAATCAGATAGTATGTTTCGTCTGTGAATTCGAATGCGTAATGGAATGGAATGATCACTTACGTATATAACATTAAATTATTGAATACAGTAGCTCACACACGCAACTGTTCTGTAATGATTTTTGCGAGAAGTTATATGAAAGTTATACTATATTTGAATGATAATTTTTTGTATGAACGCGTGACATCTATATGTATAAAGGAGAAAAGCGACGCACACATTCGATATCTCCCAAACTATTATATCTACAGCAGTGCTTCTCAAACTTTCAATATTTGTGACCCAATATTCAATCGTTATTTTCATCACGCCCCCCTTTTCAATAAAATATATTAAATTCAATAATACTTTGTTTTGACACTAAACCTACAATTTGACTTTAACCTCTTAAGTGCTACCAGCGTTTTTCAACGTCTCGCTGAGCCAGTGCGTTAATTACCCCGGACGTATATATACGTCTTTTCGAAGTACGATCTTTACTGTGCACTGCTATCCGTAAAATAATTCCGAAGGCTTTGGAATGCAATAAAAGGAACTTGACAGCGTTTGCAAATGATTTACTTATTTCATGGTATTTGGTTATTTATTCCTATACCACACCCCTCCCCCATACACCCCCCACGCTCGCCTACGTGTTAAACGGTGTTATTGGGGAACGAATCACGTGACTTTTAATCGGCATTGAAATAATTAATTATGAACTGGACAAATCATCAGGGTAAGTGTTATATGCAAAAATTAATTTTATATACTCTCAGGAACATTGAAAATAGCAACCCAAGAAGGAAGCTAAGTACAATCGCGAAACTTTGCAAATAAGTACAGCGTAATGTGATATGCAAATGATCCAAGTTTTGTGCCAATACGCATGCTCATACACGCCGAGGTGGCGCTACAATCAGGAAGAGGGTGCTATATAAGCCAGCGCAAATGCGAAGATTCATAAACGGGACGATTACCCGCCGATTGTAGGAAGACTTTGGTAAGCGAAACATGCCAGGTAAACGTGCTAGAAGACATTTCTCACAGTTAAGCGAGTTTGAGAGATGCCTGATCATCGGGATGAAAACTGCAGGCTGGTCGACGCGCCGTGTTGCTGGCCAGGTGGATCGTTTGGAGTGTGCCGTTAGAAATTGTTGGGAGCAGTGGACACGAGAAGGTACCCACGTGCGGAAAACCGGGCCTGGAGCGAACAGGAAGACCACGAGGAGAGAGGATCGAAGGATCGTGCGGCAAGCACTTGTGGACCCCACAGTGACTCGTTTAACGATACGAGCAGACGTAGGTGCAACAATTGTTCCACAAACAATTTCCAGACACATTGCAGAAGCAAATCTTAAATCTAAGCGCCTTTTCCGTGCACTCCTTTTAACACCGGAACATCGGCAACTGCGTCTACAGTGGGGCCAAGCCAGATCAATGTGGAATGTCACAGATTGGCAAAAGGTTGTGTTTAGTGATGAATCCCGGTTTGTTTTGGGGACAGATGATAACCGTGTACGGGTGTGGAGATTCCCTGGTGAGTGGTATAATTCCCCTCACACTGTTCTACGTCACACTGCCCGCACAGCTGATGTAATGGTCTGGGGGGGGGCATAGCCTATGATAGCCGGTCCACTTTAATTGTGATGCGTGGAACCTTAACGGGCCAAAGTTACGTTGAGGATATTCTTCGACCCCATGTAGGACCTTTCCTAAATGGTTTGCCAGGGGCAATTTTACAGCAAGATAATGCTCGTCCGCATATAGCAAGAGTTGCTCAAGACTTCCTACGTCATTTTTAGACTCTTCCATGGCCGGCCCGCTCCCCCGATTTGTCCCCTGTAGAGCACGAGTGGGATCAGCTAAAACGGCAGATGTCATCGTGTCACTCTGTACATGATTCAGAGTTGGCTGTTCAAGATTTGTGGTCCCATCTGCCTCAGGACAACATAAGGTGTCTAATCAACTCAATGCCGGACCGTGTGGCGGCATGTATTGCAGCTGGAGGTGGTCCAACGCGCTATTGAAGTTGCCCAGTATCTGTGTCGTTGCACACCCTGTATTCGTTTAATTGCCTTGTTTTTGAGATCAAGTGAATCTCTCATCTGTGTCATTATGTGTGTTAAATTTCATTTCAATCCGATGCTTTCTTCTTGGGTCGCTATTTTCAATGTTCCTGAGTATGAAGAGCCCATGGAGTTACTGGTAATTATTAAACGTTCTTAGCTTAGCATTGTTAAATTAACTATAAAATGCGTTGAGCCATACTGATACATGAATGTATTTTGTTTGTTTATTTTCAAAAAATTAATAATTTTTTAAAAATCTTTTGCTTTAGACTTTTCAATAAGCTCGCGCCCCTCCTGTAGGGCTATGACGCCGCCTTGGGGGCGCCCAGCACAGTTTGAAAAACATTGATCTACAGACATGATATTTGGCAGACATTTGGTTTTGCGGAAATCAGAGGGGCTCACGAGGGAAGCGTTATAGAAAATTATTCAAGTCTAGACCTGTGGATGGGGTAGGTTTAACTGATACCGCAAATGGTGTGTGATTTCTATGAATGTATGTACTGAACATTTCATAAACAGACTTTGAGTTATGTATAGCTGATCTACTCAAACAAAGAGAGCGCGGACTGTATTCTTTAAAAATGATTCGTTTATTGAGTAATGGTTGGTTCGTTGTGCTCCGTGGTTAGAGTCTACAGGCATATAAATGTAAACAAAGAAGACTACAAGCGCCCTCTACACATACGGGTTGTAACAACCTGCATACTTGAAATTTTGGTATGTATGTTTCTTTTGTTGAGTAGATATCCGCTAAGAAATTGGCATTGCGGAAATGGTCTTCCAAGAGGGATTGTGGTGGCTTAAAAAGTAAATGGGTTTCAGTTTTAGAAATTCAAGTCTTTAATTAACACGCTTTTATAAGTTTCACTTGCATGTAACGGAATCTTTGAACTCGATTTTTACCCGCTTTAAAAGGTCAGATTAATTCGAAAATTTGCGCACTTGTCAAGGATCGACGACAGTACAATAATTTCATAATTTTGTTCCGTTGTCCTGAACAGGATAATCCAGATTGGGCGGCTAATTAATTATACTACTTCCAGATTTGGCAGCTAAAAGATTAAGAGTAACCCTAAAAGCGAAAACGTTTTTTTTGCTCAGAATTTTCTTTGGAAATAATAAAAAAAAAAGACTCGTACACACATGTGAAAAAAAATAATTTGTTCTAACTCAGGGATGGGCAAATTTTTTCGGTCGTGGGTCAAAAATTAGAAAAAAAAAGTTTATTAGTACAAGATAATTTCAAAAACTAAAAATACATCCTTTTATTGTAGATCGAACGAAAAAATGAAAAATTAATTAAAGTTTAAAAAAAAACTTTAAAAAACACGCTTTTATAGTGTGTGTGTGTGAATCGAACTAAAAAGTAAAAAAACAATTCTTAATATCAGAATAAAATGATTAACGAGAAAATGAGAGAGAATGTCATTGTGGTAAAAGCGTGGTGTGTGTGTGCTTCATACTAAATTTTTGCACTAACTCAGCATTTCGGAATAGAACTAGTAAAAAATTATAACAATTAATATAGAGCACCCTACGCTTTTACCCCAATGACATTCATTTTCTCGTAAATCATTTCATTCTTATATTAAGAATATTTTTTACTTTTTAGTTCTATTAACCATATGAAAGTTTATGGTAAGACATATATATCAGTAACTTAAAAAAAAGCAATCTATATATATAAAGGAGAAAAGCGACTCACTGACTATAATCACGATATCTCTGGAACTATTCAACCAACAGATTTGAAATTTGGTATGTAGGTTCCCTTCATGGAGTAGACATCAGCTAAGAACGGATTTTGCAAAGATCGAACCCCAAGGGGCGTTACGGGGGCTTCAGGGGCGTTATAGATAATTATTTCCATTATTAAACTGTTAGATGTACAGTCTTGAAACTTCTCACAGATTTCTTTCATAAAGTAGAGATTCCCTACATAATGACTTTTACGAAAATCTATCTCCAAGGGGCGTTGAGGGCGCTTAAGAGGCGTTATACATAATTATTTCCATTTTTAACCTATTAGACGTACAGTCTTGAAATTTGGTAAGCGGATTCCTTTCATAGAGTACAGATCCCCTACAGATTGGGTTTTGTGAAAATCGACTCCCAAGTGACGTTGTAGAGAATTAAGTGGTGTTATATATATAGGCAATTAACTCCTTTTTTAAACTATTAGACGTGAAATCTTGAAATTGAGTAAGCTGATTCCATTCACTGAGTAGAGATATGCCGTAAGATCGGTTTTGTGAATATCATTTCCTAAGTAGCGTTGCGGGGGCTTAAGGGGCGTTATAGATAATTATTTCCATTTTTAAACTATTAGACGAGCAGTCTTGAATTATGATAAGCGGATTCCTTTCGTAGAGTAGAGATCCGCTACAAAATGGGTTTTGTGAAAATCGCTTCCTAAGTGGCGTTACGGTGGCTTAAGGGGCGTTTTAGATAATTATTTCCATTTTTAAACTGTTAGACTACAGTCTTGAAATTTGATAAGCGGATTCCTTTCATAGAGTACAGATCCGCTACAAAATGGGTTTTGTAAAATCGACCCCAAGTGGCGTTGTGGAGAATTAAGGGGCGTTATATGTAGTTATCTCCTTTTTTAAACTATTAAACGTTAAATCTTGAAATTGAGTAAGCAGATTCCATTCACTAAGTAGAGATCTGCCGTAAAAAAGGAGGTTTTGTGAAAATCGCTTCGAAAAGTGGCATTGCGGGGGCTTAAGGGGCGTTATATATAATTATTTCCATTTTAAAACTATTAGACGTACAGTCTTAAAATTTGGTAAACGGATTCCTTTCATGGTGTAAAGATCCGCTACAAAATAGTTTTCGGGGAAATTGATCCCCAAGGGTCACTGAGGGGGATTAAGGGGCGTAATAGATAAATATTTCTGCTTTTCAACTAATAGACCCACCTGCTTGAAAATTAGAAGGTATGTTCCGTTCATGGAATAAAGATCCTTTTACAAAGAGTTTTGCGAAAACGGACCCCCAAAAGAGTGGGGTTGCGAGGGATTAAGGCATGTTATAGAAAAATTCCTGTTTTTGAATTTAACTCATTTACTTGAAATTTGTTGAGCACGTTTCTTTAGTTGAATAGAGTTCCACTAAGAATGGATTTTACGGAAATCAACTTCAGGAGGAAGTGGGGAGAGTTATTGGGGCGTATTAATAGACAAAATTCCCGTTTTTGAACTGCTAAGACTGTAATAATAAAATTTGGTTTGAATGTCTCTTTTGTTGAATTGGAATCCGCTAAGAATGCTGTCAACGAGATATTGATGATAAAAATTCCGTTTTTACTCTGTTAGATTTAGACTTGAAATTTAGCATACATTTTTATTTTATGGAGTAGAGATCCACTGAAAGTTGTTTTGGTGGAAATCCACTTGATTATTAGGTTAAGTGAGCGAAAAAAATCTTTCTACTTCTATTTTAGATATAAATAGAAATTAGATATTATAATTTATGTTCTTTTTATATCAAGGGGCGAGAGTTACTGCTATAAATATATTTTTCATTACAATCGAATTCTTAATGCTAGATATCAATAATTCATATATATGTAAACAGTATACATATATACAACATCGTGAAAAACCAGTGAAGCGGGTGGGTAACGGCTAGTACAGTATATAGTCACATATAACATAATGAAACACCCCACGAAGTGGACAGGTGAAGTCTAATAAGTTATTACATATATAATGTGTTTGTATAAATATTCACTTGATATAAAAATAAATTTTGAAAATGAGATACATTGAAACCCAACGGGAGCAGAATCTTTTAAATGGCTTTTAGTTTTAAGTGTCAATTTAAATGAAAAAATGTTTTGAACACCAGAATTGTATTTTGAATGTAAATTAACTAAAATTTTCTATTCGAAAGAGCTATCTATATCTCAAATTTATTATTGTAATAAATCTTAATAAATATAGTAAAAACAGGGGAAAAAGGAAGTTGATTTTCCATTTTCATTCAGTACCAATTCCCTCCTCCTTTCCTCTTGTTAGAAATCCTTACAATGATATCTTCGCAAAATTTTACATGCACAGTACAGCCGAAAAATTTCTATAATTAAATGACATTTCAGAGAATTGAATCTGCCTAATACAAAGTATATGAAATTATTAAGAAATTACATGGAATATGAAAAAAAAACAATAACATGTATTCACAATATTTTGATTAACCGCCTCTTCCCTTTGCATCTATTATAAATTATTTTCCATATTATGATCTTTCTTCTTAATTTCGTGAATACATACCCTGCCGTATTTTTTAAATGCATTAAAATTCACCTGAAAAGTAAAAGAAATATTTACTCATATCCAAAATTAAAGTAACAAACATGTTTTTCGTCATAATTTTAAAATTCCTCTAGTAAAACTGATTGAATTTGTGTTTTATATATTATGAAAAACGGGTAGTACAATATCAACTTTCAGTTTAGGAAAAGATGTTGTTTAGTGTTAGTTTTTGCAGAACTATTGGATTGAGAACGTTAAAACACCATGGGAATTTTGTCTCCAGTTTTGTGAATATTGCATTAAAACAAGTTATAGTCTGTCCACAGTGAGTTGGCACTTCTCATAATCGCTTAGATTAGGGACGGCTAACCTTTACGGATGAACGTGCAATTTTTTACCTAAAAATGTTTTATGAGGTATAGACGTGACGTCAAATAATTTGAACATGTGATTATTGGGAAAATAATAAAACTAAATACTATATAAAACTCAGTACTCTTTCTTTACTACGAAAAATACATTTCACACTAAAAATAGTAAGTGTTTTAGTTATACGTGTAATTAAAACTAAAGTAACATTAGTATGACTTCTGTGTTGTTGCAGGTTAGATGACAAATAACTTATATTAGGATTGTAGATGCTGCTTTTAACAGAATGCGTTCTGAATCGGCGTCCTCTGCCAAATAGTTTCTAAGCGAGTCTTAAATGTTATTCATCTTTGAAAATAATGACTCACAGGCATAGGTTGATGAAAATATGTTTAAAACAGCATAAGTCTGCTCCTTCTGTCAAATGCGTCTGGAATCGAATTCCCTGTTCAAAAAATTTCGTTACTGGCATTTTTACTTATATTGCTTGATAATCTTTCCGTTTTAATCAATTCCAACTTTTCCTTGTTTCAATATTTTAAATCCATATTGAACTAGTCTGGAAATCAATCAGTAGCATTTTAAATTCTTCAATTTTCAACCAATCGAATTGGGACAAGTTCAGTTTATCAAATGAAGTCACATCAGAGTACATAATACACTTAAGCGTTGTCGATAATTTTTTGAAAACCTCGCTGAAAATGCAAACCATTTTGATCGGTGGCGTGCCCGAAATATTGTATCGCGTGCCATTGGTTCACCATCTCTGGTTTAGATGCTTCCTTGAGATGGAGACAGGCTTGAGGCTTGCCAGTCTCAAGCGGTGGTAGCTCGATCGTTACAATTGGCCCGAAAGGGGTCTCCCGGCTGTGAAATCAATTACAAAAAAGTGGTACTGTCACCAGGAGAGTCGGCCAATGTCGTCAAAGAACATCGTTGTCTGCACAAGATCGCAACTTGAAATTAAGCCCACGATGGGCTCAATTTCAAGTTGCAGTTCGACTCCTCAGCTTGCTCGTGAATTTTCGGGCAAATAATCTGTAATTGTTTTGCAGAGACTGACCTTTAAGCTTGGAGTCCAGTCTGGTGTATTCATTTGACTGCATTTAGCAGGAAAGATATGATATTTCGAAGCTGAAAACATTAGTCGTGGTGACCACAAAAATGAGGGCGTTTTCTTTTCAGTGATAAGTCGAAATGTACCAAGTGACAAAGTGATTCTCGTCGAGTCCTCACCTGGAGAGAAAATGGAGCTCACTTTCATTTTTCCTACGTAAAAAAATCGACAGAATTAGGGGCTAATGAATCCTTGTGTGAGGTGGCATAACGTTGAGCAGTCGTACACTACTGTAGGTTTTCGATGTGGATACTGTATAGGGTTTCTTTCCGGGAACCCGGGAAATCATAAGATTTCTGTACTTTTTCTATTTCCGGGAATTGCCGGGACCAAAACACGCTGGAATAGTTTGCTGGTAATGCTTGAAAGATTTTTAGAAATAAAGTCGGCAATTTTAAAAACATTAATTTACATTAAAGAGGAACAAATGATGGCCAATGTAGAGTTTGAAACTGTGACTGCAATTGTAGCAGGCGTAACGCTAGTAAAAGTTAGCTTAGAAAAATTATGCAGTTGAAATGCAACTTTGCTAACTATAGAAGGTGTATTTTCTTTTGTTATTGGAGAATTAAACGAACAAAATTCAGAGAATTTGCGAAAAAATATGAATTATTCTTTAATCCAAAGAACTAATGAGAGACGCAACGTTAATTTAATAGGATTATTGCAATGCCTGAATTTTGGTAGAAAATACGAAGCAGCTGCCATTACTGTCGATATTTCGTGATTGCCTGGTAAAAATTGTTTGGTTAGACAAGCCCAAATGAGAGAGATAAGGACATGGCTTTTCTGCGAAGAAGAGGAATCAATATCCAAATCTTTGCACTCAGAAGAAGAGAGCACAGAGATTTTGAAAGAAAAACCTCTGGCGTTGGATGAAAAATTAAAGAAAGCAATTTGCTTTAAAACAAAAGTTTTTCATTGTTCAACCAAAAAAGGACTAATTTCAACAAAATCATGAAACAAGAGATGTAGCTGTTCGACTCGACTGAAAATCCATCACCAAACATTATAAAACTATGTGAGGCTTCAAAAACAATTCCTGAAATGTCAGTTGAAGCCGAGAGAGCATTTTCTGCTGCAGGATTGTTCGTCACAAAGCTTAGAACTAGGTGGAGTGATAAATGTATAAATTGCTTATGCTTTCTGAAATCCTCTATTTTAAAAATAATCAATTTATATATTTTTTGTATTTTTTAGCTCATTATATAAATAAGTATTAATTTTGGAATTTATATGTATCCTTATTTTATATAATTAGTATTGGTTTTATTTAAAAATAACTTGTTAAATTTTTTGAAATTTTGTTGCACATTCCCGGGAATCTTGGGAACGACAATTACATTCCCGGAATTTCCCAGACATTACCAGGAGTGGAAAAACCCGGGAAATTGGAAACTGTCAACTCACAGAGCTATGAAGATGAGATCCTGGAATCCTATGTGAGGTTCCTCAGGGTGCTATGGGCCCGGACTACATTTGTATGGACGATAAAGTGCAGCCACACAGAACTCACATTATTAATAAATTTCATGATGGAATGGATATTCGCCGTGTGAATTGACCCTCGAGGTCTCCGAATCGCAATTCTATTGAATATGTTTGGGATGGTCTAGGAAATACCGCTTCTCAGCCTAGCTTCCCTACCAGGACCCCCCCAGGGAAAAAAAAAAAAATCCCTATTGGAAAAATGGGTATTGTTGCACAAATGCTTATTGACACCCACATAAACATTATGGCAGTTCCTTGTGTGGCTTTTATAGCAGTTCACAGTGGTCACACTCTATATTAAACAGACTTTTCCCGAGGTAAAATGCTTTATCTATGATTTATGATTTCACACTTTTGATATGACTTGTATCTTAATTCACAATTAAAATCTTTTCCATATTGTCGTGTTACTATATTCTTTCTGACATTGTAATATGTCTCTGTGCCAAATTTCGTAGCAACACAATAACTAGTTCCATAAGTTTCCACAGATTTTATTTTTGTGGCCTTAATTTTGAACATGAGTGTAGAAGATTTATCCTAGATATTAGCCGTAGGTATTCCGCGATGCTCTTTAATTAAATATTGTTTTTAAGTTAATAATAATACGTCCTAGCATTCAACTTTCAATTGTATTCAAAAGCATTCTTATAGCCTATTTAAAAAAGACTGGGGTTGAATTTCTAAAACAAAAGCATGTTTATCTTTTACGCCCTCTCAACTCCCTCACCCTTCATTAGTCGATTTCAACAAAGGTACTGTTCTTAGCGGATATCTCCTCAATAAAAGAAACACTCTTAACAAATGTCAATTTAGTCTAACAGTTAAAAAACGAGAATTTTTTCTCCAAATATAACGCTCCCATAAACCCTCTTGGGAGTCGTATTTCCGCAAATACCGCTCTTAGCGAGTTTCTACTGAACAAAAGGAACGTCTGTGCCAAAATTTAAGTTTGTTGGTGTAACACAGTTCCGAAAGTCTCGAAATACTGATATGTGTGTGACTCGTTTTTTTCCAATAAATATTACATTTTTTTTCTCTGGTTTTAATCAATCTTTTTAAATACATTCGGAAAATTCTTAGATCAAATACACATCAAAATACTTTCAAGGGGAAGTAGAAACTCTTTCTTTGATTTTCTCTCTTTTGAAATGTATTTTATTACTTTCCAGTGAGTAGATCTGAGAAAAATAATCAA
Source organism: Trichonephila clavipes (assembly GCA_019973935.1). Taxonomy (NCBI): domain Eukaryota; kingdom Metazoa; phylum Arthropoda; class Arachnida; order Araneae; family Nephilidae; genus Trichonephila; species Trichonephila clavipes. The sequence continues at coordinate 255,497 of BMAU01017256.1, forward strand.
AAGTTTATAGAAGCATCTTTCAGTTAACATTGCTTTCACAAAAGCAAAATAACTATTACGGAGGAACTCGAAAAATCGGTTTTCTCGTGATCTAATATTCTCATTTCTTCCAAAGTTGAACGCGCCTTCAATTTAACTCTTTCACACTGAATTTCCAGATGTGTTCCACCAATTCTGCTTCACCTTCAAACGCAGCTGGTTAAATGCATACTTTTAATCATGTAAACAAGCGTGAAAACAATCTGCTTTCAGAATTGGCGAGTCATTTTCAAAAACAGCTGTATCAGGAAGTTGACGAGATGAAACAGCACTTTTCCGACTATTGCAGTTGTGTTCCATGATTCATGTTAACAGGAGTTATTGTGATTGTACTTGTATTTATTTCCATGCATTAATTTTAAGAACACGTTGAATTGTGTTTAGCAATTGTAACGTGTTTAATTTGGCTGAATAACTTATTTAATGAGTAATCACGTGAAACATATGTCATGTCTGAAAAAGCAATAAAAAAGTAGATTCCCCCCCTATGAATAATAGGGATTCAGAATTGAATAATTTGAATTAACAAATCATGAAAATGGTTTAGAATTTTTTTAACATAACATATACTAAGACTATTAAAAATTAAATTGATGGAATTTTATTAATTGTTTCAAGAATTTAGAGGCTAACATTAATTGTATTGAACTGATTTATTGGAAGGTTTGATAAATATTAATGCGGCAGCAATTAAAAATATATTTTGGAAATAATTTGAAACAAAAATTAATGTTAGGTGGGCAGTGTTATTCGCGTTTGTGAGAAGGTTTATGGAAGGAAAAGCCATCATTAAAAAACTTTTGTTTCGCAACCTTTCAACTACTATCAACATTAAATTCAGCTAATGAGGAACCAGTCAATTTTAAATACTTATACTGGAAAATACTTATCATCAAATGCCTATACCCAGCAAGATTCCTCGAACTCCACCAAGGCTCTTAATCCATTTTTCTGGATGCACTGATAATTCAAGTGTGAACTTTAATTTTACGACAACACATCCAATGGGTTCAATTCATGAAGTCACATGATAAAAACAAGCACGTGTTTTCCATTAAATTCAAAACAAACAGTAAACTAATTGTACTTGTTGTTCTATTTCTAAAACTCAGATAAAATTTCAAATTTCATATTTGGGTAAAGATGTTTAAATGTTAGGGGAAAAAATTTCTTCAAAAAGATTTTTATTAAATTTAAAAAAATATCATATTTTATGTTTATACTTTTAAATAAAATGCATTTTGTGTACATATGTACTTTTTAAGAGAAAGTTTCGGCAAAGAGCAAAACCTGGCAACACCGGAGCGCGTGAACTGATTAGCTGGAAACACAAGATAATTTTTATCGTGTGACTATGACGACGCATGAGTTTTTGAATTGATTGGCTAGAATCACGTGGCTTTCACTGTCATGTGACTATGACGTCATACGAATTGAGCCCATTGGGCTCAATTTCTTTTTTTTTGATTTCTGTTCAATGGGCTATCTTCTGTTTTTCTCGCCCGCGAACTCAATTCACTTAACTTTATATAGTATCTATCATTTGTATAGATCGTAGTTCCTTCACAGAAAAAGATTCTTCAATCAAATAATATGTATGAAAAGTATTTTCCATTTAGGGTTAGTAGAATGACGAGAAAAGACCCACTTACAGTGAATTTAAGAGATAGCTGCAAGCGTTTTAAGTAAAAAAAAAATTCGTCATAACCGAAAGGAATAAAACTCAAATGCTGTTAAATAACGTTGTATTTTATAACTCCTTTTACAGATGACGGGTGTTGTGCTGCAGTTGATGACGTCACCATATGAAATCACGTATAAGTTATTTTAGGCAATTTTTAAGTTTACAGGGAACTCTCTCAAGAAATATCGCTGAGTTGGTTGCTTTTTTTCACTCTTTTCAACGATTTATAACAATAATATAAAAGGTAGCTAACTTATTTTCAAATCACAATTGAGGTTTATCCAGTGATTTTAAATAAAATGTCTGTATTGTTCTGTTCACCCTTGTTTTAACATTCAATGATTCCAATTTTGTATTCAATACACCTTAACTATATTTTGCTATTTCTACCACTCTCTTTTGAGGTACACTTGAATTTCGACATGCTAAAAATACTGAAAATCCTTAGCAAAAAGACAATGGTCAAAATCTCCAGAACCATTGTATATCTGTGCTACTGTAAGAAGGAATGCTTCGTTAAAATCATCTATATATTTTGTACAAATTTCTATTAAATGAAATTAACTTAATTTGTAATTAACGTTTGACCAGAACTCTATATTGGCATTTATTAATCAATGAAAACCACGCTCTTGCTTAAGAAAACTAAAATTACTCACAAATTTACTACGGGTATTACGGAATGAGACTAAACTTTGCGTACCTGATTTTGCTGTTAACTTCATATTTTATCATATACCATATTCAAATATCGGTTCTCAATCTCATATTCTTCATATTGCGTAGTGGGAAATTGGATAGTGATTTACGACTGAAATTATCTTTTTATCATCGAAAATAATTTTAAATTATTTTAAAAAGTATAGTGTCAAGTACATTGACGGAAATGCGATTAAATTCAAGGAACTTGAAGGAATGTCTTTGTGATTTATTTCCTGAAACTAATGTGTATTTTGGGGAGATTGCATGTAAAATATTAGTGAAGTGTCACGTCTAATATCGCAAATCTAGTTGCTCCAAGTTCATTTCGAAATTACCTTGAACGTATTCTGCGCACCTTAATTCGAGAACTCATTTGAAAAATGGATACTCTCTCGCCTTATGTTTTTATTCTTAATTATTTATATCTTCAAATAATTACTGCAATTTATTTTTTTGTTGATAAAAACGGAGTTGTTCATTCTAAATCATTAATGAAAAAATTTCAGTAAAAATTACAAATATGCAATGTATTTTTGAATCCCCCCCCCCAAAAAAGAACAAACTATAAATATGTACATTTAAAGTTACGTATATGATCAGTTTAATTTTTCACTATGATTTTTTTTCTTAAAATTTTCATTATAATGCTTAACTATCCATAATAATTAAAACATGTAAATTTTAAAAACTTTCTGAGCAGTAAGTATGAATAATATATATTTACATCTCCTTGTTTTCTACATATATGAATAACAGAAGTAAAACTAGTATTATTGAACGTATGACCTAATCTTGCAGATCTAAACGTAAGAATAAATTTATTAACTGCTTTTTTAATCACAACAATCTTGCTATTTGGTTTTCTTGGATTCAGTTTCATTGATTTCTATTCCCATTAGTGATTTAATCTTGAAAAATTACTCTCTAAGCAGATTACTTACTTTCGACATAATCTCTTTAAACTGTCTAATTTATGCACATCAGGTAAACCTGTGATTCTTTCTAATTTAGGTCGAGATTATAGAACAAACTGAATTTAATTGTAGAATGCATTTGGCAAAGAACAGACAAGTTTTACTGTCGCGCGCGCATCTCTGTTTTAAAATAATTCTTCTTTTTTATTGCTAAACTCTTACGAAATTTATTTCCTTTCTGTTTTTGATGCTTTATCAAAAAAATATTAAAAAGATGTATTGATTTACGCATAAAAAGGTAAATTCCGTTTTATTCTGTCTGAACGTTAAGCACGTTTTGGAATCTTCTTTAAAAATGACAGCGTTTATGATTAAATGTTGCACAAGAGCTGAAATATACATTAAGTTTTTGATACTAATGTATTTTTCCATAATTTATTTGGATGAAAATTAATCATTTTAATTTTATTGGGTGATTTAATCAAGGAAAATTCCTACATTTTTCTATTTATATGTTGTTGATTGAAATTTAGATATGTTTTTACATATATATAAGGAGAAACACCAATAATTTTATCCTATACTTTTTTTATTATTCAGGCTCTTGGTCGACTGATTCCACGAGTACGGGCTCCACTACAATCCTTGTAAGTTCTCTGAATTCTGATGACACATCGGCTTCTGATGGTGGTAAGTGAAAATACTTTTTTTTGAAAAAAAAGAAACTAATTAATTTGGTGCTTAAAGGTATTAATCAAATTAGGGTACTTACGCAACAAAATTGACGCTACGCAAATCGCTCCATTTTCTATCAAAATCTGACTTAACTTCTTTTTCATATGAAACATGTTAAAATCTTTGTTTTGATATCAGGGAGCGATCCACGTGGTGCCAATTTTTCCGTGGTGACGCTTATACGTAAATACCATTAATTTTTTCAGCCATTTATTTACAAGTTTTTTTTAAAGTCCTAAGGCAAACTTCATATACTTTTTGCGCTGGGAGACTTATAAACTTGAGAGGGGAGAAACATTTGAGAAAAGTAATTAATGAAATCTGAGAAGTCTCCCACCCCCCTCGAATTAATGAGAAGTTTTTTGTATAGCTGTCTAGCTTTAGTTAAGTATAGCAATTATCTAGTACTTTTGGAATGAACAAGTGAAATTATAGTACATGGCAAGACGAGCAACCCTTGCTTTTAGAACGCAAGTCACAATCTATTCATAGTACTAAAAATGCAGCAGGTTAAATATATAGGTCATCTAACAAAAACAGTTTCGAAACAGAACTGGTAGATCTCTCGACACTAATTATGATTACGCTCCAGGATTGGATTTGATTTGGCATAGTGACTTGGACTCAAAGCTCATTGAATTTTAATCCAACGGACTGTTTTGGGGGATAAATGAAGCAGTTTGTGTAAGACTCCTGTAGATTTTATTCAAGAGAATGTTGATTGAATTTTAGTTGCTTCAGACAATTGGACAATACACCAAGGTTTTTACAAAAAGTTCTATAATACTTCCCTTGACTGATGTAGGATGTGCAACGAACCTCTCATTGAATTTTTGTTAATATTGTGATAAAATAAAAAATAAAATAATATAATCAGTCTAAATTTGAGGGGGAAAAAAGCAGAAATTTTCAACAAGATTAACATTATGTTCACCAATTCCAAATTGCTAGTGTATAAACGGATTATCCTTAAATTAAAACCGTATTGGAAGGTTGTTTTTCCCATTCAAAAGTTAAAAGCTCTGAAAGAGGGATTCGTTTTTAGAGTAAAGGATGTATTCAAACAGGGGTGTAGCTACCGCCGTATCAATGATACGGGTCCCCCAAGCTACAGGGGCCCCAACATGTGTAACTACAGTCTTATTAACAGGGCCCTTATATCTAAAAAAGGGCCCCGAAAGAATTTTGGTATAGGATTCACTCAGAACTATAGCTACGCCAGTATATTTAAATTAAACTTCGAATGTAGGATGGGGTATTTTTTTAAGGGAGCGTACTGTTAAAATTTTCCAATGCATCCTAAATTTTAAAATTTGGATACAGAAGTAAGGTATATTTAAATTTATATCGTAATATATATTTAAATGTATATATCGCGACTGTTCTGAATTTGTATCCCTTAACATATAAATGGCTTTTTTTGTTTTTGTTGTGTCTGATTATGGTTACCGTAATTATCTTTTATAGTGAGAATGCTGATATTTTTCAAACGTTAACATACTTTACTTTTATGTTTTAGAACCATTATTAACGTATAATGGACACATTATGTACGAAGAGATCTAGTGTAATCTGTTTTCGTTATTGTACGGCAAGCTTCTGAAAATAAACACTTAAATGTAGGGCAGATCCTTGTTGTGTGTGCATGCAAACCTTCTAAATGCGGAGAGGAGTCGTATTTTGAACTCTAGACAATATTTCACAAGTAACAAGTCTAAAATAACAAATCATTTGTGGAGGAGGAAGACAGTCTGCATCCCCCCATTTGCGTTTTCTCCTACATTATCTTTCTCTTAACTCACTCGGGATGTTTCCGTAATTAGTGGAATGTGTGCATCTTCCTTCCCGGCCTTGCAGATTGTTATCTGAGACTGAGATAAAAATAAACTTAACAGTTTAACAATTAAAGAGGGTCACCCGGTATACAAATCGTTATCTCCAGATGTATACTTTTCTTTTTTATTATGTACGAAGCTAAATGTGGAGAAGTTGAGATTTTAAGATATTTGAGGTTCCTTGAGAGGTCTCAGTAACTGAATGTGATGATGATCGCAGACTCGTGGGTGGCATGGTTGCCATAGAGCCCAAGGACGTCTTAAGGCTGGGGTGGCATTAAGTCGATCGCGATCACCCGGTGGACCGTTAAGACATTTTGGGCCTTTTGTCTGAAGACCTAATAATCATTTCATCATTCGAAGGTCTAAAAATATTTTAAAAATACGGAGAAAAAAAATCGAATCACAGGGAGAAAAAGTTCGTTAGATAGAAAATGTACTTCGATATATGGGGATTGTGATGAATCTGTACGGCACTTTTATCAGTAATACTCTTAGGCGTCTTTGGGGATTATAAATTCGCGTATATTTCCAACCAGCTCTAAAAAAGAAGAAACCGGGATAAGCAAACTAGGTAAAGTATTTAAGGATAGTGTTGTAAGTTAGCAGAGAGGGGTTAGGCTATTGAACCAAGAGATAGGTTGACGGAGTTTTAAGAAGATTCAAGTTGATTGTGTGATTAGCGTCTTGCTGATTATTAGGCAGCGATCTACAATTGGAAGGATTGATCCAACGGGAGAGAGTAACGAATTAAAAGTCAGGTTATATTTCAATTTAGATTATCGGATCGTAAAGGTAAATATATAATAAAGTTAGTGTAAAGTTAATGAATGCTTGTAATTCAAATTGCGTATATCTCTCGCTTCTCTTATGGTAAACCCGTTCGATATCGAGTTTAATAGTCGATTAGTATCATATTTCGTGGTTTAATTCAATAATTAAAGTCAATCCCATTGACGTAGACATATTGAGTAATCTTTGTAATTAGATGGTTGATAATTGATTCAAGTAAAAAATTATAATTTATTATTGTAAAAATGTCGTCTGGTAATTTTTTGCCTCAATTCAATCTTGGTGTCCAGGGTGGAATCCAGGGGGGTTCTCACAAGGTTACTTTACGAAAAAAATCGTAAACTTTTCTTACTTCCAGAAAAAGTTCGCTAAGTAGAGAAACTCGTAAAATGGAGGTCCGACTGTATTCTAGACTTTCGGTTAGCTCACTACACCAACGTCACTGGGTGGACCCAGTGGCGTAACCTACACCCCGCAACTCTCGCATCGCCGGGGGCCCACAGCTTACTGACGCCAAGTACATAATAAGCCTTGGGGCCAAAACTTGACTTTGCAGGGGGGCCATAATATTCTCTGTTATGTCCTTCGATGGACCGCAACACCTTGAAAATATTAGGAGTAGCCCGTGCCCTGGAAAAGTCTGCCCACCCCTGTCTTAAGGGATGGGCTAACTGAGCCTGGACCCAGCGCCACATCTCGTTCTCGACTCGGCCTCAGTAAGATCATGAAACGAATATTTTAATCCAAGACTTATTTTCCGAAAAACTTTGAATTTCGAACTATATGTCAACTGGCAACAGTGGTAAGATTGTACAGTCGAACCTCTATATTACGAATTTTTCTATGTAGCGAACTTTTTCCTGGAACCTTGAACATTTCACGATTTTCTTCGTAAAATAACCTCTCTATAGCGAAGTGCATTTTCCGTATAACGAAATTTTCTTTTGTGATTCAATTTTTGTTCTCCCTTTTTTTAAAGTATTTCTGAGAAAATTTCAAGTTTTTCTCTCTTTAAGCTATCCGACTACGTTAGCAACCGTAATTTTCAAAAGCGCATAAATGCATAATTTTCATGATATTTAGTGTCACTCAGATTAGAATACATGTATATAAATTGTTTTAAGAATATTTTGCCAAAATATTATATTTAAATAAATTTTTTTTGTCAAAATGTCCTTAAGACAATTTTATGCATGTATTCTAATCTGAGTGACACTAAATATCATGAAAATCATCCATTTATGCACTTTTTTAAAGTCACGGTTCTGAACGTAGTCGGATACCTTAACACATTTTATGGTGGTCATAAATCTTGAACTGGTTTTATTAGATCCTAACTCGCCGAGAGCAATAACTCTGGACATTTCATTCAAGAAGTGTAACCTTTATCTCCCATTTCCCTGTTACCGGAAACATCTTCGATATCCTCTTTCACCCTCAGTGGAGTTGCCCTGTGTCCCCATGCTATAATTATAAAATAATGTATGTTTAATACACTCATGTCCATAAATTAAGGGTAATTCAGAATCACACAGAAATTGAACACGAAAATAAAAATTTCACCTGTAGAATTATCACACACATCTTGAAGAAGAATATGCAAATTACAGGAGACCACCAGATGGCGCGGATAGTACGTCACAATGACGAGAGTGTAAGAGAGAGGTATATAAGGAATGGTGGCAAAGAAGTAAAATTGTTCACAAGCGCTTTAAAAGCCTTTCAGTGCAATAACCGCATAGTTATGGCACAAAGGAAGCATTTGGATGATTTTTTACGTGGTAGAATTAGTGAACGAGTGGTATGTGGACGTACCCAGCTGGAAGTATCCGAGGAACTTGGAATCACCCAGAGTGTCATCTCCAGGCTTTGACAACGATTCCAAGATGATGGTAATGTGAGTAGATGTTACAGCACAGGTCGCCCCCGAGTTACAACGCCGAATGAGGACCGCTATATTTAGCAGTTACTGCCAAAAGAAACAGACGGAGCACAGCATCAGACCTGTCTCGTCAGTTCTCTTCAGCTACCGGTACGACAGTTTCAAGGCAGACCATGTACAAACGCATTGGTCTATATGCTCGTAGGCCTGTCAAATGTGTTCCACTTACCGCAACTCACTGTCGCCTGCGATTAACCTGGAGTAGAGAGCATGCGTTGTGGACACCACAACAGTGGTCTTGTGTGATTTTTTCCGACGAATCCAGGTTTAGTTAGCTGTCTGATTCTCGCCGGACTTTAATATGGAGAGCGCCAGGTACCCGTTACCACCAAGAGAACACCATTGAATGACACCGTTATGGTGGTGCAGGATGGCTCGTTTGGGGAGGAATTATTCTTGGTTCCAGAACTGACCTGCATGTTCAGAGTGTTACAATGACAGGCCACATCTATCGGGATGTCATTCTGGAACAATATGTACGTTCGTTTAGGGGCGCCATGGGTGCTGAATTTCTGTTTATGGATGACAACGCCCGTCCTCACCGTGCAAACATTGTAGACGAATGTATTCAATCGGAGGATATTACCCGTATGGATTGGCCAGCATACTCACCGGACTTGAATCCAATAGAGCATGTGTGGGATATGCTTGGCCGACGAATTGCAGCCCGTCAACCCCCTCCCACCTTTCTACCGGAACTTCGGAGGACATTGCTTGATGAGTGGTGTAACATTCCCCAAGATTAGATTGATAATTTGATACTCAGCATACCTAGGCGTTGTAAGGCCTGTATTGCATCGTCCGGGAGACATACTCCGTATTAACCGTCATACTAACCGTGTTGTACTGTTTTTTGTAAATAGGTTCTTTTATGAAATTTGCTCCAGGGAGTAAACATCGCAATTTTTATTAATTATGTCAAACATATAGCATCTTTTTTGCTCTTTACCTTTTGTTTAATAAATAGACTTTACAAATAAATCAAATTTGTTTTGCTTCTATCTCTTTCTTTGCCTGAACTTCTTTATCCTTAATTTATGAACATGAGTGTATTACTTGTTTGCTTTAAATTGTAAAATGTCCTTAAAGTTCATTTGATTTTAGTATAAAATTAATTTCTTAATATTGAAAATACAGTAAATTCTTCGACATTCTTTTTTCTTGTTTTCCTTGCAGTTTTTCTTTCTTTCTTTTTTGATGGGACAGATATATAAAATAAACATATTAACATATATATATATATATATATATATATATATATATATATATATATATATATATATATATATATATATATATATTAATTTTAAAAAGGAGTGAATAATTACTTTTTTAAAAAATATATAGTGTTTATGAATTTAAAATATTTGTTTTACGTGGTTTATAAGGTATATTAAAAGATGAACCTCTGTATAACGAATTTTCCATATAACGAACTTTTTTCCGGGATTTAGCGACTTCATTTTATAGAGGTCCGACTGTATTATTATATGATGACCTTCGCTCATGTCTAGGTCTAGGCCTACCATCGTGCACCATCATTAATACCTTTGTTGAAAGGCGGCAATCGGTCGAACCAGTTTGTACCTAGGATTATAAGATTGTGAGTTATGCCCATTTATTTGTTTAAATTTATCGTTTGTACGAGTGTTTGACGATGTATGTTATGCGAGTATATTGTCTACTTTTTTTAAAGGTCACTGGTGGGGCCTACTTTTGCTGAGGGCCCCAGGGCCTCAAGAAGTTTTAAGACGTCCCTGATCGAGCCTTAGTTTCGAATATTGGGGCTATTAAAAACCCGTCATGTAAATGGGTTGATGCCGTTTAATCTGTCAGGCCTTTAAGTCCTAACTTTCGCAGCTTAGAGAATAGGATGCAGATCACTTGTCTTTCTCGTCACTGTAAGGTGACACGAAAATTTGAAAAAGATATATATATATATATATATCTTTTTGAAATTTTCAATCGTTGATAAAATTATTTTTATTGATTCACTCAAGTTCAAATAATTTTTTTTTAAATGGTTGACATTTGATGTTAATACAGTTTTTCAAATATTAATTCATTAATTCTATTTAATTAATGAATAAATAGTAACAAACAAAAATAATAGTCCAACACTATTTTTTTAAAGGAAAATCGCTCGTTGTGTTCCTGTAGCGCAATGGATAACGCGTTGGACTTCTAATTCAAGGTCGTGTGTTCGAATCTCACCTGGGATGGCCTAATTTCTGAGAATGTGATTTCTTTTTTTACTATATTATTTTATTGAAATAATTAAATTTAATGAATGAACAAATAGTAACAAACAAAAAATAGTCCAACACCATATACAGAAAGAAAAATGGAAAATTGCAAGAAAGTCGCTGTAAATTTTGTCACTTAATAGTGCGGTTCTGTCTTATGTAGATACATATTTATATTAATTGTAACTATTTAATAAAAAGTAACTAAAATAAAATTTTAGTTTGTTGACCTAAGTAGGAATCGACTTGAAATTTTTATTATATTACTTGTGTGCTTTTGTTAAATTTAGTTAGTCTATAGCTTCTCCACTTACCTGTTAGAAGTATAGAAAATCTTATCGGAAAGAAAAGGTAGTGGTAGAATAAAATTCAAGGAAGCACGTACTATATTGTTTTTTCTCTTTTACTTAGCACACAGAATTTCAATCTACAAAGGCTTAGAAATTGATCCTCCAAGAAACTTTTACGGCAGTCTCAGAGAAATGTTAAATCGATGTTGGAAGAAATAAAATGCGGTCGAAAAAGGCAGTAAAGTTGATAAGTATTTTAAAAGGGATTAGCACACCTGCAATACTCGAGGGAAATTAATTTTCTCTCTAAGGCAAACGATTTTATTCAACAGTAAATGGACTTTTGCTAATTATGCACAATTGTACAAAGGATAAATTCTAAATTGAATTTGTAAATATTATTGCAGCTTACATGAAATAATATTTATGCAATTCTATTTTAAAGCACTTTGGGTAATTTAATATTGATATTTTAATGTAGTAGAAAATCGATGAAATGTTAGCTGCAGATCGAGCTACATTGAATTAATTTAAATGTTGAAAAAAATGGTTTCGTTTTCATTCCATGATATTTGTTTCTTCTTTGATTCTACCATTAAAAAATACTGCCTAACTTACTATAGCTATAATAATAGAATTAATAAATCGCGTTAGTTTACATTGGATTAATTGTCGTTATTTTATTATTGTGAGCTTTCTTTGAAGTTAAGTTGCTGTATCCTTCTTAGCAAAATTCCTTCTATTTGCATTTGCATAAAATTCCTCGTTCTTGATTAGAATATTTTGCTATTTATTATCTAATATGGTTGAAGAATTTTTAAATGAGAATGTGTGTATATTTTTAGTAATGAGATTTTTATGAATGATATCCATTTTAAATTATATCTATTTGAAGTTTGTGTGAAATTAACTTTTATTTTTATTTACTTCATTTTTTAAGTCTGATTTTTATTCTATTTCATCTATTTCACCTAGACCAGAGGATCTACCTTCATTTCTTGAAGTTGTTTTTGCTCGTATAATAAAAGGAAATTAATTGCATTTTTCAGTTTCGTAGATAATGATGTTCTTAGAAACTATCAAGACGAGATACCTTACAGTGTTATGAATCGTATTTTTTTCCTGTGGTAAAAATAATGTAAAATGATGCTGATTTAATTTGAAACACTTCAATTGTGTAAATGGAGATGTTTTTTAGTGAGCATGAGTTAATTTACACGCAGCTTTTTTATATTTCTTTTAAATTCGTGAAAGTATTCGTACATTTATCTGACTAAGGCTTACTTTTAATATCCTTTCAGTATAAAACTTTAAAAATTAATAAAGTAAACAAAGAATTATTTCATTCTGAATTCGTCTTTCTTTTTTGCGAACTCTGGAACAGATGTAGTTAAAAATAAAGTCAGCAGAACTCATAAATTCATTTGTGTGGGGGTTTATCAATTCACAGATGAATTATTGAAATTTTTATAAATTACAACGGACCTTATGCTTCCCACGCTTTCTGTTACTAACATTATATATGTATAGGGGGAGGGGAGGGGGCATACGATCTCTCCATCGCTAGTATCCAGTCCTTCCAAAATCCTATCCTGCTAGTAGATAAAAATAAATGAGAATAATATCCAGATAAGTAGATATATGGTTACACTATTTAAAAAAGATGAACTTTTACAATATTACGATTAAAATCTTGCGTTTTATCAAAAAATATTACTATTTAATTTACTATCCATATAATATGTAATATTGTATCCAGGTGATCTATGGTGATTTCGTCATTGCATTAGTAATTGTTAGTAGTTATAAGGCATAATTATGTAAAGTAATTGCAGGTATATATATATATATATATATATATATATATATATATATATATATATATATATATATTCTCACCAGTGGCGCACACAAGGGGGGTGTCCTAGGGGTCCAGACCCCCCTCTTAAGTCCTTGATTTTTTTTCCCGATTGATTATAATTTTAAGTATATAATACGTAAAATTGAGGAAAATATTTGTTTTTAATGTGATTGATTTTATTAATTAATACTAATTATTTATTCAATAATTAGTTTTTACTGTTTTTTGTTCCCCCAAATCGACAAAATTAAAAAGAGCATGATACAAGAATGGTGGACTTTCGACCCTGGACCCCCCCCCCTCCCGGAAAACTTCTGTGTGCGCTACTGATACTCACTATATTTTTTTACCAAAAACTGTTATATCATCACTATACATCTTTATATATATATCTATATATATAAAGAAGAAAAGCGACTCACTCACTCACTGACTGACTGACTAATCACGATATCTCCGGAACTATTAAACCTACAGACTTGAAATTTGGTAGGTAGGTTCCCTTCATGGAGTAGACGTCAGCTTAGAACAGATTTTGCAAAGTTCGAAACCCAAGGGGCGTTACGGGGGGTTATAAGGGGCGTTATAGATAATTATTTCCATTACTAAACTATTAGATGTACAGTGGTGAAACTTCTCACAGATTTCTTTCATAAAGTAGAGATTCCCTACATAATGACTTTTACGAAAATCTATCTCCAAGGGGCGTTGAGGGCGCTTAAGAGGCGTTATACATAATTATTTCCATTTTTAACCTATTAGACGTACAGTCTTGAAATTTGGTAAGCGGATTCCTTTCATAGAGTACAGATCCCCTACAGATTGGGTTTTGTGAAAATCGACTCCCAAGTGACGTTGTAGAGAATTAAGTGGTGTTATATATATAGGCAATTAACTCCTTTTTTAAACTATTAGACGTGAAATCTTGAAATTGAGTAAGCTGATTCCATTCACTGAGTAGAGATATGCCGTAAGATCGGTTTTGTGAATATCATTTCCTAAGTAGCGTTGCGGGGGCTTAAGGGGCGTTATAGATAATTATTTCCATTTTTAAACTATTAGACGTACAGTCTTAAAACTTGGTAAGCGAGTTCCTTTCATGGTGTAGAGATCCGCTACAAAATAGTTTTGGGGAAAATTGATCCCCAAGGGTCACTGAGGGGGAACAAGGGGCGTAATAGATAAATATTTCCGCTTTTCAACTAATAGAAACACCTGTTTGAAAATTAGAAGGTATGTTCCGTTCATGGAATAAAATTCCTTTTACAAAGATTTTTGCGAAAACGGACCCCCAAAGGAGTGGGGATGCGAGTGATTAAGGCGTGTTATAGAAAAATTCCTGTTTTGAATTTAACTCATTTACTTGAAATTTGTTGATTTCTTTAGTTGAATAGAGTTCCACTAAGAATGGATTTCACGGAAATCAACTCCAAGGGGAAGCGGGGAGAGTTATTGGGCGTATTGATTGACAAAATTCCCGTTTTCGAACTGCTAAGATTGCAATAATAAAATTTGGTTTGCATGCTTCTTTTGTTGAATTGGAATCTGCTAAGAGTGCTCTGAACGAGGTATTGATGATAAAAATTCTGTTTTTGCTCTGTTAGATTTAGACTTGAAATTTATCACATGTTTATTTTATGGAGTAGAGATCCACTGAAAGTTGCTTTGGTGGAAATCCACTTGATTATTAGGTTAAGCGTGAGCGAAAAAAATCTTTCTCCTTCTATTTTAGATATAAATAGAAATTAGATATTATAATTTATATTCTTTTTATATCAAGGGGCGAGAGTGTAACAGCTATAAATATATTTTTCAATACAATCGAATTCTTAATGCTAGTTATCAATAATTAATATATATGTAAACAGTATACATATATACAACATCGTGAAATACCCAGTGAAACGGGTGGATAACGGCTAGTTTATTTATATCTTCTGTGTGTGTATGTGACTGAACTCCTCTTAAGCGGCTGGACCGATTTTGATGACATTTTTTGTGTGGGTTCAAGTGAATTCGAGAACGGTTTAGATTCACAATTTGGTTCGATATCGCAAATAATTAAATATGCACCAAAATTATGTAAGAGCACGCGATTGTTCATAAAAAAATCATGGGCAATATTCTTGAGGCCGCTATTTTGAGCGGCAAACTTCAAGGTGAAGTTGTACTTTTACCACAAATCCCAATGATTCTTTCAGACTCACCTACCTATTCAAATGTTTACAATTTCCAATTCCCTTGGCATTTGCTATGACCATTAATAAGTCACAAAGTCAAACAATGACAATTTGGGGTTTAGATTTAGAAAATCCTTGCTTTTCGCACGGCTAATTATATATTAAGTGCCCGAGGTTTGGCAAACCATCGTATTTGTTGGTTTATACACCGCAAGGATTATCCATAAACATTGCACATTCAATGGCATTACGATAAATTTATTTTTTGGGCATTAAAAAAATATATCTGTTATGAAAATAGCTCGAGTTTTATCTTTTTTACCCTTTAATTAAAACAAGTTTAAGTTTCTATTCAGAATAGCTTCTATATTCAACTTACTTCATAGTAAACACATACTCACACGCAATTGATAGGTCGAATTGTGGTAACTGCACATGTGATGATGCCAGGTATTGTAATAACTTTCTTTATAAAATTTCTCATCAAAACAGTCCATATTGTTACAACGTATTCAAAAAAGTTTGAAATTTTCGGATTTAAGACTTGTATACAGGACAACGTCTGTCGGGACCGCTTATAGATGAATATAATTCTTTATTATGCATTGTTTTTCATAAAAATGTAAATATGAATTAACTTAACGATTGTTAGCTAATTTATATTTATAGTGGCGCAACAGCCCATGGGGCCAAGTCCTACTGTGCCCATCTCAGTATACGTGACCATTAGGCGCTGAGGTGCTTGAGCAAATGTCCCGATCAGGTGGTCTGTATGAAGCATAGCCCAAGTTTAAAAAAGAAATTAGTGATCTGGAACTGCTTATTATACAAAATTCTATAATAATATTTACAACTAGTGGCATAATTGTCTCGGGCATTTTATTTATATCAACTATATAACGAAATCTTTACTTTTTTTTCAATTGAATCATTGACTTTTCGCATAAATATATAATATAAAAATTCAGTTTTTTGAAAAAAAAATTCTATAGAGTGGAAGTTAAAAATTTCTATGTTTATATATTCCACAATAATTTTACTCACAATCATCCATTAAATTTACTTAATAAACTACATGCTTTTCGATTACGAAATAAATTTCTGTTATCAACAAAATCCCATAGCGGCTGATTGTTGTAAAAAAAATACCGGAAATGAATATACCGGAAACTAATACGACTTCTATCCGGAAATTCATGTCCTGCTCTTTCAACACTGTTTCCTATTATCTCTTAAACTGCTCCAGAGCACAATAATGGGCGTATCCCACGTGAGATGAAAGTAACAATTAAAAGAAAATATATACCTTTTTGAGTTTCGAACAATTTTTATGAAAATATATTGGATTAATATTGTATATGGAAAACTTACGTTATGTGAAACGATTTATTTAGGTGCAAATTTCTATATTTGGTGAACCAAATCTCTTCCATCTTATCCATAATTATTCTTTTTGTGTTGGGATAAAATATTAAATTTGTAATGGCCTCCCCCTTAGGGAATCTTCCTCCTCCTCTAATCGACCTAAATCTGTGGAACGTAAAGATTGATGACCCAGACTAACCATGATAAATTCAATTTATTATAACCAAAGATAATATTCTAAAACAAGAGCAAACTATAGAGTGTAAATCTAGAGTGATATAACGAGAGCTCAAACCCTATGTGAATAAGGGCACGAAATCCTAAAAGCTTAACTTTACTCAACGTTATATCTTAAGAATCCTAACTTCCTTGATTTATTTTAATAGTTGAAGTCCGACCTTTAGTCGCGCGGCTAAATTCTGATTCTTACCGTAATAGCACTGCTTTCAGCGACTCAGCTCCTTTTCTTCCTAATCCACGTTTATTAAACTTCAACTAAATATATATATATATATATATACTAGCTAATCTACATATCAAGGTTTCTTCTTGAGAAGGATGGCTGTGAAATAACGCTATTTGCTGTCCCAAAGATTCCCCAAGAGGATTAGTAGAAATTCTCTTAAGGCCCCGTCACAAATTAATTCCTATCTTAAAGTGGAGAGAGCAGCGAAAAACAACAAGAAATTAAAACATGAACGAGCGCATAAAAAGCGTTGAAAAGTGACACTCCCCTGGTTTAAGTACAGTAAAATCAGGCGTGTAACGCACACCCATACTTTCAAGCTGCAATTTTTAATTAATATGGAAAAGATTTTAATTGTGTGAATTAAGATACGAATCATATAAAAAAAGTGTGAAATCATGAATCATAAATTAAGTATTTACCTCAGGAAAAGTCTGTTTAATAAAGAGTGTGACCACTGTGAACTGCTAGAAGTCTCACAACGAGCTGCCATAATATTTATGTGTGTGTCAATAAGTATTTGTAGCAACAAAGCCTATTTTTCAAAAACCGGGATTTTTAATTGCTAGGGGGTGAGGGAGTCCTGAGTGGGTAGCTACCCTGAGAAATGGCTTTTCCTAGACCAAGGGTACTCAACCTTTTTTCTGCTGTGCCGCATGCATCTGTCAGCTATTTCACGCTGGCCGCAACATGAAGATAAATGGGGGAGGGGGGGGATGCTTTAAAACCATTAGAAATTTAACATATCGAAAATTAATCAAAATATATATTATAACTCCTATTTTGCTTTTTTTTAATTATTATTTTTTATCTTCGTCACTAACACTAAATTAGAAGCATTTAAGAAACACTCCTTCACAATTTCTACATCAGTAAACGGTTTCATATGAATACAATAATATAACAAACTTCATAGGATGTCTTTGTTACCGCTTTGATATTACCACTGACAAAACACTTTGTTGCTGTTGCAAAGATTATTCAAGAAAGCCTATTTATCACCGCTTGTAAGAGATCTTCGAGGAAAAGTGTCATTGAATGATTCCTGTTTATTTTAGTATTTTTTTAAATACACCACTTTCGTGACAGATGAAAAAAATTACTGATCCATGTTTGTTTCTCACTGCATAATAGTCAACCTCCCAATTGTCTTGAAACGATATATTTTCTTCGAATATTGTTCGCTTGTCAGATATGAAAAATAGTTAAAAATTAGTTCCACACATAAAATTGTCGCTACTCCACTGTTGTCGGTTATCACTAACTGTAACCGTTCTAAATAGAAAAAAGAATATCAGTTCGTACCCGAACGACACCGACAGCAGAAACCAAAATTGATATATTTCATTTCTTGACAAAGAATTTCCCACCAAATTTTTAATACAGTGTTTTTAAATAAGTAATTTTCTCAGACCACTGGGTGATGACCAGGTCTCTTAAAAAGGCTCGGTGGGCCGCAGGTTTAGTTTCGCTGTCCTAGACCATCCCAAACATATACGCTAGGTTCCCAGCATACACGCTATAAGTTCCCAAACATATACGCTAGGTTCCCAGCATACACGCTATAAGTTCCCAAACATATACGCTAGGTTCCCAGCATACACGCTATAAGTTCCCAAACATATACGCTAGGTTCCCAGCATACACGCTATAAGTTCCCAAACATATACGCTATAGGTTCAAACATATACGCTAGGTTACACGCTATAAGTTCCCAAACATATACGCTAGGTTCCTAGCATACACGCTATAAGTTCCCAAACATATACGCTAGGTTCCCAGCATATACGCTATAAGTTCCCAAACATATACGCATGTACTAAAAGTTCGCAATATCGAGGTTCGTAATATGGAGATTCGACTGTATTTAGCATTTAGTCATCTTGAGCAATATTTTATTCAATGAAAAGGAAATCAGAAGAGTATATAAACGTCCTATCACTAAACTTGCATGTATTTATATGTATTCCCCAAATTAAAAAAAATGAGCCAAGTTTCATTTCTACAAGCACCTACAGTTATACTAGATGGGGGAGCGATGTTTTAATGATACAGATAGATAGTAGAAAACTGTTTATAGATTTATAATTTGAATCTGCGTAATCTAAATTTAAAATTTGGGACTGGCGACAACAGATGTTATCAGTTTTTAGAAAAGACGTTGTTTCTGCTTTTGTTTTATGCGAATGGCAGCAAGGGATGACGCACGTTTCCTTTAGGAATGCATATTGACCTTCAGATAAGAAATAAGAACTTAGATAAGCTAACGCAATAATATAAAATGAGGAAGCAAATAATTTCGACAATATTGAACAATATCGAAAGTAGTTTCGGTTTTTATAGTAAACAGAAATGAAAAGGAAGTTTTTAGTAAAATGAAATAAGGCAGAAAAAGGATGCATTGAAGGTTAAATGCGGCCTAGAAAAAGATCTCCTAGTTTTGAGAACTAGGAACTGGAAAACACTAGCAGGAAGAAGGCTGGCCTGAAAAAGGTTTCTTGAGAAGGCCAAGGCCCACTCTGCGCTGTCGTGCCACTCAGGAAGGAAGGTTAAATGCACAGATATATATAAATAGAGAGAGAGATAATATAAAAATATTTAGTTAGTTTTATAGTATAATTTTTTTGTTGTGTGTGTTCAATAAATTCCTTTCTAATTTGAATCTTTTAAAATACTTGGCCTGTTATCTCGTATTTTGAAACCAGAAAGAAATACTGTAATTAGAGTACAGTTAACGAATAATATTAAATTAGAGCTAATAAATAATATTAAAAAGGTTCAGAAAGAGATTTAGTTGTATCATTATTTATACATTGTTGTTGTTTGTACATAGTTATACCATTATTTGATTGTTATACGTGGTCCTGCGATAAGCTCTGATACAAAAATTTGAGATCGTCTGCTGTGACTCAAACGCAGCAAACGATTTTAAATTTCATCGTTTGAAATGACCTGCAGTATTTTTCAGAAAATAGTAGTCTTTCATGGAAGTTGTAATAGAAATTTTGCTGGAAAAAAGTTCACATTTTTTTCTTCGACTACGCTACCAGCGGAACAAAAGTAAGTATTCGTGCTTTAAAACTATTGTGGTTAAATTTTCATTACTTGAATACAGTAGTAAAAATATTTAGTTTTAAATTTTACTACAAAAAGCTTTTTTTTTAAATCTTTAATACCTTTAAAATTGTGTTAGAACTTAAGAAACGATTAGGTACACATTGTTGTCTTAGTCATGAAATCCAGATTGCTTGAATGATATAAGACAACTTAGTTAATTTTACATACTATGTTTTATAATTAGTTAAATTGCCAACTGAAGGGTGTGGGTTAAAGACTAGATTCCATTTAAGATGATTATGTGAAATAAGGTAGCTGCTTTGCGTTAAATAAATATAGTGTTCCAAAGGGTTTCTTCAATATAAATAATTGTTTAAAAAGTAAGGGTGTAGCCAGAGAATTGTTTTTGGAATGTTAAATTACATGTGTGTAGAAGGATTTCATTAAAGCTTACTTTATTATATTTAGTTACTCTGTGCTGTAATATGCTTTGTATATTCATTACAGGCTCTATTAATTATATCAAACTTTTGGAAAATTTATAAATAATACTTTTAATTTATAAAAAGTATTTGCGCATTTTAAGCATGGTTGAATGGGAAAATTTAGAGGTAAAGTTATTGAAGGGAAAGTAAAAATATATTATGGCACTCTCTCTCTCTCTCTTCATACTTTGTTGTTCTTAGTTATATCTGTAATTAATCTTCATAAAAGTTTTAAGACTGATACGGAGTTTTAAAGTATAACTTTACGCTTTCATATATTAAAAATTTCAAAAAATCAATTCCTAGAAATATTCAAATTATTAAGACTATTTATAATGGCTTCCTTGTCTATGCTACTGATTTTCAGTGCCAGTTATTGTGTGATGAAGGGCTTTTCACACAATCTAAGTGAATTACAGAACATTTTTTTACATGGAAAATATACCTCTCCGAAATAAATCATGAAGGCCTTTTTAGTTGTCTGATCGATACACCTCGTCGATTTCGAAGCGCCAAAGAAGGACCTGGATTATAAACGAGTCTTCATTGAATTTTTAGGTGGCACCACTTTTAATAGAAGAAACGGCTGATAAATCACGAGAATGAATAAGTTGCTTGAGGAAACCATTTTCAGATGAAGTATAGGTTCTTTTTCCTCATAAAAGATTTTTAGAGTGTGATTATTATATATTGAATGGATTCATGCTTCGTTCTTTGTTTTTATCATATGTTTCTGGGAAATTTTGAGTGGAGAATCGATACAAATAAAAATTAAAAAAAACTTCAAGGAGTCTGTATGAGGTAGTTCATGATTTCTAATATGGGAAAATTTAAAATTGAAGGACTAGAAAGAAAAATAATTAGAGTTGTTGAATTGCTTTTGTCCAAATTAGTGTGGAGAATTAAATCCGAATTAGTGTTTAGTTAATAAAGTTCCTTTAATTTTTTTTCTAATTATTTGTTAACTCCTTAATTAGTATATTGAATTGGAAGATTTTACTTGTCGGAATATACGAATAGAAAAGTTTTTCCCGATCGGCGTCAATAGAAACTTTTTGAGGCTCTATTAAAAAAAAGTGGCTGTGGTATCCCTGTTGTATTGGTCGTGAACTCGTTATTGGCGTGTCCTGAGTTCGATCCTTAGTGCCACGGAAGACTCGTCGTGTAAAGAGGCTGACGTGGCTCGAAGTCCTCACGATGGCGTGGTGTGGAAGTTAGGGGAGTGAGTAGGGTGTCAGCTCAGGTTGTGATGGGTCTATCCGCGTTCTTTCAACTAATAATCCTCTTGGGAAATACTGGGTCTTTAAAAATTATACTATTATAAACCTTCCCCCAAAGAAGAAGATGTGGGTATGTAAATTAAGACTTGTATATAAAGATTTAACTTTCAAGTTAAAAAGATAGAAAGGTTAGACTATTAACGGATAGCAGTGATTGATTAAACGTGAAGTAAGGGATGAGTACTTCGTAACTTATTTGTATAATATTAGAGTTGACGATTTAGTCAATTAAAGATTGAATTGGATTAGTTCGCTTGGAAATAAAAGGTGTACTGCCTGAATGTAAGGGATCCGATTACTTAAGACTTCTCGTACCTTGTCTACCTCGCCATTGCTTTCCATAATTAGTATTTGGTGCATTTCTCAGCTTGGGTTATAGAATTTTTGTCTTCATTGATTACTGTGAATAAATAGTTGTGATTTTGAATATGACTAATCTTCTTTCCGACTCTCCCGCACTAATGGATATCGCGGAGTGACCATTACAGGGTGTCATGTTCATCACTAGACAACAGCTCACAATTACATGGTCCTTCGCCAATAGCCCTGGTGTTGCTTTTAAGTGTGACATTAATACATCTCTCACTCATTGAAAAACAAATTGTATTTTGGGGTTAGTAATACGAGGGCTGTTCAATAAGTAATAAGACTAAAATTATAAAAAAACAAAACAAACAGAATACCTTTAATCGTCATCATTTGCAAGGTCTTTTTCAAAATAACTTCCGTGGCACGTAATGCATTTATCCCAAAGTTCTGTCCACTTCTTAAAAACATGTAAAAGTCCGTTTTGTGAGAGCTGTTTCAAAACCGCATCCGCAGCCTTTACTCGTGCTTTGTTGCTTGCCTCGTAATAGTTTCTTAAGTTGAGGAAACAGGCAGAAATCGCATGGAGTGAGATCAGGACTGTATGGAGGGTGTGGTAAAATCTCTACGTTGTTCTGCTGCGAAACACCCAGTACGCAACGAGCAATATGTGGTCGGGCATTGTCATGGTGCAATAGGAATCCATTTTGAAGCAATGGACGTTTCCTTTTAACGTGCTGTTCCATTCTTTGCAGGACATTTGTGTAGTACGAGTCGTTCACGGTAGTACCGGGTTTGACAGCGTGTTGATACAATTCCTTCATAATAAAAAAATATGATCATAACTCTACCAGACTATTTCACAGTTTTTGCTTTCTTGGGAGGGGAAGATGGGTGTTTCCATTCACTGCTTTTTTGTTTTATGGTTGAATCATAATAATACAACCAAGCTTCGTCTGTTGTGATAAAGCGTTTCAGGATATTGTTGCCTTTTTGTTGCAGTCTTTAAGCATATCGTATCATATCAAAGGTCTCCAATGCTGATTTTTGCACATTTTTGCTTCCATTTCGACAACTGGCGGCATCTAGTAGGCGCCCACAAACACGCTGCAGTTCGATCACGTGATACTCAAGAATACGAGTCTGTACACGCCATCTATCGGTAGCTTTTGTTAATACAAACAGCAAACTTTTCTTATGCCACAGAAATTAACATTCAGAAGAGTGGTTTTGCTGCAGTAAAATTAGTCTTATTACTTATTGAACAGCTTACGTATAAACTGAAAGGTTCTTGATAAGATATAAATACAGTGAACGTGAAAACTCTTAGGATGAAACATCGGTTAACACGAAATAACAATTTGGTCCCGACAAACTATTATGTATTTTCATGTATTTTTTCCCCTACTAACACGAAAAGATTTCCCTTCTGGTAACGATCAAAATACGGAAACACCAGCCGCGCAGGGGAGATTTAAGAGGAATGTGAAAGTGTTTTCAAATCTTTCGTAGAAAGGAGGCTAACTTGGCTTTGAAACATCCTCGGAATAGCTTGTGACGCGAGCCAATTTTATTTATCTAAGCTACCTTCCCCCTCCACCCTTACAAACTCTACACATAAACATTTCATCTTTCATTAGTTGGCATTGAAATTTTGTAAGGAGTACATCACAATGTGAGTAAAAATCAGTGAGTTTGATTTGCTTTTTTGTCTATATTAGAGCAAATTTTTTACGAGCACAGTGTCAAAGAGCGCAGGGGGAAAGCAAACTTTTCTTTCGCTTAAAGTGAAGATGGAGCTTCTTAGGGCTGTTAATCATGTGACGGACTCAAGCGTCTTTCCATCCCAAGAAGTGAAGCATGAAGGAAAGATGCAAATTAGGAAGCTTTTAAATATCAGAACTTAGAGTAAGCTGGGTGGCAATTGGAGGAATGTTATGATAATCAAGGATTCAAGCGTGAAGAGGCTTTGGAAAGATTAGGTGACAGCTAACAGAAGTTATTCGTGACAGAGAGCCATTAGGTCAAGGTGCATACCATTGCACTCCAGTAAATCCACAACTTCCAGTACGATTGAATTGATCGATCGACATTAAGGTAGGAGTGATTATTTAATATTAGAATCGGTGATTGTATTGGAATTGAATTTAGGCGAGTTAGTTATTGATAGTGGTCCAGGTTACGTTATTTCGGTATTATATATTGGGTGTTTATCCACCGTAGATTCTCTCACATATATTATTATTATCTAATCTGTTAGAAGTTTAAGTTTTAAGATCTTAATAAAGTCAAATCAAGATCATGGCAGCTTCTAGTTCTTCCGTCATTCCTACACCTCTAGTTCACGCTGATAATCAAGAAGGCCGCCCGAGAGGGGGCGCCCTTACAATCAAAAATAGAAGACGAAAGCAGAAAGCTGTAAATATTTCGGTATTTCTAACTCAACATTATGAACAACAATAAAAAAAATGGAACAAATTACGAAAATGTTTGAACGAAATAAGTTTGAGCCAGATCTCTATGTAAATAAAAAATGCTCTCTAATAAACTTGATTTTTTTTACTTTTGCATTATTTTTTAACACGAAATTCTTTTAACTCGAAAAAATATTTTTGTCCCCCCTCAGTTTAGTGTTAAACGATTTTCACTGTATATAATTAGTAAATTAATATCACATAAAGTTTTCTGGAACATTGATTTTCAACCACTGTGCCGCCAAGTTCTCGAAGTGTACAGTCGAAATTTTTTTAAAATTATTAATTATACTCTGAGAAAAAAATAAAATCCGTTTTATAGAAATAAACTAAGAGTATTCGTCGTAAATTTAATTTATTCTTTCGTGAATAGATGGAAGTGTATTACAGATAAATAAAATTCTTTTAAATTTATTTTATTGCTAGTGTGCTACCAAATTTTGAAATTGTTGTAAGTGAACCGCAACAATAAGGGGGGAAAAAAGATCAAGAATCACTTGTGACGGGTCTATCCGCGTTCTTTCAAATGCTAATCCTCTTGGAGAATATTAAGTCTTTAAAAATTATTATATTATTAACCTTCCCCCGAAGAAGTGGGAGTATGTAAATTAAGACTTGTACATAAAGATAAAACTTTCAAGTTTGTGTGAAAAAGGAAGGTTAGACTGCTAACGAAAAGCAGTGATTGATTAAACGTGAAGTGAGGCGTGAATACTTAGTAGCTGATTTGTGTAAGATTAAGATTGAAGATTTGTCAATTAGTAATTAAATTAAGTCGCTTGGAATTAGAAGGTGTACTGCCTGAACGTAAGTGATCCGATTTATTAAGTCATCTAGTATCTTGTCTATCTCGCTTTTGTTTTTCATAGTTAGCAGTTGATACATCTCTTAACTTGGTTAATAGAATTGTGTTGTTGTTCATAATAGTAAATAGATAGAAGTTATTTTGAAAATGGATAATCTTCATTCCAACTCTCCCACACTAATGGACGCTGCGGGGTGACCATTGCACTCTGTTCTAAAAATTCGCGATTAGAAGAAAATGGTGTTTTCTAGAGCTATCCTTAATGAACAGAAAAAATGCTCGTCAATAGAAAGTTCTCAAAGAAATGTATGTAATTGTTTTCCCATCGCCTTATCATGCAGAATGTGTCTTTATTCGCGCGTGTAACAGTTATTAGAAAAATCATAATTGCCTTGATATAGTAAAAGATGTAAGCGTAGCCCGACTCATTAAATGTGAGCAAGATATGATCAGGCAGGTTGTGAAGACCCCCTGGGTCTCACCCTGGACACCAAGATTAATTTGAGGCAAAGAATCACTAAGAGCCATTTTGTATAATAATAACTTGTATTTAGTATATCAAATCTCAAAAAAAAAAAAAAAAATCTAATAACATAAAATATTTATATGTTAAGTCAAACAAAAGGGATTTACCTTTAATATTAAATTAAATTAGGAATTATGAAATTAATCAATAATTATGCTCAAGATCAAATAAGGTCTACCGAAATAGGAGGTCCGAGAAATACACGTACTCGAATTATTAGCTTTCATTAACTTTAACTAATTTTACTAAACTAACGCTTATTTTAAGCGTACATAAATTATAGTTACCGCTTGGTATATCAGCTTTCTAGTTCTTCCGTAGAATAACAGCAATAAGGCTTCACTAACGTAATCTCATGGAATCCTCTAAATTTGAGGCTACTGCTGCTGGCTCAATAGCCTTCATACCTGCTAACTTACAACGCTCTACTTAAATACCTTATCTACTTTGCATATCCCGTTTACCTTTTGAAGTTAATTGGAAATATACGCGAATTTATAATCCCCCAAAAGACGCCTAAGAATATTAGTGGAAAGGTTCCGTACAGATTCGTCACAAGGTATCAAAAAGTCAGCCGTAAGAATCTCATTTGTAGAGCCATGTCTCATTAATTGTCTCAATGTATGGCCTACCTATTTAATCACTTTAGGAATATATTTGTGTATGTTATTTGAAGAAGTATATTTAATTATTTTTAAGATTATTTCTGTAAGTTATATATAAAATATCTTTCAATTTTATTAATTCAATTGTTTAAAATCTGTAAATTTTAATTTTAATGTTACACTGGAATTGCTTACTTATTTTTTCAATTCCTATTATTAGCTCACGCTCTCTTTCTATATATATATATATATATATATATATATATATATATATATATATATATATATATATTTATCTTGTTCAAATTTTCATTCGTTAACAAAATATACTTTCTATTCATCCAATCGAGTTCAAATAAATTTTTTGAACTTGTACTGGATGACACTTGATGTTTATACAGTTTTTTCAAATATTAATTCATTGATTAAATTAAATTAAATTAATTACAGGTTTCTGACGCCTTAGATTCGTCTCCATTGTTGTAACAATGCAGCTTAAAACAAAGACAAAAGTTGGCGTCGAAAACCTGTTTTTCAGCCAAACTAGCCAAATCGGGTGTGTATTGTTACATCAGTGCAGACAAATCATGCTCTTTTTCAATTCTTACTATTAGTTTTGACTCTCTCTCTCCATATATATATATATATATATATATGGAGGAATTGTATATATATATATGTCATGATTTTAAAGACAGAATCAGATTAAGGTTTAAAAAAAAAGAGATCTTTATTCCATCGTGTCTACATCAGTTCTGACCGCGAGCAGGGAGGAAAAAAGCACGCCATGGTGGGGGTTCCACGTGAATAACACGTGAAAAACATCTGGTGAGTATCGCTGCTTTGAAGATGGTGTTTGCAATTTAATGCTGACATATGTTGACTATTAAACCTAACGACCTAGAATTAGACATGTTTATTGGCTAGGCCATATGTTCGGAAGAAATAAATGGGCGATTAGTTTGATACTTGAATATGAGAACGGAGAAAGATGGAGTCAAGTGCTAGATAGGGAATTTAATTTTTAATCTAATTTAATTATCCTTACACACACACACACACACACACACACACACACACATATATATATATATATATATATATATATATATATATATATATATATATATATATATATATCTTCTTTAAATTTTAAATCATTAATAAAATACTTCCTATTTATCCATTCAAAGTAGGAATTGACTCAATTTTTAATATATCTATATTATTTGTTAATAACCTACAATTAAAAATTTCATCTAGGAATTGTTTTAAATTATTAGTTATTTTATTTTATAAAATTACTACAAATGCATATTTTACTTAGGAACATTATGTATGCGTTTCTGGAGGTTAATAAGGTAAGAAATGAGAGTCAAAGTATCCACAAGCCAAAGAAGGTTGAAGACCCTTGATATAGAATGATTCCTTCCTTCCTCAGTGGCTCGACAGCCCAAGGTGGGCCTTGGTCTTTTCAAGAAGCCTTTTCCAGTCCAGCCTTCTTCCTGCTAGTGTTCTCCAATTCTTAGTTCTCAAAACTAGGAGATCTTTTTCTAAGCCATCAATTCATCTAAGATTTGAACTGTCCTTTCTTCGTGTGCAAATTGGTTGAAGACTTTTTTTAGTGGTGCGATCTTCGTTCATTCTGACAACGTGATCTGCCCATTTAATTCGCTGTATTTTGATGAAGTTAACAATGTCAGATTCTTTATGTGATTGATAGAGAAAATCTGATCTTCTTCTTCACGTTCCATTTTTCTGATATCCTCCAAAAATAAATCTTAAAATCTTCCTTTCGTAGATACGAATCATGTTCTCATCTGTTCGAGGCATGGACCAAGTTTCACATACATAAGTTAATACTGATCTTAAAAGACCTTTATAGAATAGAGAACCTATGTTTTTCTTTTGATTAAATTCGGATTTTATATATTTTCGTATTCCATTAAAACATCTATTAGCCTTAGTAATTCTCTTTTGGATTTCAGTTGTACAGTCGTTTCTATTGTCAATTTCCAAACCTAAACAAGTGAAACTGTCAAAAGCTTAAAAATTATACTCTTCAATTTTAAAGTGGGAATTGTTAAAACATGAAATATAGAATGATTATTGGATCAAAAATACTGATAAAAATTTTGACCTTTTATGTGTTCGAATCCCTTTTTTATTCTTCTTCTTATTGTTTTAGAGTCTTCAGACATTTTGAAGTAAAAAAAAATAGATTATCTATAATATGCATTCAAAGAATCATTCAAAATGTCATGTAAAGTATTGGATATAATTCAATGATTAATAGTATGCATTGCTAATTTTCGAGAACTTCATAAAAATTAAGAAATTCTCAAATCAAAGTCTTTCCTTGGGACTAAGTAAAACATTCTAAGCCCTTTATATCTGCCAAATAATCAAATATAGTATTATGTTCTCAATAATACGTTGTTAAAATCAGTCGGAACTTGAAAATAATATTGAGCAATTTTTCTATGTAGAAAGAATTTGCGAGGTTGAGTTTTATTCTTCAGTAATACTCTCAAAATACACTCAATGTACTCTTGAGTGTAGAAATTTTTGGGAAAATATAAAAACAACAGTCGAAAAAAAATTAATAACTGCTTAAGCGAAATGTTTTCAGAAAGCCTTTACGACCAATCATTAGCTCTAATTCTGACCTAATCAAAAAGCAAAATAAATACATTCAGTATAAAATATTGAGAAATGTCTAACATTGGTAAGAAAGTATAAATGATTTAAAATAAATTAATAAAAACAAATTTAATATTATGTCTAACACACCTTATGTCTGAAAAAAGTTACATTTAATGTTTCTGAACACGCATGAGGTTGCTTGCCAAGAAACTCAAGCAGTTCATCTAAATTCTCTCGTACTCGTTGATGATTTCACTGCGTTACTTCAAAAATAAAAATTGAATGTCCATACTGCCTGCCAAATTTTAACTTGAAAATGAAGTATAATTAAACATTTAAAGAAAATGTAAGATTTGGGATGATGTGTGTGGTTTTTGATAAATTTTCTTTTCTTTTTTCTTCTTTTTTTATATTTCTTGGTTAATGCTCGGAAATTTCTTACACACACACACAAGTAACAGTTATCTATATATTTTTTAAGGAAAATTAAAATGTTTTCCCCATCCGATAAATTAATTAAAAAGCACAAAAATGTAATGAAATATTTCGATTTCATTAATGAAACATTGCTGTATTATAACTGTTCCTCTTGGGGAATTTTTGGTCCTTAAAAATTATTTTATTACAAAACTTCCTCCGAAGAAGGAAACATTAGCATGCAAATTAAGACTACTATATAAAGTCTAGGCTTTCAGGTTACAAGGAGATAGATAGGGTAGTGCTAGTGGAGCAGTGATTAATCAAATTTAATGTGAGGATCGGATATTTAGTAATTAATAATTGTATTACATAAGGTGACGATCTGTCACACACTTGAGATTGAATCTATATTACGTAGCTTAAAAGGCAGAGCTATTGAAGCGACGAAATTGTCCTATTTAATGAAAGTCTTCTCATATCTCGTGTACCTCGTTAATTGTCTTCATATTTATTAATTTGAGGCATCTCTTAACATTGGTTGATCGAACTTTGGTTGTAAATAAATTGATTTTGAATATGTCCAGTCTTCCTTCCCTTTCTCCCACATCTCTAGGCTCAGAGGGAAGATCTTTACATAACGTACAATCTAAACATGTAAATTACCGTTATAAGTACGCTTTCGTCGATTAAATATTCAGAATGATAAAATAAGTGAATGCTTCAATCTATAAAAAGCTTTATCTGTGCATGCAGAAATGGTTCTGTTCATTTTCAACAATCAAATGAGATTTTGAATTAATTTGGGTCTCTCCACCCATCACACTCGTAATTCTATAGAGCACTATAGATCTTTGAGACTAGAGTTTTGTATAAGCTTCGAATCCCGCTCTTTGGTTTCTTATGGGATCGCGTTGATTAAGGGTTTAAGTCCAGAGTTTCCCAAACTTTTTTTGTTTCCTAGACCCCTTGCCATGTTTTCCAGTTTGGGATAGACCCCTGCTTACTTAATATTGAATTTTTGAAAATTCGTTAACTTAAAAGTGTTTTGATAGCTGGTACAGAGCTACTTATTTTAAAAGTTTTAACTGTAGTGTGAAAAACTCAAGAAAACAAACACACCTTAATTTTAAATATTTATTAATTAAGATTAAAATTCAGTACCTGTTACGCAAAATAGCTGAGCAACAAAAAAATGCTTTTCAGGGGGAATCTGAAGCTTTTTAACAAATTTTCAACATTTGGCATCAATTTTGTTAGGTTGAATCCTAAATCTCCTCTATTAGTAGCGTCCAGTCTTTTTCTTTTCTTTTTTTTTTTTGTTATGAAGATTGGCAACAGCGCCGAAATTCCTTTTCATTAGGAAAAGCAATTGAAAGCTTTCTCATGATATTCCATAATTTGAGATATATACATGTGTTTATATTATAATGTAATGTTACGTAAGTAAATAAGTACTACCCCTGTGTATGTGGAGAGAGAGAGAGAGAGAGAGAGAGAGAATATTTATATATTCCCCCATTCATTAAAATTTTAAATTAAAGCTACGAACTGGTTAAAAGAATCACAATTATAGACCCCAATATACACTTCATGGACTTCCAATTTTTTTCCCCTGCTGACGTAGACCCCTGGAGGTCGATATAGACCACTTTGGGAATCACTGGTTTAGTCTATTGGGCCTTGAGATTATGGGCACGTAATGTTAATCCTCTGGTAAATATACTTTCTTCCTCAAACCTTGGCCAGGGCATCCATTTCAATGCAACAGAGAGTGCATGCTGAAGAGCAAGACATTATGGGCTAAATTCATGTCGGTCACGTGATAAGTTCAATCACGCGTTCTCCATTGAGTTCGAAACTGACACTAGACTTGTACTTGACATTTATTCAACTTGTAAAATTTAGGTTAAGTTTCAAGTTTGATAATTGTGTAAAGATGATCAAATATTAACCCCTTAAGCGGTCAATTTTTTTGCCCAAAATGTTCCCCCCAAAAAAGGCATAATTTTTTTTATATATTGGATATGACTGTGCATAGTACTTAACATATTGCGAAAGCGGAAGAATTTTATTTTAAAGTTCTCAAATTTAAATTTTCACACTATTTTTTTTTATTTTATAGTTGTGGAACAGAAAAATTCCTAAATGTTTTGCTTTTTATAAGTACATTGTGCACGCTGTGAAGAATGTTTCATATGTCTTAAAAAATAATTTCTCTCTCTTATTTACAAAAAAAATTTCATGTTTGTCCCTCTTTGCAAACGATTGAGGATTTTCTGTGTGTGTGCATATTTGTATGCAAACACAATTTAAGTCTTACATTGCAATGGGGACAAAGATAATATCGACTTTTTTGAAGTAGTATCTTTCCATTTTCATTTTCTCTCAAACAACAAATTGTACATTGCCTTGCCAATCCCTGTTTTTTATTGAATATTTTCAAGAATCTAAATTACTGCCTTCAATGAAAAATTTCCGCCTTCTCCACAAAGAAAATCCCGGATGAGAAGTACTTCAGTACCATGGACAAACTATGCCCCCTAAAAACACTAGCAATAATAATCTCACAATAAGAATAAAAAATGCGTGCCAATGACGATAGACAGAAGAAAATATCAGTGCCCTTATGGTGTACGGGAAAACCAGTTAAAAAGTTAATATTCTTCAAAAAGATTTTCAAAATTTAAAAAAAACTTATATTATGCGTGTATTTTTAAATCAAGTGCATTTTTTACCTATGTACGTTATTTATTGCTGACAATTGCGTACTTTGAAGAATATTTCTGAAAAAAGCAAAAAAACAGCGAAGCACATGAACTAATTGGCTGGAAATTAAGATTGCATTTATCATGTGACTATGACATCACTTGAATTTGTGCAATGATTGGCTGGAAACACACGATTGAAGTTGCCATGGGATAATGACGTCACATGAACTTAGCTCATAGTTCGCTTTCCTAGAATTAAAAATATTTCGTCTGATTTATGAATACATTTTGAAGTCCATTTAAATGGGTCTTCCTGAATGAATTTAGCTATTTGTTTATTGTGTAACCGTGGCAACTCAAATAGTAGAATTCAAAGCGGTCACGTGACTAAAATGTTGAAAGATGGTTGGATGAATTTCTAGTGAGGTTTGTAACTATTGTCATTTTTATAAAAACATATTCTATGAGAATACCGGTTCATATTTTTTCGACTAGTAAAAGTACATGTAGTAGAACAACTAGATCCGGGGTAGGCATTACGTCGATCGCGATCGACCGGTGGACCACCAAGACATTTTGGGGTGACCGCTTTCACATAAAATCTTAGACGCGCATACTAAAAGAAACACAGGTAGTTACCAAGATAATGAAAATACCCATGAATAAAACTCCAAACCAAATTTGAGAGACATTTTCAAGAATTTACTAGACTAGAATCCCACAAAAGTTGCATTCATGGATTATTCATTTGGCAATGTTGATGTGAAAAATATAACTAAATATACATATGTTACATGTTTTCTTTATCTCTCGAGGAAAACAAAGCTTTCCTCTTTCAAAAGGACGTAATTTGTAAAGAATAACTTTAGGAATCTATTGGTGGAAGTAAAGTATCCCAATTTTAAAAAACTGCAATTCATTTAACTTAATTCTATTGCTCTACCTACCTGTGAGAATCCACATTTTCAACGAAGAATATAATTAAGACAACATATTCCCGTTTCACAGACGACAACTTAGAATCCAGTGTAAGATTAGCAGTTAGTAATAATATACCGAGGTATTCAAGATTGCGGCAGATCATGCGAAGACTAAGTCGTCTATTGAGACTATAGCTATAAAAACTATAATTTTAAGGGAAAATTACTTAATTTGTGATGTATTGCGAATTGTCTGAAAATGCATAATTAGATATTAAATTTATAGTTATAATTATTATGTTTGTATTTTGCGTTTTACTTAAAACGTAGTTTAACAAGAGTAAGTTCTGTTTTTCTGCTGTAGTTATGTAGGTAAAAGTATACACATTATGTATTTATTATTGTTGTAATACAAATATTGTATTGAGCTTCTTTTTTTTTTGCTTATCACAACTACGTCACATGGCGGACCGCGACACCTTGAAAAAATTAAAAATAGACTGTGCCATGTAAAAGTCTGCCCACCCCTGAACTAGATATACCGTAAAACCCGCGTATAACGTGAGTACCTATACTTGCAAGCTGATTTTTTTAAAAATTTTGGGTATATTCGCCATATAGCATGCACCCCTTTTTAACGAAGTAATCTGAAATATTAGTATACATTGCTCTTATGCTTTGAAGCCATTTATTCGATGTATTATCCCAGATTTTTGAAAAAAATATTATACTTCTATATAGAATTACAACTCTTTTAGTTTATAAGGCAAGTCGTTTCTTTAAAACAAACAGTATTTCGATGCATATCAAAGTAAAAATTTTTTTTTATGCTCAGACCTTTTTTTTTATTTTTAAAGCTATCGTTTTTATACACGGCGTATAACGCCAGGGACGTCTTAAGGGATGGGCACATTGGGCCCAGGGCCTTGTCTCGTTCTCGACTCAGCCTTTATAATATGATTCGACTAATTTCAAAGGTCAAGTGTTTTTTCCGTTTGTATTCTCCGAAAAATTGAGAATTTCGAACAATATGTCAACTGGCTACATGTGATGACCGTCATGAATGTATATAGGCATTGGCCTAATACCATATAATATCATTACTCATTCAGTCAAAAGGTGGAAGTCGGTTGAGCCGGTTTGTGCGATTGTAACTCATGCACATTTATTTGTTTTGGATTATTATTTGTACGACTATATTTGACAGCGTATGCTATGCACTGTCTACTCTTAAAGCTAGCTTCGGCTAATGTTAAAGAATAGGTGCCGAATTCGGAATATTTCTTCAGACATAAAAGTACTCAAACATTAATATTATATATATTCTGGCTACACTATCTCTCTCTTGTAGAGAATCACTTATTTTATCACACTACTCATTTTTACCCGAGTTGACACATTTTTTTTTCTTTTATAAAATGTGTTTTGCATTTTTTTTCCTATACCGTAATACTAAATGAGCTCTCTTCACATATTAAAAGGAAAAACTTATTATTTATGGAATATTTTGACATTTTAAAAACGCTGTATTATAGACAGTAGCATGAGTTACAATGTCACTCATTTTTGTAAAAATCGAGGCATTTTTCTGCCTGAAAATGTTCAAGTTCACGCTCTCGTACATATGGCGAAAAGAGCCTCAAAGGCCGTAGGTGGGGTCTACATTTGTGGAAGGGCCTACTTTTGCGTAGAGGCCCAGGGCCTGAAGAAGTCTTAAGACGTGCCTGTATAACGGGCAGTTCTGCTTAACGCCTAAGTTCCGATTTTATTATTTTTTTTTGTGTGCTAAAAGTGCGCGTTATACACCGGATTTCACGGCAATTATTAAAAATATAAAAATAAATTTTGTAATGCCTTTTCTTATACTGCACTGCACATATATATATATATATTAATAAACAGCATCTTTCGTATAAGAAGTACCACTTAGAAGGGAAAAAAAAGGTTAAAAAAAGAAATTTTTTGTCTTTTTGGTTATATAAAAAAATCACCGTTGACAAGCTTTCAATCAGTGCTTCAATCCCATCACTGGCGCCGTCTATTTTTTGAGCATCTTATTTATTTTTCCCCAAAAAAATAAAAGAAGCAAGGAAAAATACACGTATAAAAAAACAGCAGCAACTAGGAAAAATTGGATGAATGGGAGGTTCAGTTCTTCCACCAACAAGTGTCGCACGTTTTGTTTACGTAGTAGGAGTAGCTGTTTCTGTTTATGGGTGTTAGATCTGGGATGAGGGGGGCATGGGACAATGCCGCCTGGTCTCGGATTCCGGGATTCTAAATATAGTCTGCGGATAAGACGAGCCTTCCCCACCTTCGGTTCAACCACTGGGCCCGAGTCCAATCTGGCGAGGTTGCCGGAATTGCGCCAACCTGTCGCCAAGTGAACAGTGACATTTAACAACAGGTGATCTGGGATTTGGTTACGGGTGCTTATTGAACAGGTTGTTTTCGAAAGTAGTTCAGGGTGGTAAAATGGGTTTGTGTTGTGTTTTATGTAAAACGATACTGTTACGTTGACGATATATGTTTCAGTGATTAGAGATTGACTGAAATAGAGAAAGAAGGAATTTTCATATTATTGAGACAAGATATTTTCTGTTGTATTATGTTACTAAATATATTTTTCTTTTTAATATAGAAATCGGAATTCACAATCGCACTGCGATTTGGCTAAAAATTAACAATAATCAAAAAAAGTATTTTTTTAAATACGTCAAATAAAATCTATATAAAAAACTAAATTATTTTTAAAAAAAATTTCTTATCGACAACAGATCCGTCTTTCAATTTTAATTCGATATAATTTTAAGAGTATTAATTGAAGAATACGTCGTACATTCTTCAAACTCCTACACCCTGTTGTGGCCGAGTGGTCATGGTCATGAACCCATGACCGACGAGTTGTGAGTTCGAGTCCTGGTGTCACTGAAAACCCGCCGTGTGGGGGAGAGATGCGCCTTTAAACTATCGAGGCCCAATGCCCTTTGGCGTGTGTGGTAGTTTGAAGAGGTGAGATGCCAGTTCAGGTGTCATTTTCGTTTTCTGACCGTGGTTTAAAATTACGGGGTCTGTCGCCGTGCTTCTTTGGAATGCCTAGTTCATTAAAAATCAAATCTCCCTACACCATACTATTGGAAGATTGGTTTTTAAGTTACTATAATATCACGGCTTTATTTAAGATGACCTGTTAAAAACAAAGTTATTTAAATCTCGAGTAATTTTTAAATTTTTGAAGTGATTATTTGGAAACGCTTGGGATTATAAGGGTTATGATATTATCATAATCCCCGATTGAATTGTTCCTGTTTGACAAATAATATTTTAACTCTAACGTTTGATTGGAGCTAAATTAACCATAAAAAGTTTCCTTTTCTTTTTTTTTTTTGTTATATCGGTGCAGCATAGTTAATTTTCTTACGAATTGTTATGTTTTTGGAGCAGTATTAAACCAAAGTTAATGCATAAGCTGCCTTATAGTTAATTCAATGTAGCTGAAATGGATTCAATTTTTTAACGAATAAAAGTGTCAAGTCTATTAAAATTTGGCAGAAAATTAATAAATAGTTTAATAATCCCCTTATTGAGATTTCAAGTATGTAAATGGCATTAGGTGTTTGAAAAATGGTCGCAAAGAAGTTAAAAGTTTTGTAAGGGTGCCCTTCTCCTAAATTATCAGCGTGAGCTAGAGGTGTAGGAATAAATGAAGAACTAGAAGCTGCCATATAATCTTAATATAACTTTATTAAGATCATAACTTAAACCTATAACAGATTAGATAATAATGTGATATGTGAGAGAATCTACGGTGGCTAAACACCCAATATATAATACCAAAATAACGTACTTCGGACCACTATCAATAAGTAACTCGCTTAAGCTCAATTTCAATGCGATCCCAGATCCGAATATTTAAATAGCCATTCCTACCTTAATGTCCGACGAAACGACAATCTAACCAATCTTTGCTGAAGTTGCGGTTCACTGGCGTGCAACGGTATGCACCTTGACTAAGGGCTCTCTCTGTCACGGGTAACTTCTCAAAATACTTTTCACACTTGAAACACTGACTATCATAACATTCCCCAAATGCCACCTCGCTTACTCTAAACTTCTGTTATGTAAAAGCTTCCTAATTTGCATCTTTTACGTTTTACTTCTTGGGTAAGTTGGAAAAGAGTTGCCATTTAATCTGGCCTCAAAGAACCAAAAGGACATGTTAATGAAAAAAACGCGTGAGCCCGTCACAGTTTAGTTGATAATCGTCGATCCGAAGCAAGTCTAAAATCCAATAAATTCCTTGTCTTCGTTCACCGACAAATAAGTAATCAAAATTAGTGACAAAATGGTCATAAATTATGGAAATGTTCCATTCATCCTGCGCCATACGTTGCAATTTTGCTAAATCAGAACTAGGACCACAAACGTTTTAAGACATGGTCAACTCGGTAGGAGGCCTCGTCTGGTTCGCGACTCGGCCTCAACAAATCATAAACCAAATAATTTTAATTGTGAAATGTTATAGACATATTCTAAGAAAAATTTGGAATTTCAAAAGATGTGCCCATTGGCAACAATGGTAATACTGCATCATTATGTCATCCGACGTCCATGTCTAGGCTGTGATGTTATAGCGTGATATTCATCAGTTTAAACATTTAGTTTATTTACATCACATCTATTATTTACAGATTATACACGGAAGTCATTAAACTTATTAAATATTATTGAAGTTCAAATGATGTGGTTTGTGAGAGGGGAATTCTCTTTAGGCTCCGCTCACTTCGAAGGTTTCAAACACTTCTCTCACTTCGGGGATCAGGGGCCGGCGCCTTTTTAGCATCCAGTTACATTCTCCTAGTGACGGGAAAGGGTCCTTCGTGATGTCAAAAGGTTGCAGGGGGGTCCAAGGTGGGTCCACGCAATAACTTTCGAGATACAGCTTCAAAAATGCATGTGTAAAGATTATTTCCACAAAGAAGCCGATTCACAGCTGTCTGGCGGGAATCGCTACAAGGCCAAGGTCATAACACCCCGTTATTTAGGCAACAGGCAATCAAGTCGGTTTGTATCTAGGTTGGTGATATTGTGAGTCACGCACATTTGTTTGTTATGAGTTACCGTATGTTCGAGTATTTGACAACATGTATGCTATCTACTTAAACGAGGGCTTAATACGCCACTACAAAGTGGGAAACTTGAAATTGGAATGCGAATCAAAAGGTTGCTAAAATAAAAATTTGTAAAATATACAATTGGACGACGATTTAACGAACCCCTGTTTAACGAATTTTTCTCCGTCGCCTAGTAAAAAGAATGTAAAAGTCCTTATTTAACGAATAATAAACCTCGAATTAACGAATTATTTCAGCAGTGGAAAATTTTTTGTATTAGGTATTATTAGAAAAAAGTGATTTTTTTTTTTCAAATGGCATTCTATTTATCCGAACAAAAAAAAAAGATATTTCTTGTTCACGGCAAATTTCGACGGGAAAGGGTGCTTTTAGAATTATTAGAATTTACAGGCGAGTCGTGTCGTTTTGTCGTGTGAGTTTTGAATCGAATAGGAAGCTCCTTTCTTATATATCAACCCACTCCACAACGCAGGGGATATTTTAAGATTTTAAGGATTACATTGCACATTTGATGACAGACTGTGCAATTGAAGGTGAGAAAATTGTTGATGAATAACAATTCTAAAGCAGAAATCGATAATGAAACTTTTCTCGAAATTGTTACATTTTTAATGATTTACATTGTTTGAAAAAATTGAAAACATACCTCATGATGCAGGATGTAAACAACGTAATATTTACTTCTGTACAAAAAGTCGGAGAAGAGAAATATTTCGAGTCAGGAATCAAAAAGAGATTATCGAACATTTATGAGTGAATATTTTAAAATTTCTAATTTAATGACGCATAATAAGTTTCACTAACAGTATTTGTAGTTGTTGAATAAAAAAATGAATAAAAATTCTAAATAGCCGTCGAGTCGCAAGTCCTCTCGTGATGTTGATGGAAGGGGAAGAGGTGAGAGGCCCTTGACCTCCTCCTTTAGGTTGTTTCTCCTCAAAGTTTGAGTGGAACCTAGCTCAATCGTACTGTCACCTGTATGGCGCTCAAAACTACGGATAACGACGGCATACATCTAGCACCTTGCCACGATGAATTTTATGGGCTTTGATCCGACACAGTCGAGATCAGATGGCATAAAAAACAACGACTTAGCGAGTGTTTTAACTTATTCGAGGTATTTTTGTTGAATTTCTGAAATTTCCAGCGTTAAGCAACAAAAGAGACACTTGATATTAAATATTTTTCTTAATTTATACTATGTATGGAAAAATGGACAGGAGTATAAAAGCATCTTAACTTCGGAGATTTATTTTATCACATATCACCTTTTATTAAAGGCGTTTATTTCTCGGCTAACTCAGGGTTTTTCGGACAGTGAACTACTATATTTTTTTAAAAAAATTAATCTGCAAATTTTGTGGTTATGAATACAAATTATTTATCAATCAAATGATTATAAGTACCATAGAACAGTTCTAACTTTCTGTATAGTTAACTTTGCCTCAGGACCAAAAAAATATGTTAAATATTTCCCACGTTACTACTGTAATTCTTTTTTCGTAATTTGTCAATAATTCCATCAATAAACATGAATGAATTTTGCCTTTTCTCTTAAGGTATCCGACTACGTTCCCAACCGTGATTTTAAAAAAGCGCATAAATGGATAATTTTCATGATATTTAGGGTCACTTAGATTAGAATAGATGGATAAAATTGTGTTAAAGACATTTTGATAAAAAAAAAATTATTTGAATACAATATTTTGGCAAAAAAGGAACTTAGAATATCCTTTTTTCAAAATGTTTTCCTTTAGTGAAAAATGTTTCTATTATAATAATATTTTTTACCTGTATATAGCTCAGACCTCTGTACAGACGCTCAACTGTGATTTTTGAAAAATTCACATTATTTTCAGTTACAACCCATCGAAATAATTACTGGCGTTTTTTCTTAAAATTTCTCCCCTTTGTTGTCGTAAAACATGATAAACCCACTTCTAAGTTATATATTTCAAAAATTCATGTGGGGCCTCTGTAGAGAGGTCTGAGCTATATACAGGCAAAATATTGTTATTATGGAAGCATTTTTCACAAAAGGAGAATATTTTGAAAATGCGTCATTCTATGTTCATTTTTTTGTCAAAATATTGTACTTAAATAATTTTTTATTGTAATACTATTCTTAGAACAATTTTATATACATTTTCTAATCTAAGTGACACTAAATATTATAAATATTATCCATCTATGCGCTTTTGCAAAATCACGGTTCCGAACGTAGTCGGATGGATACCTTAAAATATCGGTTTGATTAATTTGTTCTCGTTAATTTTTTAAATCATCGGTCTATGATAATCTAGTCTTTTAAAGTTTCAGGTATGTGTACATTTTAAATTAAAGTATTCAGTTCCTAATGAATTGGATTAAAGCATGCAAGGATTTTTTTTAAAAATTTCGCTTTATTAAAATTTGATTAGCTCGTGACACGTGACATCAATTTTTTTTACATAGCCGATGAGCTAAATTCATGTTACGTCATAGCCACATGATAAATAAAATCATGTGTTTACAGACAATACAATCACTTGATACCAGTAATTATACGCTTCTCTGATACCAACATTTGCTTTTTGCAGAAATTTTGTTTTAAAAAGTACATAGTTATCAACAAATAATAA
This sequence comes from Trichonephila clavipes, assembly GCA_019973935.1. Classification (NCBI taxonomy): domain Eukaryota; kingdom Metazoa; phylum Arthropoda; class Arachnida; order Araneae; family Nephilidae; genus Trichonephila; species Trichonephila clavipes. The sequence goes on from BMAU01017256.1 coordinate 296,536, forward strand.
GGGACATAAGTAAACAAAATGCGCTTTATTTAAAAATATGCGTGTCGTGAAATTTTTTTCTTAAATTTGATAAAATCTTAATACTTGAACATCTCTACCCAACTATCAAATTTGAAATTTTGTATAAATTCTACAAGTAGAATAACAACTACAAATCTAATGTCAATTTTGAATTCAATGGAGAACACGTGGTTTCGTTAATTTATCCCATTTACGGAAAACGTGAAATATCGTTTCAGTGTAGCAGATTTCCATATTGCTTTGTGCTAAGCACGCCCCCCAAAAAAAAAAAACATTCCTTTTTTTGTGGTGGAATGAAATCGTTGATCAACGAGGAAGAGTCGGGGCCTTTTTAATCTATTTTAGAATTTAAAAATTCGTTCTACAATCGATTCAAAGATCCACGGTTACCTTGCATACTAAGGCAAAGCAGTGGCCGCGGTAGTGCCATATCAATGTTAAATGCGAAAGCGCTCAGGTGTCGTCCACGTCACTTGACCATGGTTCAAGCTACATGCGACGGTAAGGCAAAGTGTGCCATATCAATGATGCGAGCGCCCCAAGCTACATGGTGTGTAACGAAAAATGTTGTCAGTATTCTTAACGCAGTATCAATACTCGTAAAATGTTATCAATAGTCTCATTAAAAGATTTCCCATTGCCAAAAAAAGGGCCCTCAAGGAAATTTGATACAGGCTCACTCAGGACTAGCAATGCCAGTGCTTGCAGTTCATGGTTTCGAGTTTCGTTTCCGTCAAAAACCATCAGGCAGAGTGATGTTGTTCCTGCTATGCTTTTAAGCTCACTCTCAATATCTTCGCTTGTTGTTGAAGGAAAGGTTGGTGTGTGGAATACCAGCTTATATGTCATGATCATTGTTCGAAATTACGAAATATACTTTAATAAACATTATGCTGCTCCATTGCTAGCAGCATTAATTAAAAAGCATACACACACACAATTGATTCAGACTTATAAAAACTCAACAAACATTCCAAAACAAAGAGAGAGAGACAGAAACCAAATTTTATCCTACAAATCAATACGGACGTATTCCTGTTACTACATTACTGCATACCTGAAAGGAAACTATTCTCACAACAGTAGATAATTTATTTTATCATTGCGTGATATATATATATAATCCATCTCATTATCAAATAATATCACTATCATGTCCTATTTATCGAAATACTGGACTACTTTAAAACGCAATCATCTTGAAATGAGATAAATAGCTACGTATGCTACTGACGTACAAATAATGGGTTAGTCGGGGAGAACAATGGGAATTGGTTCTTAACACGGCTACGAGAAATTGTTTCTCATTATCAAGATACGCATTTAGAAGGTACATGGCGAGAACTTTTGTTCCGAAACATTTTAACGACAGTTTGCTGATGCTATTGCTAAAGGTTAAAAAGTTGCATTGCATTTGTATGTTTTACGGTCAGAATTTTTTTATGTGTTATTCAATACGTGAAAGGAGTAATTTTATTGCTTTACTTCAATATATGCAAGTTGTTTCTTAGCTATATTGATATATATATTGCAGTAGCAGTTGTCTTTTTAAAAAATAAATTTCTGATCAAATATTTTTCGATTTGTATCGCAAGTAATTTTTTTATTTTCTCATATTTCGTTTCGCATTCTGATCCCATGTACTAATGATTTTAAGTTCGTGTGAACGTAATATTAATCTTAAAGAATTTCTACATATATACCTTCTCAAATCTAAGCCATTGTATCGATGTAAAGATATTTGAAAGGGTGAAGCCTATGGAAGGTTTTTGTTCTATTGCATTTTCTTCTAGATTTTATAATGTTTTTAATAAGTGTTTGTAAGGGATGGAAAAAATCCTACCGATTAATCACTAAGGTAAATATAAAAACACATTTGGGAGTGAAGGGAAAAATAGAATTCTCTCTTTCTTTTTCTAGTTGAAATCTTTATTTTTCATTATTCCGAGTGATTGCAATCAAATAAATAACAATGGTTTAAATTTGAGTTGGTTGGTATAAATATTGTAAGAATAATTTTCAATAATGAATTCAAAATACCTTTAAGTGTGGGACACTTAAATCATATTTTTGTAATATTAAAAACATTGAGACTTTTACAAAGCATTCATTACAGTTAATGATAGTGTTGAAGATTTAGATATTTATTTGAGGAACATTTGATAGTTTCGAACTGTTTTAAAATGCATTTTTGTTTTATATTACATCGCTGCAGCTCAAGAGTTGATGAAAAGTATATTTAAGAATTTATATATTTTTATGAAAAAGTATTTAAATGCTTAATGCCTCTCTTTTAAATTTCCAATCATTTTCAATACCTGTCATAAATTATTTTTCTTAAAAAATAATTTTTTTTTGGGCAGATTTACTACTTTGAGTTCATTTTAAGTACCCGTTGATAGTTTGTTTAGCTCCACTTTTCAACTCCTTTTAAATTGTGTTTTATGGTCCTTAAAAAAAGGCTTTTTAAACTATCTGCTAATATATTTTAAAGTTGTTTTTTTTTTAATCCGATCTAATTCTAAGTATCCACCTGTCAAATGAATGCAATTAGGAATTTGAATAAAAGACTTTCAGCGTTTTATAATAAAATAGCTTTATGGTTATTTTAAAATATATTTTTGCATTTATACATATATACTACTCATTTGGAAGTATTTTCCTTTAATATATTACTGTAAAGTTAAAAAAAATATGATGCTAAATTTTTCAGAAATCTTAAAGACAATGGTAAAAGAATTATTACTGTTTAGTGCATTTGTTAATTTTATTTGGATTGAAATCATTTTCAACTCTTAACTGAAATTTTACATGCAAGATATAAAAAAATAAAATCGTAATTAAAAGTGATTTAACAACTTCCTCACACACAGGCTTTCAATTAATATAAATTCGAAAAAATATGAATTTGATGTGTGCCAAATTATTAGAATTTATTTTATATTAATCGTTTGGAAATTAAAAAATAGTATTCTTTTCATAATATAAGAGCAAATTTTAATGCCATCGTACTGCATCAAAATTTATATAATTTAATACAAAATGATCACTTAAAAAATCAAATAGACATACATGCAACGGAAAATATGAGGAACCTTTTTTACATTTGTTAGTAATGCCTTTGTTTATTTAATTTAGTCCAAATGATGAAATAATTTTTTCGATAAAAAAACTAATTTGCCCATTAGAAAATAACGATCGTCTGTCACTTATAGGTAAAAAGAAATAATTTTTATCGATGAAAAACTAATTTTTGCATAAGAAAATAATTATCGTCTGTCGCTTATAGGTAAAAAGAAATAATTATCTTTTATTAATTTTTTTTATTAGCTGTTAACATTTTCAGAACTTAAGTATTTTTTTTTTAAAAAAATTTTCTTCAGACTTATAGTACAAATCGGTTTGTTCAAAATACGTGGATAGCAATTACGAGCGCGCGGAGTTCGAAAGAAAAAAAAAATAAGAAATGACATCGTTTCATTCACGTTTAAAGGATTGATGGGACGGATATTTTTCATCGCCAACCGTGCGAACATGCCAAATGTGCGCTCTTTGGGAGCTTATCTTCTCAGGTCTTTTCGGGCACACCCTAATTTCGAACTTTGTTTTACGCGGGATGATTAGAGTGTGGCTCGGGAGGATTTATGTTTGTTATCTTCTGGGATGAATTGTTTGCTTGGCGAACTTTTCAGTGCTTTTGAAAAATTTCCATACTTTTTGCCTTCACGCCCTTAATTAGAGGATGATTCCTTAAGGCACATCCCCGAGTAAAGATTCTCCGAGTCTTTATCCATAATTGTGATTTATTTTGTGAGAGAATCTATACTAGATTCCTTAAATCGATATTAATTGTTTTTTAGAATTAAGAATTTTTTTAATTGTTGTGTGCAACTCTTTGGCGTTTTGTGTGTTAACTAGTACAGAGATTTAGAGACGTAGCAAATTAGCTTCAGATATACTTCTGTGAGAAACTGCAAGAGGATCTCTAGATCTTTCTAGATCCTTAAAAACTTGGATAATTCAGAAAGAGGTGGCAAGGAAGAACACAGCTGGAAGAGGCTTTGCTAAAACAACTTCTCGAATTGGATTACTTTGATAGTGTGCCAAGGCAGCAACGTGTGCTTTTGTCTTATTGCGAAGCCATCCCCTTATTGAATAGCCAGAATCTCAAGGACGGATATTTAGAAAAGGAAAATAATGTTGATATCGGGACAACCCGCCGGTCCGACTTTCAAAGCTACAGCCCCTAATGCTGGTAAGTATGTCATTTGGTTATTCTTGGGGTGCTAAGTGGTTTCGGGTATGTTGTAGTGCTTGATGAAGTGTCGTTCTTTTTGTTAAAAGTAGTGTGCCGCTTACTTAAACAGCTGGGGAGTGGCACTTATTGGGGAAGAAAAGGTACCGACAGTGTTTCGGAATGCGGAAATGAGGAAGTGTCTGTTCACTTTTTTTAAGCCCCCTAATTTGATCAATTAAACTCAATAGTAATGTCGTTTTTCAACAGCAATGACTGATACCTTTTTAATAACACAGGATTCTTCACCTGATATTGGCATTTGTTAAGGTATCCGACTACGTTCGGAACAGTGATTTTAAAAAAGCGCATAAATGGATAATTTTCATGATATTTAGTGTCACTTAGATTAGAATATATGTCTAAAATAGTTTTAAGGACATTATGACAAAAAAATTATTTAAGTACAATATTTTGGCAAAAAAATAACTTAGAATAACTTTTTTTCAAAACGTTCTCCTTTTATGAAAAATGCTTTTTTAATAATAATGTTTTGCTTACATAAAGTAAGGACCTCTTCAGAGAGTCTGAACTAGTATTTTTCAAAAATTCGCATTATTTTCAGAGTTACCACCAATTGAAATAATTATCGACGTTTTTTTCTTAAAATTTCTTCCTTCTGTTGTAGTAGAATATGGTTAAATTCACTTGTAAGTTACATATTTCAAAAATTCTAGTTCAGCCTCTGCACAGATATCTGAAATACATGCAGGCAAAATATTATTATAACAGATAGAAGCATTTTTCATAAAAGGAGAATGTCTTGAAAATTGGTCATTCTATGTTCATTTTTTGTCAAAATATTGTACTTGAATAATTTTTTATTGTAATAATATTCTTAAAACAATTTTATATACGTTATCTAATCTAAGTGACACTAAATATTCTTAATATTATCAATTTATACGCTTTTGCAAAATCACGGTTCCGAACGTAGTCGGATACATTAAAATATTATTTGAGGCTATTTTTTCATAAGTTCATTCACATCAAGTGTTATGTTTTTCTTTCCAAGTTTGGAGAAATGAAAATTTAAACAATAATTATTTTTTCACGTACGGGTATTGTGATTCTATAAAAAAAATTTAGCATTATTATTTATTAAATTTATATCAGCAGATTGATTGATTGAATGTTAACGTGGCACTGTTCAGCTACACGAGGGCTTTTGGCGACGGACCACGCAATTTTGAACCATGGTCAAGTGACGTGGACGACACCTGAGCTGGCACCCCCTCTCCTAACTACCACACCACACCAACGGGAGGATGTTTCAGCTCTCGACAGATTTAACGTGCATCGCTGCCCTACATGGCGGGTCTTTGGTGGTACTGGGCTCGAACTCGTGACTAGGCAAGCGACGATCCGATACCTATACCTATACCACTCGGCTACCGCGGCCACTTATATGTGCAGAAGGAAAAGCAGTGTCTGTAACTCCTGTATTTATGGGAGCTTGTATCGAAGTATAAAAATAATTTTGAGTTGTTTGTACACTATATAAAAAGAAGTATATGAGTTATACTGTGTTACTTTTGGCATATTATGAGAATGTTTTAAGTCCCTATTATATAAACTATATCATCAAATGGACCTCAGCTTAGAGTTATTCTAGACATATGCCAAAAAGGGGGCAAATTAATACTTTTTCTGTATTTTTATCAGCAATTTGAATAAATTATTCAACCTAATTTGTATAAAGATATATTAATATTTCACAATTATTATTTATACAAATATATCCATACCCCAAAATGTTTTTAGTAGTCTTATTTGACTTTGATTATTACCTTCTAATTTCGAAATTACTTTATACACCAATTTATAATATAGTGTTGCGTTGTTAAACAGATATTATAAGCAATTGAAAAATTATTCAAATTGGGAAATTTTACATTCATTTTGAATTATCAAATAGTATCATCTGCTTTTTACGTGTTAAATGAAACTTGGTATTTTTCAGATCAAGGTTGGAGTTTTTTTTCCCGTTTTTATTATTTATAATTTAGTACAAAAATCCATTAGTCAACCTATTTTTATGTGCATAAATTAGAGAAATTTTATGAACACATCAATTTAGATTTTAAATCACAGGCAATAATTTTCACATATATATCCTAAGTATGTGTGGTAGAATATTTCAATAACTAAAAAGTAGCTAATATTTTTTTCAAAAATATTTATTACATAAACACTTATTAGCTATCATTTGTATAAAGTTGTACGATCTAACAAAAATTGGAAATGTTATCATTTTAGTTTTTACATCCCTTAAAGAAATAAAATAATGTTTTTCTCACAGTTAAAGATGTAATTAATGATTTAAAGAAAAAAGGCAATTGTGATATGCATATACATTTTCCCCTTACAACATAATTTTTTTTTAAAAAAAACCTAACTTAACATAACACGTATTATGTTTTAAGTATTATGCGTTTTAATAAACAAAGGGAATTCATGTCGGTTTGCGTTCAAATATAATTATTTCATGAGTTTTGTACATGCGCATTTTGGGAAAAATTCTAATATCTTAATGGTATAAAATTAATGTGAGGTTTTATATACAAATAATCTAACTTGGAATAAATTAAGTTTTGAGAAGCGTGTCATATTTCATTACATCGCTATAATTAAGTAATGAATTATAAATTACGCATTTTTTAGATCTCGTCATACAAATATCATTTGATAAGTTCCCGGGAAGATTTTAAAAATCATGTTGAGAGGATGGAGAAAATGTATTATTACTTCTACAAAATGTTTTTGTATTTAAACTGGACAGAAAAAATTAAGTCTTGTCATTAATTCGTGTTTTTAGAAACTCAAAATAACTTTTTGTTTCATCTATTCCATATATATTCATTCCTTTTGTTGAGTTCCCGCGCATTTTTTATTATTACGAGATCTCGAAACAGTTGTTAAAATATTTCCATTCATATCTGTTACGTAATGTTTAAATGTTTGATTTTTACGATATAACTGTAGTTAAAAATTCAAGGACGAATGGAAAATATACAGTACCTTATCTATAAGGTTCTAAAACAACTTTTCATACTCTCGTGAATTAAATGTTACTATTTTGAATAAATTGCTCGAGAATTGAAATTTAAAGTATTTTTATAGTAGCTTCTGTTAATACATGTGTGAGACTGTATCGAAAATGTTTAAATTATTTGATTTCCATTATTAAAAGTTATTAAAATTTTTAAAGTGTACATTTCATATACTTAGTTTTATTTGGTGTAATGCGAAGTTGATTTTTCACCATTAAATGTTTGAATTTTAAAGTTGTATTTAAGAATGAATTTTTTTCATGGTCGCCAAAGAATAATAATAGTAATAATAATTCTCAGTTATACGTGCGCTTGGGGGAAGGGGGGTGGGAGATTATATTTAACCCTTTATCTACCGACGGTACTTGTAAGTACCACTCACTTTAAAATTACATAGAATAACCATTTTTACGAATATTCTGACGATACTTGGCAGGAATATTCTTTAAAATCCACTCTACCGAGATATATAGCAGCACGGGTTCTATGATGAGTATTTCAGCGGGGGAAGGAGAATAGTTTTACAGCAGAAATTGCGTTTTCAGCGGATTGCAAAGATTATCATTTTTGTCCCGAAAAAATAGTTGTCAAAATTTAAGTGTGTTATTTCTTTTGTATGTTAATGATTACCTTAGAAAACGATTTGACTATTTATTTTAAGTGAACAGTGTATATAATTAATTTTACAGTTGAATATCTTTAATTAATTAATTAGCTATAAAGGATAAAATTTCTCAAAGTTGAGTATTTTGTTTATGTATATCCCTTAATTTTCAATGTAGTGATCCAAAAAACAAAAAACAAAAGTATTGCATGAAAAAAAACTGCAGTAAAAAGCATTTCGATTAAGCTATTTGAATTTTTCATTCTAAATCCCGTGTAATATTATCTCGAATCAGTGGCGCACACAAGAATTTTTCAAGCGGGGGGATCCAGGGTTGAAAGTCTACTATTCTCGCATTATGTTCCAACACGCCACCCAGCATATTCTTTTGAAATAAACGATTTTTGGGGACCAAAAACAGTAAAATATTAATTATTGAATAAATAGCATTAATTGATAAAATTAATTATTAATAACAAATAATTAAATTTTACGTACTATTTACATAGCATTATAATCATTCGGGGGAAAAATCAAGAGCTTTTGTGGGGTCCATACCCCCATGGGCTCCTTTGTTTAATCTTCCTTTGTTTGCGCGACTGTTTCGAATTTATCTCTTAAATAATATCCAAACAGTTTCTAACAAGATCCAGACTATCCTGTATTTTTTCGCATTCCTAAGATTTTTGACACCCTAAGCGATCTGGTTTGTTTGAAACTTAAAACTTGTGGTAAAAATCCCCTAAAAACATTCCATTTCCCCCTTCCGACGATATGAATAAAGCAGACGCTGGGCTACCCTAGAAAATCGTACATCCGATCCTGTGTTTTTTCTGGGTGAAGGCCCAGAAAGAATTCTCGGAAAAGTTTATCCCAACGACTTGTTTAGAAGGAACACGTACTACGTGTATGGGGTTTAGCTGTCTTTATTAGAACTGATATAAACAAGTATAATCCTGAGTGATAGAGGGGGTTTTTTCGTTCCTAGTATTCCTTTATATTTTTGTTGCAGATATTTATTGGGGGATATAAGAAGTAACCTTGACACACTTATTTCAGATTTTTGCAAGAGTAAAATATTTATTAGGGGTTGTATATTTTTGCTAATTGTTGTTGTTATAATCAGACAATTAAGTCTGTCATCTCTGTTTTTTTAATATACACGTTTAGAATGAAATAATGAAGTTTTCTAAAGAAATAAACAAAACTTTTTTTTTCTAAATGAATAAAGTAGTTCTAAAGAAAAACCAACTGTTTGATGAAAAATTATGTTTAATCAGTAATTTTATTTATGTCTGATTTTTTATTTTTAAAATATCGAATTTAAAAGGAAATGATGTACCAATAATTAATTATTCCATTATGTATTCCTTTTTTACGATAGATGCAAGGGAATATGTGTTAGAAATAACCCATGGTCTTAAAATGAGTTGGAAGTAATGTAATTGATTATATTATTGTTTTGTCGTAAATTATTAATTTCCTTTTTCTGTACAATAAATCAAAATATCTCTCGAGAATTTGTGCAAATGAATGATTTGCAGAATTACAGTTAAATTCGGCATTAATGATTCAATGAATGTTCTCTCTCTCTCTCTCTCTTTTCCAGACTCTGAAAATTACCCAGAAAATAATTTTAAAAATTCTTAAAAATTCAAAAAAAGAAGAGAAAAGGAGAAAATATTTTTTTAAAGCTTTAACTTAATATAAAAAATGTTAGCGGCAAAAAAAAAAAAAATCTGAAATGTCCTCTCACACAAATTAAAAGTTAAGATCAGCGATTATGTTCAACGAACTAGTATTGCGACGTTTTATTGAGAAGATATGACGTCATCGAATTTAGAGAACTTGCCATGAGATTTCAAAATAAAAAAAAATTGACTGTTATTCCCCGGTTTCCCTTTTCTGGAGATACTATTAGAATATACGATTATTTTTAGTTGTACCGATTAATTTTTCTTTAATACTATTATTTCAGTGTTTTCATTCGTTTCACTTTTATATGAAGTCGATAACATAGGATTTTGGTCTGGTTTTAGAAAATCTCCATTTACTACTGTTCTGAATTTTAATGCTCCTTTAATTGGTTTTCAATTGTTTAATTACTTTTTTTCTTGTTGACTTATTTCTTTTTCGAGTTATAGTTATAAATTTTATTTACCGAGATTTTTCTTTTAATACATTTTTTATTCTTCATCCGCAACTCAAAACGTTGATATCGCTTTAGAATATTTTCCAGAACTCTGCGAAATACCAAGATAATGAATCATTTCATTTCAACTATTTGTATAAACTTCGAGACATGACTGTTAACTTAAACGAGAAAGTAGATTATTCAGTAGAGCACAGCAAGTAACAATAGGAAACAATTAAAACTAAGCAACCTCACAGATCTTACGTTTTTATATGCTATTTTAGTTTATTTTACTTTGGTGCCTTATACCTAACACTATTGGTTGAGTATAAACCCAACGCAAAAATAACCTTTGAACTAAGATGCTCAACTTAATCAAGATACTCAAAAATCCCACCTAATGATATGAGCCAAAGGTGGGCATTAAGTTAATCGCGATCGACGGGTGGATTAGCAAAACAATTTGAGGTGACCGCCTGAATATTAGCAGTTGGTAATTACATACCAAGATATTCCAGATGGGCGGACAGTATTCAAACTAAGTCTTCTACTATAACTACGAGAACGAATTTTAGATGAAAGTGTTATATTTTTTAATATGCTATTTTGAATTGTTGTTGTTGTTGTTGTTGTTTCTAGTGCCACCTGTCTGACGTAGTCAGATCAAGGCCCACGAAATTCATCGTGGCAAGGGGCTAGAGGTACGACTGTCGTTGGTTGTCCTTGAGCACCATACAGGTGACAGTACGATTTAGCTCGGCAAAATTCCCCGAAGGGACGATAGATGGCGACACCACCAATCTCCACCTCCATAATTTCTGCATTGAACTGAAGGGGAGGGAAATATTTTCCAGTCCCTGCTCTCGTGACTCAGGCCACAAGACTTTCGGACCCACTGATTTAACGAGAACGTACTCCGTGTGTACTCGGAGGGTATTTGGTGGCATCGAACCCAGACCTTCCGTTCTGGAGTCCGATGCTCTATAACAAATGCATCATTTGATATTATTATATTTGTGGCTATTATTACACTGCTGGACAATTGCTAAGGACGGATACCACTATCATCCATAGCAACCACAAAATGAAAGGAAGCAAAATGTGGAAAATTAGAATAAGTGCGGGATATTAGTAAGAAGAAGTTTGAGTATGCAAATTTTTTCCCACGTCTGTTCATCCCGTGATAGCGTTCATAAGAGCTTTAAAGGTTTTGACGCGTGTGGACAGTTGTTGTTTCAAGTCAAAGTTTTACAGGAAAAATTTAATAGACGAACTTAAAATTTTTTGGCATGTCTTCCCGACATCACATAGATGATTTTATGCGTGGCCGAATTATTGGAAAGATCGAAGGGCGAAAAATAACAGATGTTGCCAGGGAGTTCGACATCGCTCACAGCGTTGTTTCACGGCTGTGGAAGTCATTTAAAACTACTGGAATGTGTAGTAGACGGCACGGGGAGGTCGGGGTAGAAGTACGACGCCTGCAGAAGACAGATATATCGTCCTATCAGCAAAAAGGAACAGGCGCACACCACAGCTCAGCAGGTGGCAAATCAGTTTCTTGCTGCCTCAGGAAAGCAGATCTCCCGAAAAACTGTTGCCAGACGTTTGAGGGGAGGAGGACTATACGCACGCAGACCTGTTATGTGTGTCCCATTGACCAGACAGCACCCTACTGTCCGTTTGCAATGGTGTCGTGAGCATCACAATTGGACTGAATAGGACTGGGTATGCGTACTCTTCTCAGATGAGAGTACGTTCAGTCTGTCATCGGATTGTAGACGCCAACTGATCTGGCGCGAGAGTGGTACTGCTTATCGTCCAGAAAATATCCAGGAAAAGGACCGATATCCGACATGCAGTATCATGGTGTGGGCTGGCATCATGATCAATGGCCGCACGCGCCTACATGTGGTTGCGAATGGGACTATGACGGGCCAACGATACATTAATGAAGTTCTACTTCCTCATGTTCGTCTTTTCCGTGGTGATGTCGGTGATAAATTTGTTTCTATGGACGACAACGTAACATGTCATCGAACACTCGCTGTTCAGGATTGTCTAGACAGCGAGGGTGATCAACGTCTCGTATGGCCAGCGCGTTCTCCAGATCTAAACCCCATTGAAAATGTGTGGGATGCTTTGGGGAGGCAAGTTGCTGGTCGAAACTATCCTCCGACAAACAAGAACACCCTCATCCGTGCACTCACAGAGGAATGGGATAAATTGCCTCAACAGCTGCTGGATAATGTTGTGCAAAGTAAGGTACGACGTGTGGAATGTTGCATCACACTCCACGGTGGACATATCCCGTACTGATACCTTTCTTTAAGGTGCCTGCTGACTTTTAGATGCATTGTTCCATTTCTCCGTACGCAGATCAAATGAACATTTTTTTTCTTTCAGATGTTTCACAGCTTTTGTACTTTCCAGAACAATAAATATTCTTTATTCTAATGTCTGAACAGTGTGGCAACTATATTTTATCCTACTAGGCCTCATGTCTCGCTTAATGTTATGCTGCATAGCAATTTGTGATCCGTCCTTAGCAATTGTCCAGCAGTGTATAATATTTGTGTATCTTGCGTTTTATTTTAAACACGGTTTTAAAAGATTGTGATTTTATTGTATTTATATAGTTAAATACATATTCAACATTTATTATTAAGCTATAATAAATATTGCTCTTTACACCTACACCACTGGGGAACCGCAACACTCTGAAAAAATTAGAAATAGACCGCACCATTGTAACGGGTCTATCCGCGAACCTGTAGCTAATCCTCTTGGGGTAAACTTATTTCTTTCTAACTGTTGTTCTATTGAAAACTGTCTCCCAAAGAAGAAGACTTGATTTATGCAAATGAGTGGCTCTATTTAAGCATTGACTTTTAGATACGCGAAATTAGTCTACAGCCAGCTGAGAGCCAGTCGACGAGTAGTTTCTGGATAATCAATTATTGCTAATTGGCGAATAAGTTAGTTATACGATTGAATTTAATGATTACGACCGGAGGTCGTACAACAAATAAGAGAATTACGGGGAATTATACCGCAGAAGTCGAAAGTGTGCCCAAACGTAAGTGAAGTAGATTATATGCATATATTAAGTATCCTTTAGCCGTGTGATTTCTCTTATAATTAGTAGTGTTGTGCATTTCCTACCCTGAATTGTTTAAGTTAATGAAATAATAAATTGGAATATTTGAACTAGTTAAACAACCTCAACTAGTAATGGTGTAACTACCTCAGCGAGGTTGTTAAACCATGTTAAAGTGTGCCATCTCGTGATCGTGATCTGACATCTTAACTACAAACTGCCGATGAGATCAATGAAAATTGTTCAAAATGACGCTTAACACTACAAGGGAAGAAAATTAATTGAAGTAACGACTGGAAAAGCAGTTTTAAATATCACTCAGAAAGTCAACATGAAAAAATAACTAAAAGGGAAGAAGGAACAATCTCTTCTTTCGCGAATTACAACTGGCAATGGCAAAAGTAGAACCGCGAAACAACAGGACATAAAATTCCTTTTTAGCTGGATTGCTTCAGGTGCAGCATGGCATCGCTAATAAGTTACTTGCACTTCCACAGCTAAACATTTCAATGTGACCTTCAGCATTTCAATGATTTTACCATACGACAAAAATACACTCAATTCCACTTCTTAGTGGGGATTTTATTGGGCTGTTTTTGTGCACAATGAACATTCGGCTACCGTTGTTACAATGCATTGTTTCGAACCCGAGATTAAAATGGTTCAAACATACCTGTTAGATCCTGAAACTATTGCCAGAGACTACTCTGTGTTCTCGAAGTGGTGAATCGACCAATTCCCTGATCAGTTTTTGTTGGGAAAAAATTGTGTTTGTTATTGAAAACCTGACAATTTTTCCATCATGGTTTGAATTTAAGAAGTTATACGTTTGTGTAAATTGTGATTTTTTTTATTGTGTTTAACAATTTTGCTGTTACATAGATAAATTAAATTTAAAAGGAACTTTTGAATTTTTAATCGAACTCTTAGAAAATATAGAACCATTGAAACAACCGCAATTTTTCAGTACCCAAGCCATAAATTAGCTTTGAATCTCTTTCACGTGATGTGTCTTAGTAATTTGGTATTTTTACCCAATATCTTGGATCCTTTTGATTATTAAACTACAGATTTCCCTGACTTTCCAGAATATATTCTGGTCGGGATACACATGATCGCCGAACTCTCTTCTCGTAATGGAACATTTCCCCCTTCTTTCTTGCTGGTTGTAATTTTTTTTTGTGCTGTGTATTTGAGAGAGGGGAGGAGTGATGGGAGGCCAGAACTTCCTACTTTAGAATTAGCCCCTGAGATGGCTTGGAATTTGCTTACGAGTCCCCGGACCGGATGTGGTTAAATTCCTTTTTGGTGGGGTGCGTCAAGAAAGTTCCCGCGTTAAGAAAGTTCACTAAACCCATAAATTGTGAGGTGGTGTAACACTGCGCTGGCCTCTGGACCAATCAGAGATAATTAAAGTGGACAAGACAAAGAGTCCTCTCTAGGATTTTTGTGTGAAAAGTCGCAAAATAAAATGGGACGCACCCCAATTTTACACAGAGAGAGAGAGAGCCGATTCCAGAGCTGCAGACAATCACGAAAATACTCCGGAGACTCCGGGCATCAACCACGTCCATCCCTTGCACTTTCCCTCTCTCAAGCTAAGTTAAATTTCGATCGTCTTGTAGTGAAGTAAATTTCCATATACTTGTGCTTAAAATAAATTTAATAATGTTTAAAAACTATACGATCAGTGTATGATTTAGTGTGAGATGAGTGTTTTAATTTTTAGAATTAGTTAACTTAATTAATTGTCATGATGCGATGTGAAATTAGGAATCTGGGTTCAAAGTTTTAGAAATTAAATAAATTTAAAATAGCGTCGCATCAATACCAATAAGGTAATAGAAAGTATCCTTTTATTTGGAAGAATGTTTTTTAGGTTATTTACAAAATGTCAAAAGTAACGTGTGTGGGTGTATCTTTCATCAACGTTACACTCGGATACAACGTGAATTCTGTTGGTGAAAGACCAAGGGACGCCGTAAGGCATGGACCAACTGGGCGCTCAGAACTTCGGCCGCAATGGGGGCCTCGTCTCGTTCTCGACTCAACCTTAAGAAGATCATAATTCGACTAATTTCAAAGGTCAAATGTTATTTCCGGTTGTATTCTCCGAAAAACTGGGAATTTCCGACGATATGTCAACTGGCTACATGTGATGACCGTCGTCCACGTACAGGCCTAGATCTATCACCATACACCATCATTACTCATTCAGTCAAAAGACGGCAATCGATCGAGATGTTTTATGCGATTGTAATTCATGCACATTTATTTGTTTTGGATTATTATTTGTACGACTATTTGACAACGTATGCTATGTACTGTCTATTCTTAAAGCTAGCTTCGGCTAATGTTAAAGAATAGAAGCCGAATTCGGAATATTTCTTCAGATATAAAAGTACTCAAACATTAATATTGTATATTCTGGCTACATTATCTTGTAGAGAATCACTTATTTTATCTCATACTACTAATTTTTTCCGAGTTGACACATTTTTTTTCCTATACCGTAAGGCTAAATGAGCTATCTCTTCACGCGTTAAAAGGAAAAACTTATTACTTATGAAATAGTTTGACATTTTAAAAACGCTATATTATAGACAATTGGATGAGTTACAATGTCACACATTTTTATAAAAATTGAGGCATTTTTTCTGTCCGAAAATGTGCTCCGCGTCAAGTTCACGCTCTCGTACATATGGCGAAAAGAGCCTCAAAGGCCGTAGGTGGGGCTTACATTTGTGCAAGGGCCCAGGACCTACTTTTTCGTAGGGGCCCAAGGCCTGAAGAAGTCTTAAGACGTACCTGTATAACAGGCAGTTCTGCTTAACGCCTTAAGTTCCGATTTTATTATTTTTGTGTGTGTTAAAAGTGCGCGTTATACACCGGATTTCACGGCACAATTATTAAAAATATTTAAAAAAAATTGTAATGCCTTTTCTTATACTGCACTGCACATATATATTAATAAACAGCATATTTCGTATAAGAAGTACCATTTAGAAGGGGAAAAAAAGGGGGTCAATGGCCTCAACAAGTCTTAAGACGTCCCAGGAAGGACCGCGTAGTTTTGAACTGCGGTCAAGTGATGACACCTAACCTGGCACCTCAAACTTTCAAATAATGCCAACGTGGGAATTTTGGAACTTGGACAGATTTATCGTGCATCAACCCGTTTACACGGAGGGTCTTAAATGATACTAGGACTCGTACCTACAGCTCGACGGAAACAGTGCCGGTCACGAGTACACGACCATTATCACCAACTGATCTTAATCACCTTTTACCCTGTACCACTAAAGACCCGCCGTGTAGGACAGCGATGCACGTTAAATCTGTCGAGGGCTGAAACGTCCTCCCGTTGGTGTGGTGTGGTAGTTAGGAGAGGGGGGTGCCAGCTCAGGTGTCGTCCACGTCACTTGACCATGGTTCAAAATTACGTGGTCCGTCGCCAAAAGCCCTCGTGTAGCTGAACAGTGCGACGTTAATATTCAATCAATCAATCTTAATCACCTTTTGTGTGGGAGCGCGATTCTCATTTAGAAATTATTAATATTCCTGAAAGATTCTGGTTTCTTTTGAAAATGCTACTTATTGTTGTCACTGACAAAATTAATGAGGCTGAGCTTATTTCTTAAAAGAAAAAAAAATGTTAACATATTATTCATATACAGCAAGGACGTCAAACTTAAAGGCTAACTTGGGCCAAAAAAACATTAACTCTAGGTGAGCCGCAAGAAAAAAAAATATCTATATCAATATCTACAGAAACTTAAGTTTAATTCAAACAATATACATTGTAATAAACATAAATAAATGAACAAGAAAAATTTAGTGTTTACGTTCTGACACTTGACATCTCTTCACTGCTACTATCTTTCCCATTCCGCGAGAAATTTTGATATTTTATTATATATTATTGTGTGCCGATATACTGATGAGGCCGCAAAAACGTTCGTTGTGGGCCGCGAGTTTGACATTCCTGGTGTACAGCAAGGATGTTTAACTCGAAGTCTAACTTGGACCAAACAAACACTAACTCTAGATAGGCTGCAAAAAAAAAGTTAATATTCATATTAACGTACACTGCCGGCCACCGTAAAGGCAACACCTTGAAGGAAGCATGCGAATAACATGAAATTTACAACATGCATTAGCGGAGGCGAGATATGCAAATGATTAGAATTTCAACCTGTGGCGCCACATCAAAACTCTATTTAAGGCTTGGAGATTTCGACGATTTCAAGTTCGGCAATTGTGTTTTTCTTGTGGTTTTTTTCAAAAAACGATTAGTTACGTCTCGTAGAAAACAGCCATCAGCTTTTTATCAAATATCCGAGTTCGACAGATTAATGATAGTGGCCTACCGAGAGATTGTGGATTATCTTTCAGGGAAATCGGTAGTCGTGTTGGACGAAACCAAACAACTGTAATGCGGATATGTGACCGTTGGATGCAGGAGGGTACGACGGACCGACGTGATCGATCGCATCAACCGCAGTGCGCTACTTCACGTGAGGACAGGTGAATTGTGCGCATGGCAGTGACGGATCGCTCAGTCACATCACGAACCGTAGCACAGCACATTGAGTCTGTAACGCATCATTCAGCGTCTGCGCGTACCATTCGACGCCGTTTACAGCAGAGTGATCTGTCCGCAAGACGCTCATTGCTTGGTCTACCCTTGACGTAGAACCACAGACGTCTCCGCCGCCAATGGTGCGATGAAAGGAGGATGTGGGCGGCAGAATGGAATGTGTGAGCCAGTTCTCCTTCCTTACCTTCAGGGCTTGGCCACAACCCTATTTCAACAGGATAATGCGCGACCACACGTGGCACGCATTGTCCAAAGGTTCTTCGTCAATCACCAGATTGAATTGCTTCCCTGGCCGGCTCGCTCTCTGGATCTTTCGCCGATAGAAAACATGTGGTCCATGGTTGCTGAATGATTGACCCAGATTACACCCCCAGCTGCCACACTAGATCAATTTTGGCAACGTGTGGAAACTGCTTGGTCACAAGAACACATCCTAAGTCTCTTTGAATCAATGCCGGGGTGTGTGGCAGCGGTGATCTCCAACAATGGCGGCTACTCTGGCTACTGATTCTGGCAGGAACCCCACTTCACAGAAGTCTATAAATTTAATCATTTGATACTTGGTCAACATGTTATCTACAAAATAAATTTTGTTGTGCTGTTTCTTGTCTTTCTTTTTCTTGCATTTACGGTGGCCAGCAGTGTATTTACCTTATTGTGGTGCATTCAAAATAAATGTACGCATTTTGTTTAATAATAGCAGAAAAAAAGAATATAATTAAAAAACGTTAGCGAATTATATATATATACCTATCTTAGTTTTGTTCTCTCTAAGTTGGTTTATTATTTTATTATATATTATTGTGTGCCAATATATTTGCGGGGCCGCGAAATCGACCCCTTGAAGTGCAGTATATGCTTTTGTGATAATTCTCTCAAAGACGTTCGTCGCAGAATATGTTTGACTTATATATATATATTACAACATAAGCAATTGCTATCTAATGTAAAGTTTTCCAGAAAAAAATATATATGGCCATATTTTATTTATGAAACCTTCATGCAAATGTTTCAAAGTTAGTTTCTTAAGGAATATTTTGAAATAAGGGCCTTTTTTTCTGTGTTTTTCTTCAAGGTCTCATCACATTTTCCTAAGCGTATGCGAATCGTAATTTAAGATACGCTGCTTTGAACGACGTACTCGCCCGGCCTATCGAGTGGAATTTATTACAGATTTGTGTGAATAGAATATATGGAAATTTTTGTTTTTCATTATTGTCATTTAATGCTTGAGAAATTTTTGCTATAATAAGAATAAAAAAAGGGAAATGGTAATAAATGTAGGGTTAGGAAAGTTTTGAAATGTTGATTTTCAGTAGTGTTGCGAAAATCCATTGATAGATCTTAGATGTAGCGCGAACTTTTTTTACAGAGATTTACCAAATTTTTGTAAACAAATCTTAAGCACAACGAACGTATGTTAAAAATTGTACCTCTTATAACTTGATTTCTCAAGTTTATTTCAAGTAATTGTAAAAATAATGTAATAAGTCATATTACCAGCTTAATTAATACGTGTTGATTATTTATAATGTTAGTTCCAACTTAGACTGTTAATTTTCATTTAATTATTTAGTTTTGATGTCACAATTTATTAGTATATGTATAAATAAATTCACTGCAAAAATATGTTTATCATAGTTTAAATATGTGCAGAAATATAAAGCATTCTTTTTTTTTCAAATGTTCCCTGGGGATGAACAAAAATGCTAGAATATTAGCTCTCGATTAAAAATTATTTGTTCTAATTAAAAAATACCGTAAAACTATATATATTTGTGATTTTTCCCCCTGATCCCTTTGTGAAATGTTTGTGTGTTTACATTTCATATAATTCACATTTAGTCATTTCATTATCCAGCCACTGGGCTGATTTGTTGTGGTTGCTTCAAAGGGCTTTTAAGTGTTTTCCTCTCATTAGTGCTATTATAATTCATTTTCGATATTTTCGCTTGCTGTGTTGTATTAATTTCATTTAAACTAATAAATTATACACTTGATGTTTTTCAAACTGTGGTATGCATCTCACTTTGATGTGTGAAGTATCTCTAGGAAATATTATGGGTACAAAATTGATTTTTAACGAAAGAGTAACTCAGAAAATTATTAGAAACGATTCCCCCCAAACAGGTACATGAACATTCTGCAATCAAATGCAGTAAACCCAATAATTTATTTGCATAGAAACTGTGATGAAAATAACGTCACTCTTTTTTAATTACAAAAATGGCAGCCATTCTACCATAAACTTCGTGACAAATGATGCCGGAAAGACATGCCTTAGAATAGCGTGTGTTTGCATTTAGGAAACTATCACATTAGTTGTGTGTACTCTCTTTGTCATGGGGGAGGGAGGGTTTTTATTCTAAAAAACACAGTGTAAAGTACCGAGAGGTAATCTTTATGGTAAAAATTAAAAATTTTTTGGTCTATGGAGAAAGGGTGAACGCCCTTGTGTGCGCCATTGTATTACTTTACACAACTACTTTCTTTATGTAAGGTAATTCGAGGGAAGACGCCGCAATTAAGGATTTTTCGATTAGTACATTGAAAATTGAAATTACAAGACCATGAAAAAATTACATCTTATTTTTTAATATTTAATTGGTTATGCATGCAAGTTAATTTTCTTCTTAGTATGAAAATAAATAAGAAATTTAATGTTAAAGAAATTTATTTAATTGTGTGGCTTCCAGTTCTTTAATTGTGCAACCAGTCATGGAGTAAGATGCAACACCACAGTGAATAAAAAAATAAGGTAAACATTACAAAATTAAATGTGAAGTAACAATAACTATAGAAAAACAAAAACAAAAAAATTCTTTTGTAATTAGCTTGCTAAAAAAGAATTTTCCTGCAGAACGGTCCACAGCAGGTTGAAGTAGTAGTCGACTTCAGCCCTGCACATCCTCGTCCTATGGAGATCCCCTGTGTCATCCTCACAGCCTAATTATTTATTATAGTTATATTTTATGGGATAATATACAGTGTTATAAAATGAAAAAAAATTTAAGTTTATTTCATTTATTTCTGAACCATGTGGCTTCTTCTCACAAGTATAGAGGGCAAATGCCACACAAGCTTATTTCCTTATTGCTGCTGTGTTATGGTCGTTTCTACATGCATCGTATGTATAACATTATTCGTAACTCACTTAGATCATTAATATCTTATTTAAAACAGCAAGTACGTTTATAGACTTTGAATATGAGGAACGAAATATTATAAAAGTTATACTCACCACTTAAAATGTTTAAAAGATCGAAAAATAAAGCCGATTAAATACGATTAATTCAGATAAAATGCACAAGCCACTCTCAATGTCGGTTGGTTGATTGATTGATTGAATATTAACGTCGCACTGTTCAGCTACACGAGGGCTTTTGGCGACGGACCACGTAATTTTGAACCATGGTCAAGTGACGTGGACGACACCTGAGCTGGCACACCCCTCTCCTAACTACCACACCACACCAACGGGAGGACGTTTCAGCTCTCGACAGATTTAACGTGCATCGCTGCCCTACACGGCGGGTCTTTAGTGGTACAGGGTTCGAACCCGTGACAAAGCAAGCCACGGTCCGATACCTATACCACTCGGCTACCGCGGCCACACTCTCAATGTCGGACCAGACTCTTCACACAAGTGGCTCAAAATTGCCATCTATCGACGAATAAAAGTACTATTAACAAACTGGCATCTTCCCCCGAATTACCTTACATAGTTTTTGTTATGATTAAAAAATTAACAATAATTTGAAGACTTCGAATACGTCAGAAGATTACTTTATTTCGATATCGTTTAATGTTCCCCTAATCGATAAAATTACACATCAGTGAATAAATCATATCGTATTCGAAATTTCTTAACCACAAATGATAACTTTCAACACAGAATAATCGAAAGAAAATACCGTAAAGTCCGGCGTATAACGCGCACTTTTAACACATAAAAAACACACACACGCGTTATACGCCGGGTATAAAAATGAAAGCTTTAAGAATAAAACACAAAAGAGAGAGAGAGATAAGCATAAAAGAATAGACTACTACATAGATCGAAATACTGTTTATTTAAAAGAAATAATAAACCTAATGAGCTTATAGAAGGCTATGTACTTCTAGAAATACACTTTTATCAAAGCCTGGGATAATATCTACAATAAAGACTTCAAACCATAAGGTTCCTACGTAAAAAAGAGGGTGCGCATTATATGCCGGATTTTACGTTATCTGAAAAATTACCTCATCGATCTTACTTTTGAATTAAAAACATTGGTTTTTTTCAAACATGACCAAATGTTTCAAGGTGTTGTAATTGCTACCGTGTAACAAAATGTTTAATAGCGCCTACAGTTGAACGAAATAATTTTTGGAACAAAATTCCATCCAACAATTATCACGCGATTTATTTTTATTCGAAAAGTTATTTTTGGCGTATGTTCTTAACTTTCAGGCATGATTCTCGGTTATTAAGAAAGACGTTCTGCGGGGCAAAATAGAAACACCAGTTGCAGGAAACTCGTGGCTTCAGGTACAAAATATACACAAAAGTTGGCTGCTTTCGGTTTTGGGTTCGAGTCATCCCATGGGCACAGAGCCATTGACAGTTCTCGGTCGTCCTTTGTCTCCTGGCGCTAAATATAAATGCCTCTCTTACACTGGAGCTGTGAAATAAGTCTGGAGTTATGAAAACCAATGCCATTTGGCTGATCAACCATTCCATTTCGCCATGGAACACATGTTTCCTGGAGATTCAATAACGGAAGTGACTTGTTGAGCCTTCATTGACTCAATCGTGTAAAAAAAAATGATGCTGTCGTTTTGTCAAAACGCATTGAGGAAACGTTTCGTGTACTTTTTCACGGGAAAGTTACATTTTTTCGTTTCTTTGGTAGATATGCTGTTAAGTAGATATGCTGTTAAGTAGATAGGCTGTTTGTTAGATAAGCTGACCGATTACGTTCGGAACCGTGATTTTAAAAAAGTGCGTAAATGGATAATTTTCATGATATTTAGTGTCACTAAGATTAGAATACATGCATAAAATTGTTTTAAAGACATTTTGACAAAAAAAATTATTTAAATATAATATTTTGGCAAAAAATTAATTTAGAATAATCTTTTTCCCAAATGTTCTCCTTTTGTGAAAAATGGTTCTATTATAATAATATTATGTCTGCATATAGCTCAGACCTCTCTATGGAGGCTCAAGTAGAATTTTTGAAAAATTCACATTATTTTCAGAGTTACCACCAATTGAAATAATTATCGGCGTTTTTTTTCTTAAAATTTCTCCCCTCTGTTGTCGTATAAAAAAGGATAAACCCACTTCTAAGTTATATATTTAAAAAATTCTAGTTGAGCCTCTGTACAGAGGTCTGAGCTATATGCATGCAAAATATTATTATAATAGAACAATTTTTCACAAAAGGAAAACATCTGGAAAAAAAGATTATTCTTAGTTAATTTTTTGCCAAAATATTATATGTAAATAAATTTTTTTTAAATGTCCTTAAAACAATTTTATGCATGTATTCTAATCTAAGTGACATTAAATATCGTGAAAATTATCCATTTATGCGCTTTTGCAAAATCACGTTTCCGAACGTAGTCGGATACCTTAAGCAGAATTCGTTGAAAAATCATTAAGGTAATGCAGTTTCTGAAAATCGAAACTGTTACTGAATGGTATTCTTTTTATTGTGATGTCAATTCCTATTCTGAATTTGACTTGTAAAAATACTTTCGTATTTAGATATAGGTACATCTAATATTTTTCTTATTTTAGGTATAAGTACATCTTGTTATACATTTTATTGTACATGAGAGTTTAAGCTCTTGGTTAGCACTATTGTACTCTGGAAAATACTTTTAAAATATCCATTGTTTTTAATGTATGTTATTGTAATGCTGTAAGATATCTAAAAAAAGTGAGAGATTTTCACTCTTCCAATGGCAATGATTATACCTCTAAAAAAAGTTCAGTAAAATCCGGCGTATGAGGCGCATCTATTACTATTTTACGATGAAACCTGCAATGTACGTTCGCTATACTCTTATGGTTTTAACTCTTTTATCAGAGATATTATTCTAAGTTTTAAAGAAGAAAAAAAATGTACTTTTTTAGAAATACAACCATTCAGTTCATAAGGCATGCTATTTCTTTTAAATAAACAGTATTTCGATCTGTGTAGAAAACTTAACTTTTCGTATGCTCTTAAGGCTGTTGATTAAAAATATAAGAACTTTAAGAATTTTGTATTAAATTTCATTAAGGTCTTGTGAATATTTTTTGTCTCATTGATTTTTGTTTAACACACGCATATATATGTATCTATGTAATTAAAATGTACTTTAATACACTCAATTTTGCTGAATAAATGTTTTTTTTGCAATATCTTTTAACACAAAATTCTTTTAACACACACACACACACAAACATCGTGAAACGATTTCATGTTAAAGGATTTTCCCTGTATATGGAAAAAAAGTATACATAGATAAACATCTATATATATATATATATATATATATATATATATATATATATATATATATATGAAATACTTCTGTAATAATTCTGTTGAGTGGTAAAAATAATTGTAAGACGTGGTGAGGGGATGTTATTACTGTAGTGAACCAAAGAAAGGGCGTGGCCGGTGGTGTGATTTACCTGTGTTACGTGGCGAGTGGTCGAGTATTGTATTATCGATGAGGCACTCAGGTAAATCAATAATCCAGTTTATTCGCATCTGGAAACACATAGAGATCAAGTAGGGATGGCATTACACATAACAAGAAGCAAACATCATGGCACAAACATAGACAAAGACAAACACAGAACGCGCGGCAGCCAGCTGATTACATGATGAAGTCAAGGAGACAAAAGAGGGTGATTACACAAGATTTTTGCTTTTATACCGGCAGTGCAAGCGCGTGATTATTGCGTAATAATAGTTATGATTGGATGGAATGGGGGGACAGGGATTTCAGATTAGCCGATTAGGATTAAGATTACAGTGTTATTTTTAAGCCAAAGAATTAAAGTTTGTTTAAATATTAGTACAAAGAGTTAATACAAAGGATACTAGAGGGAATTATTACACACACACACACACATATATATATATATATATATATATATATATATATATATATATACTGTATCTGTATTATGCATCTACAGCAAGTCCATTATTATTTCTTCATTTATCAATATTTATACGATGTTTATCATACACAAAATTGGGTAAAAAAGGAATTTCTCTTAATGGTAGTACGAGTATTAAAAGTAATAGTTAGTAGTGTAGTGAAACTTTTTTTTCTCAGTGGAAGAGCGCAATAAATATATTATTTATTCCCAGTAGCCTGTCGCTTATTAAGCATTATTATTAGTTTTCTTTGTGAAACGCGGGTAAATAAAAGTGGAAAATATGATGATGAAATATCGTCATTTAACCGTACGAGAGACTGCTGAACAGGTTGAGATCAGTACAGGCTCTTTACAATCAATTTTGTGTAATCATAGAAAAATTTGTTTCCAAGCTTTTGTCGGCGGAACAGAAAAACTCAAACTTGCAATTGGACAGGACCAACTGGATATCAACGGTGAACCTGACAACTTCTTGCTGTTCCAGAAAATGAAAATGCCATTGAAAGAATCTCGATTTCAGGGTAGAGATGAAATAAGGCAGAAGGTGACGGCGGTGTTGAACATCATTTCGAGAGAAATGAGTTGGAATGAAGGTGCAAGGGGGTTATTTGATTAGGATCCCAATCTCCAAAAGTAACTAAGGTATTTTTTTTTGGGGGCAAAAATTGGATACATTTGGAGCAGATCTTTTAAGTATTTTACACATGCGTAGTTACTTATAATTCTATATTTCGCAAAACGAAACTTTCTTATAATCAAATTATATATTACTTCTTAAAAAATGTTCAGTGCTTTTACTTAAGAAAAGAAATGTGCTTATCTCTTAAGTTAATATATCCATTTTTGATAGTGTAATATTAAGTATAAGTTTAAGGTCACGCATTTCTGTTGTGATTTGTAACTCGCAGTTTTGTTCAATTGTTATAATTTCCGTTTATGATTCATCATGTAACCACAAAGCTTCGTTTAAGCCCCTTTAATTAAGCTACGTGGGAGTAAACCGTTATTACATTAATACTGTAAGATCATTTCGAATAAATGACCTGTAACTTATAATTATTACCTCCTACACGAAGCGAATCATTGCTTGCACATTGTTTGGTCGAATACAAATGAAGTACAACCAATATATACATAGAGAGAGAGAGATTCTCTCTCTATAAAGGGTATATAACTATTACACGAATCTTATCTAGATTCGATCATTTTCCCTGAGATTATATTTAGAGTGAGAGAATAGGAATATAAAGGCGATACATCCGATCGAATATTTCCCTGCGATTGCAATCGAATGCTTCGCTATATTTTGATACAAGGCCAAATCAAGACTAGCTACGCCAGTGCTCGCTGTTCTGAATAACAGCGAAAAGTAGAAAAAAAATCAGAGTTTAAAAAAAACTAAAAAAAAAAGTCACTTTTATGGTTAATCGAAATAAAAAGTAAAAAAATAGTTCTTAATATAAGAATAAAATGATTTACGAGAAAATTAATGTCATTGGGGGGTAAAAGCATGGGGTGCTCGATATCAATAGTTATAATTTCTTACTAGTTCTATTCCGAAATGCTGAGTTATTGTAAAAATTTAGTTCAAAGCACCCCACGCTTTTGACACGATGGCACTAATTTTCTTGAATCATTTTATTCTTATATTAAGAATTATTTTTTTTTTTACTTTTGAATTCGATTCTCCATAAAAGCGCGTTTTTTGTTTTTCTTTAAAACTATAACTTATTTTCATTTTTTAGTTCGCTCTACTATAAAAGAGTGTTTTTTTAGTTTTTTAAACTATCATTTATTCTTACACTTTTTTTAAAAAAATTTTGTCCGGTGACCGAAAACGTTTGCCCATCCCTGAGTTAAAACAAATTTTTTTCGCATGCACAAGTCTTTTTTTTTTTAATTTACATTTTCAGAAAGACTGGATAATGGCTTATATTATGATAAGAAATTACTGACGCAAAAAAATGTTTTCGCTTTTAGGGTTACTCTTAATCTTTTAGTCACCAAATCTTAAAATGGGATCTGGAATTAGTCACCAGACCTGGAAATGGTAAATAGAATTAGTTGCCAAATCTGGCAACGGTACATGGAATTAGTCGCCAACTCTGGCAATGGTACAATGGTAAATTTCGAATTAATCTGACCTTTTAAAGTGAGTGAAAATCTAGTTCAAATATTCCGTTACATACTAGTGAAACTTTTAAAAGCGTGTTAAAAAACCCATCACCCAATTACTTTTAACCGAAGAATAATCGATATAATAATTAAATTTAATTTTGGTTTTAATATTTGTCTATAGCTCCCGCGCAATACCCCCTTCCTTAGGGGTTGGAATTTCTCAAAACCCATTTTTAGCATATTTGTACTTAGCAGAAGAAACTTGCCTGTAGAATTTTCAAATCTAAAGGTCTGATAGTTCCTGAGATTTCGTGATGAGTGGGTGAGTATATAAATAACGTCTCTTCAAGGTCATTTCCCTGGTGAAAGTAAGGGATTTTATCAAATACCCGAACTATTTTAGTGAAATGATGAAATGAACTAGTCAGGATTTGCATTGGCAAAATGCAGTCCAGGGGAGGCACCTGGGGGGGTCGAGTACTTGCACTTCCTAACCAAGCAGGCAGTACTATCGATCCCCCAAATATCAACCCCATATCTTTAAAAAAATGGCTCCATAGGATTAACATTGGGATTGATATTTTAGTGTGTATTCACTTCCCTGCCTAAAGCAGGTCATCATTAGTAAAGAAACTATGGGGGGGAGGAGACCGTCCCTTTTCACGAAATCACTCCCACAAATATCCAGCAACCTAGAGGAAAGATGTTACACATAAAAAAATACCAGCCTTTTTTTTCTTATTATTTGTTAATTAGATTAGAAAAAATATAATTTGTATTTCATTGACTATTTTTGTGTTACATCCACGTTTAATATAATGCACCATATTTGTTAAATAAACACTTTTAGACTCTTGACAATATTATTTCATCATTTCACTGAAACAGATCAGGTATTTTTATTGTTCAAATCCCTTACTTTCATCAGGGAAATGACCTTGAAGAGACATTATTTGAACATCTTCCGTCAATTGATCATATCCTTAGGGATTTGATCAAATTCCTAATTCTATCGTTTCTCTGCGACATACAGATAAAGAATATTTTTCTACCTTTATATTGATGCGAAGCATTATCGCGTTATTATTGGTTAAAGCAACCCACAGGTTCGGTATTCGTAAATCGCATCATGGCCAACGTTAGGTAAAATAAAGTTTTCTTAATTAACGACTCTTTACGTTTAAGATACAGTTAAATTTATTGATGCACAAGTAAAAATTTAGGTTTTACAAAAAAATTTAATGAAAGAAACTTAGCTTTGAGGAGAGGAGTGCATGGTGTCACTGGGCAGTCCCAGTGGCGATTTTAGCTATGCTTGGTTACGTCTGAGTGCTGTAATTTTGGGAGAGAGCCTTGCTGAAAATTCGGGTGCGTTTCCTTTTATTCTGAACCCCATCACTCCTAAATCCTGGAGCCGGACTATTTGCCGTCCCTTGAATTTCGCATCTGATTGGACACACTCCGCCGCGCAAATCTACAAGTCGTGAAATTTATGCGTTCACTGAATTCAGAAAAGCATGGGAATACTTTGACACTCCCCACCGAAGGAATTTCAATAAATATAGATAAAGAATCTCAAAAAATTATCCAAAATAAGCTTAGATAAAAGTAATTTTCATAATAATTGTTAGGTTATCATTTTAGCCATGTGGTCAACAAGTCATTTCTGCATGACTCAGTTTTTTTAGGGGGGCAAGCTTGATAGAGAAAATGTACCAAATAGATTTGATATTTTCGGAATTCCTCATTGTTGCTTTGCGTTCAATTAATGTCTTTAAGTCTTTCTTGTCGCCCAACCGGTATAATGGTTAGAGGCTCTGACTGCGGTACCGAAGGGACTGGGTTCGAATCCCGGAGAAGACATGGATGTTTGTAAATGTATAGCACCTTTGCGGCATGGGGTTACTTTAAATAGCCGTCGAGCCGCAAGTCCTCTCGTGAGGTTGGGGGAAGGGGAGGAGAGGTGGGAAGCCCTGACCACCCCCATGGTGTTCTCCCTCAAAATTGGAGTGAAACCGAGCTAAATCGTACCCGTATAGTGCTCAAAGCTACGGATAACGACAGGCGTCACTTAGCCCTTTGCCATAATGAATTTCGTGGGCCTTGATCTGGCCTTTGCCGATCAGGTGGCATTGGTAACAACAAGTCTTTCTATCATTATATTGAAAAAAGTCGAACATGCTTTCTGCTGAACTTTTTTTGTTAAAATCCAGAAATATTTTTACTATATATTAAAAACAGCTTCATTTTTAGAATTAGTCGCTTCTAACATATTTTATAAAAATTGCTTAAAATTTAAAACGTCAGATATCACAGAAATCTCGAAAATCTTAAAAACATAACATACAGCTTAAATGTAATTTAGAACACTTATTGTTTTTTTTAACCTCGAACTTCAATGCAGAAGTATTTATTAAACCCTAATGGAAGTACATTTAAATTGCAAATGTAAGTTTTTCATTAAATCATTTTATTGATTCGATTGGATCTTTGTCCTTCTCTGCGTTTTTTTTTACGGTTATAGATTCCATTTATAGGTACAAGGCCACTTGGAAATTTCCGTATTTTTAAAGGGACGAAAAAAGAGATGCGTAGAACCTTTCTTTATAAACTCAATTTAAAAGAAATTATCTTTTGCGCAACCTTTTATTGAACTTCCTTTTTAGTTTTTGAGCTGATATAAATAATTATTACGAAATTAATGAACTAAAACTATTTTCGATCTTGCTCAAGAATGTTGGAAAATATTTTACGATTACGTCAACTTATAACTCAGTTCTTATTCTTATCTGAAGGTCACACTGTACGTTTTTAGAGGAAGCATGCGTCAATAATTGATTTTTATACGAGTTGAGTTTTAAAAAAGTATATTTTGTGATGGAGAATCTGTTCTCATTTTAGATATTTGTGCATCGTGTTTTCTATATATTCTCCAGGTCACATTCAAATGTATTAAAAAAAATACTTCTGAGAAATAAATAATGCGTCTTACTGTTGAAAACACAAAGAACTTAAATTTCATGCGTTGAAAAGGTTATATTTTAAAGGAATCCTTGATCAGAGATCTGCAACCTTGTAGCAGTGGTGTTTCAAACCAGTCTACCAATATGATTTTAGGTGCCAAGCAGTAGGAAATATTTCAAACAATTCGATTTCAGAGGCAGTACATGCAGAGTTAGGGCATAGTGGTCAAAAATACAGATTTAGTTTTATTATATATTAATTTTGCATTATTTAAAGATATTTAATAACATAAAAAGAGGCAAGATAAAATATAACAATTCCCTTCAAGATAAACAAAAAATTAAAATTGTATATATAGTATGTATCATGTACCTTTTAAGAGTATTTATTAAAATAAGAAATAAACAACACATAAAAAGTAAGTATTTTAATGCGAACTTTGACCTTGCGCCACTGTACTTCACATAGCAGTATGAAAGACTTGATACTACTATTAAAGGTAACTTTTAATTTGACACGATTCTGAACGTTCAATTGTGAAGCAACTTCTTTGCAGTCTTTGAATGTGTTTTTCATGAGAAAAAACTTGTTTACATAGATATGTAGAACCAGTAACGTACACATACTTCTCTCAGAACAGGGATTTAAACACATGGATAAAAGCGCCGAGGGTTAATCTCTACGGTAAAAATTAAAAATTTGTTAGTCTTTGGGGGAGAGCTTGAAGAACTCAAACCCTCTCCCCGCCTCTTGTGGAGGCCACTCTGTAAAACAGTGTTTCTCAAACTGTGGGGCGCGCCCCCCTTGGGGGCGCGATACACCTACAAGGGGGGCGCGAGAATATCGAAAATAAAAGTTTCAAAAAAATTTATTTACTAGAATGAAGAAAAAACCAAAAAATTTCTGACATAATAAAAAATATACACATTTACACGGAAATAATATATATATATATATTATCTGCGATTTTACATGATCAAAAATAAAAAGCTTTTACTTCAAAACCTCATTTTTTAGCTATCTTTGATACTATAACCAAATAAAAAAACGTTTTATTCGATTTGCTGTAATCCCATGGTGAGAAATTTTTTTATTACGTTTCCTTTTCAAAGCGAAAATGCTACTCTTTTAGAGGAAAGACAAAATCCAGAGCCATAATCAAAAAACATTTTATGAAGATAAAAAGTTCATCACTGTTATATATTATTGCCATCAGCTGTAGGCAGCAGAATGTATTTGCTGCGGTTTGACCTTCGAGCTTGTACGGTTAGTTACGTTCCTGCTCTTATGTATTTGTTTTTTCATTTAGGGAAGTTTGAAGGATTACTAAGCCAAGCATAATGAAAAACGTTTTACATAATTTTTTTAGAACATCCATATCGTAATAAATACACTTTTAATCCGGGAGCGGTCACGTCGAGCACACAGTGCACGAAATCGGTAATTCTGGCAAAATTGTTTAATTGTTACCAATGGCCCTGACACTATCCTCCTGTTTGACAATCTTCACGTGAACTAAAATATATTCGTCACATATCTCCCTCTTTTTTGGGAGTGACAGACGTTTTTTTTATGATCTTTAGGTACTTGTTTTGTCTGAGTTCCCGGTGTGATAACTTTTTTTCCGAAATGTTTTCTATGTCCTTGAAAGTAGGTGAGTATATTTTCTGTTTATGAAATTATTCACTGGAATTACGATATTTATTGTGTACTATAAAAATAATTATAAAAAAAAGGATTGGGGTGACTCAAATAACCCCGATCGACCATTAGTATCGAGGGGTGCCTGCTCCAGGGTTAAAAAACATGTTGAAGTCTTTTCACTTTAAATATTAAAAATAATACAATTATTCTTCATCAGAATTTTTTTTATTGTTCATTATTCAACATCAATTCTAAATGCTAATTCTTTGAGACTTAAAATTACAGTTCGCTTAAAACTAATTATAATTTGAGCAATCCTTTTAAAAAAATCATTTTACATTCTTGTAAACATTGTCGCACACTTGGCTTTATTCTCCTTACAACTAAGCGATTATATCAATAATGTTTAATTTTCTTATAAATGAACTCGGGCAAAGAGCGGGTCCTTCAGTCGGTAATTCCATGGGCTTGTCTTACAGAGCAAAGTTTTTCAAAGGAATGCTTATATGATTAGAAATTGACCCTCTGAGTTCTTTTTCTACATTTAGCTGATATCTATATTTTGTCTTCTAAGCAACCACCGCATTTTGCAATATGTTCCAATTTAAAAATCAGAGAAAGGAAAAATAACATAATAATTATCCTATCACTTAATTTTTTTTTTTTTTTTACGCAAAAGTAACATGTACGAAATTTAATACTCTTGTCATGAATTTGTACGGATTATAATAAAGATTTTTGCTTTAGCGTCAAAGTGCCTTATTATTGCATTCAGTACGTTATTAATGTATAAGGGGGGCGCACCAGTAGTGAAAGTTTGAGAAGCACTGCTGTAAAACCAAAAGCGGCAAGCAGATTACATGCAATTTTTTTCAAACAATTAAATCTCTAACTATACATCCAACTCCAACGTCTAACAACTAACATCTCTAACTCCAACATCGTTAGAGTTATCTTTCAGGTATTTACGTAACTCCGTAAATGTTGCTTTCCATAATTCTGAACATGTCTATTCAATAAGCGCTGGATTTAAAAATTTGTGTTGAGTGCCACGAATTGTGCCTTTGATGTGGTCGCAAGATAACGGAATCGTAGCCGGCGTGTCATGAGTTCGAACCTAGTACCGCTGAAGACCCGCCGTGTAGGGGGCGATGCACGTTAAATCTGTCGATGCTCAACGTCCTCCGCTGTATGTGGTGTGGAAGTTAGGCGAGGTGGGTGCCAGCTCAGGTGTCATCCTCGTCACTTGACAATGGTTCAAAGGCAAGAGGTCCGTCACCAAAATCCCTCGAGTAACTGAATTGTGCGACGTTAATATTATCTCACTCACTTACTTGAGAATCGTACAACTTGCCAAATCTGTCACGCGTGCTATAGATTGCCGACACGTTTTAGACTGTGTCGGCAACTGGCCTCTCCCTCTTTGAAAAGATAATATTTGTTCCGAAGGAAATATGTACTATATTTCATCTCCTACATTATAATTAAGCTGGATTTATTTGTCTCCTAATATATCCTTATTGAAATAATTCCCTTTTAAGTTTTAAGGACTCAGTATAATAAACAGAAGTATATATATGTGTGTGTTACATGAACTTATTTTAATATTGGTTTATTTCTTCACTCTGCCAATTTTTTTCCATGTTAAGATCCTGATCTTTAACATTCAAAGACGAAGACAATTTTAAATATATACTTTGACCTCGGGTCTTTGATCTCTACTCAGTGTGTCATGGATGACCTCTTGTGTAATTCTAATCTTAATGCTCTCTAATCAAACCAATCAATCTTTTTTATAATAGTTATTGAAAAGGGATGAACTATACTTCGTATTTTTTATTGATAAGTAAATAAGTATATATTCAACTTCTGTCGAAATACAGATAGATAATACTTTAACATAAACATTTTTTTAAAACTGTTGCTTTAAACTGTATGTGTTTGCATTTCACTGCTTCAAAAAATAGATTTCCGTGAATATTTATTT
Organism: Trichonephila clavipes; assembly: GCA_019973935.1. Lineage (NCBI taxonomy): Eukaryota > Metazoa > Arthropoda > Arachnida > Araneae > Nephilidae > Trichonephila > Trichonephila clavipes. The sequence goes on from BMAU01017256.1 coordinate 330,211, forward strand.
TTGTCTGACATTGAGGTTTCATTTAAAGCGGCTGATTCGGCTTGTAATTTAGAACTATACTCAGATGACGCGCGTGAAGTCTATTCTATAATGAGCTAAATTCGTGTGACGTCATGATCACATGATAACTACCAACACGTATTTCCAGCCAGTCAGTTCATAAATTTATGTGACGTCATAGTCACATAACTGCAAACACGTGTTTCCAGTCAATGAGCTCATGCGCTTCACTGTGGCCCCCTTTTTACTTTTTTGCAGAATTCTTTGAAAAGCACATATTTATCAACAATTTTATAATGCACTTGATTCAAAAATATATTTGTAATATAATTTTTTTAATATTGAAAAGCTTTTTTTGTGAAATATTTGAATACTTGAATACTTTTAACAAAACATCAGATTTGAAATTGTATCTAAATTGTACAAGTAGAACAACAAGTACAAGTCTAATGTGAGTTTTGAATTGATTCGAGAACACACGTGATTACATTTATCACGTGAAAGTCATGAATTTAACCCATTGAATCTTTTGCGCCTTAAGATATCCGACTACGTTCGGAACCGTGATTTTGTAAAAGCGTATAAATGAATAATATTTATGATATTTAGTGTCACTTAGATTAGAAAATGTATATAAAATTGTTTTAAGAATATTATTACAGTAAAAAATTATTTAAGCACGATATTTTGACAAAAAAGGAACATAGAATGACCGATTTTCAAAATATTCCCCTTTTGTGAAAAATGCTTCTATTATAATAATATTTTGCATGTATATAGCTCAGACCTCTGTGCAGAGGCTCAAATACAATTTTTGAAATATATAATTTAGAAGCTTGTTTATATATATATATATATATCCATATATTTTACGGCAACAGAGGGGAGCAATTTTAAGAAAAAAACGCCGATAATTATTTCAATTGGTAGAGTAACTCTGAAAATAATGCGAATTTATGAAAAATACTTGTTCAAACTCTCTGGAGAAGTGCTTACTTTATATAAGGAAAGCATTTTTCTTAAAAGGAGAATGTTTTGAAAAAAAAGTTATTCTAAGTTAATTTTTTGCCAAATTAATGTATTTCTTATTATTTTTTTTGTCAAAATGTCCTTAAAACAATTTTATACATGTATTCTAATCTGAGTGACACTAAATATCATGAAAAGTATCCATTTATGCGATTTTTTAAAATCACAGTTCCGAACGTAGTCGGATACCTTAATTCGTCTTTTATTTTACATTAAACGAAAGAAAACTCAATAGATATGTGATCAAAAATATTCAACGTTTGTGCATAAAAAAATAAAAAATAGTCGTATTCATATATTAGAACAATCTAACACTGATCACCTTTAAAGTAGTCACTTTTCCTGACTTCATCGTATTGTGCATGTCTTTTCTGGCCAGAAATTTGTCCCCTTATTGGTGTATTATTGTGTAGTTGTTTTTCTGATCTTTCTTGTCCTTTGTAATCGCAAAGTTTTGCACAAAATTTAGCTCTGTGTTGTTAAAGTTTTTGTGCCTTTTTGTCTAAAAGGAAAATCTTACATTTGCATTTTTAATCTTAAGAGCACTGTTACGATCATCGGTGGTTCAGTTAATCAGTGGTAGAATGCTTTTATATCAATCAACGCTCATATCATCACAATCATTAGACTCAATTAAATTCAATAAATCATCGAAGACAAGTGTAAGATTAAATAATAAGTTTAATGGAATATAGAGTGCGTCTGCACTCGGTCACGTACAGAAGATCTCTGGTGTACTCTGCCGATACCTGATACGTTCTACGGCAGCGGCTCTTTAACTATAGCCCGCGGACCCCAGGTAGTCTCCAGAACTTTTCTAGATAGCCCGCGGACCCCCGGTTTTCTCAAATGGTTTTCTAAGGGGCCCGCGGACCCCGGTAATCTCAAGCGCTTTTCTAGGGGGCCCGCAGACTCCCGGTGGTCTTCAGAGCCTTTCTAGGAAGCCCGCGGACCCCCGGTGGTCCCCAGAGCTTTTCTAGGGCTCCCGCAGACCCCCGGGGTTTTCAGCGCTTTTCTTAGAGCCCGCGAACCTCCGGTGGTTTTCAGCGTTTTTCTAGGGGGTCCGCGGACCCCGATGGTCTCTAACGCCTTTCTAGGGTGCCCGTGGACCCCCGGTTGTCTTCAGCGCTTTTTTAGGGGGCCCACGGACGCCGGTGGTCTTTAGCGTTTTTCTATGAGGCCCGTGGACCCCTGGTGGTCCTCAGCGTTTTTCTAGGGTGCCCACGGATCCCCGGTGGTCTTCAGCGCCTTTCTAGGGTGTCCGCGGACCCCCGGTAGTCCCCAGCGCTTTTCTAGAAAGCCCGAAGACCCCCGGTGGTCTCCAGCGCCTTTCTAGGGGGCCCGCGGACCCCGAAGGTCCTCAGAGTTTTCTAGGGGGCCCGTGGACTTCCGGTGGTCTTCAGCGCTTTTCTATGGGGCCCGCCGACCCCCGGTGGTCTTCAGCGCCTTTCTAGGGTGCCCGCGGACTCCGAAGGTTCTTTAAGTTTTTCTAGGGGGCCCGCGAAAGTAACTCATTTAATTTTAAGATTTTCGTCTTTTACAGAGATTCACGCAGTTCTCGTAGAAAAATCGAAAGTTGTACCATCCTAGATTAGATCATTAAATTGCTGCCAATGAAAACAACCCCTTCTAGAACATGTATTTCGATCAAGAATATTAATTCAGGTAGGAGTATTCAAAATCTTGGGGTTCTGCCATGTCAGGCTAACACATAAAAGAGGACCGCGGTGAACGAACGATTAAGAAATGCTGTTTTACAGGCGTAATAAAATTTACGCATGCGTATTATGTGCACCAAACTGTCTACCTAGCTTTACTTGTTTCTTTATGATAAACTATTATCGAATACTTATTAAGCCTTTTCGTTAGTGAAACTTATAAAAATTGAGCGAAATTGTTAAAATTAAAACATTTACATTATTTAAACTAGAAAATTTCACTTAGATAATTTAGTTGTAGTTATTTGATATGAAGCCATGTATAAAGTGTAACTTGATATAAATGGAGTTGGGATGGCATTTTCCCCGCTTTCTTTGCAATTAGATTTAAAAAAAAATTCTTGGACACACACAGAATTGTAAATTGGGAAAGAATGAGATATTTTTCGTAGAGAGGAGGCTTATATACAGTGGGTCAAAAAAGTGTTCATACACTTGCAATTTCTTATAAAATTTAATGTTTTTGACTAATAAAAATTAATATATTGCAATTGTAATTTTTTTACGATATCTGCAACTTGTTCTTAATGGAATGACATAATTAATTTTTTAAAAATTTTATAACTGTTTTTTTAAATTAATTATCAAAAAGCTACTAAAAAATTACGCCACAAATGTCTTCGTACACTATTTAGTACTTAGTAGGATATCTTTAAGTGTCCACAACAACTGTTAAGTGTTTTGGTATAGATTTAATTAGTTTTTTGTAATTTCTGAATCGATTTTACTCCATTCTTTTGTGATTATTGTTTTTACTTCACATTTTGTGTTTATTTGTTTTTCCTTTTTTTCACATCAGAATCTGACCAAATATGTTCTATTTGGCTAAATAAAGTGATTGAGGAGGTGTTTTCATAATTTGGGGACAGTTATGGAGACACCAGTGGCGTACAATGAGAGCAGTGCACTTGGCGTCATTACCCTGTTAGAAAATGAAGTCGTCTCCAATATCCGAATTTCGGACGGATAATTTAAAATTTCTCTTTAAAATAATTAAATAGAGCTCATGATTTATATTACCATGAAAAAAATACCAAGTTACTTAATTCTGAGGACAATTTACACCCCCATGCCAGAACCCCTTCACTTCCATGCTGAAGCAAAGAAGGGAAGGATTTCTTGTTCCACACACACATAAATTCATGCGATTAACTATTTATTTTTTCATTTGTGTGTGTGTGTGTGTGTGTGTGTGTGTGTGTGTGTGTGTGCAAGCTATTATAGGCTCATCGGAACCAAAAATGTTGAATTGTCTGCCATCCCAATAAATTTTCTGTTAATTTTGAATTTTCTTAAACTTAATTCCAAGAATGTAGTTGGATCAATAAAACATGGAAGTAGACGTGTTCTTGCGTGGGGGTGTAAATCGGCCACAGAATTAGGTAATTTGGTATTTTTTGTTGATATTGTGAATCATGAGCTCTATTTAAATATTTTAAAGATAAATTTTAAATTATCCGCCCAAAATTTGGATATTGGAAACGACTTCATTTTTAGCAGGATAATAATGCCAAACGCACTGCTCTCAATGTACACCACTGTTGTCTCTATAACTGTCGCCAAATTATGAAAACACCTCCTCAATCACTTTATTTAGCCCAGTAGAACAAATTTGGTGAGATTTTGATGTAAAAAAAAGAAAACACGACGTATAAACGCATAATGTGAAGTAAAAACAATAAACACAGAAGAATGGAGGAAAATCGATGCAGAAATTACAAAAAACTGATTAAATCTATGCTAAGACGTTTAAAAGTTGTTGTGAACACTAAAAGATATCCTACTAAGTATTAAATTAAGAAAGAAATACAATATTTAAAGTTAAGTTGAGATTTTTGTAAAGTGTACGAAGACTTTTGTGGCGTAATTTTTAGTAGCTTTTTGATAATTAATTTTTTTAAAAAATAGTTATACTATTTTTATAAAATCAATTATGTCATTCCATTAAGAACAAGTTACAGATATAAAAAAATTACAATTACAATACATTAATTTTATTAGTCAAAAACATTTAATTTTATAAGAAATTGCAAGTGTACGAACTCTTTTGTGGCCCACTGTACACGTGACAATTTCATTTTAAGTAAAACATTTTACTAGGGTAATCTTTATCTTGTTGCGGTCGTTGAAAAGACGAGAAGACATTTTGGCATTTTAATTTAGTTCAACATTTTATGGTATCAAAACGCATGAAAGGATGAAATGATACAAAACACAATGAGAGCAACAGGAAGAGAGACAAGAACGTCCTTTGTTCCTTGCGGAGATCTCAGCTTTTATAGCTTCCTACACCGGAAGCTTTGAGAATCATATGCTTTCTGTTAATGAACACCGTCGCCGGTATTGCCAGATCGGCTGTTCTGACTTAAATCACCGAACTTTATTGTCAGAGGTTGTATTTCTAACAATGTGGTTTAACAGATTACGTCATTATCCCCGCTCGAGGGTTCAATTTCATCATGAACGGTTTGCAACACGTGTTTGTGTGTGGTAGACAACCTACTAATAAAAACTTTATGAAGTTAGTCTGCATATCAAAAATGTATTAAATTGAATCAGATACCTTTTTCAAAATATAGATGTAGGGCAATAGAACAAAAAAAAGTTACCCTTTTTGGTGGTTTATATTATTAAATTTATCGTATTGTGCTGAAAATCGTAAATGCTGAATTTCAAACTAACACATTTACTCGATTCCAGGGGTGGTGAATCTTTATGGATCAACGTGCTACCATTTTTTTCCAAAGAAGTGTCTAATGACGTATAGACGTGCCGTTAAATAATTTTGACTTGCGATTATTGGGAAAATAATAAAACTAAATACGAATAACACAAAACTATTTATTACGAAAAAATACTTTTTGCGCTGTATAGTTATAAATGTTTTAGTTATTCGTGTAATTTAAATTAAAAAGGGTTTCTTAGCAATTTATTATTTTTGCTGTTTGACACTTTTTTTTCACAAGAGGGTTTGTGATAAGTTTCAAAATACCGTTTAACTGACGATGTTCTGCATACCATACTGTACATACTGCTTTGTCGCCTTTACTAATAATGCGATGTTTCTCGGTCCATCAAATTTGAAATTCTCTGTTACACTTACTAACTTGCACTTATTGCTCTTTTGCTGAACTAGCCATGTTAAAAAAACAACAGTTACAAATCATAAATATAACACAGGTAATCTTTAAAAACACAGTTGTGTCAATGAAATTGACTGTGCTATGCGTAGACAAATTTTATATCAAAAGCAGTTGTAGTCTACAACGTAACTAAGACAAGACGAGTGTGACTCCCCGATCATTCGCGTTTGTTCGTAATACTTTACAGTGAACTTTGAAATTTTGAAAAATAAAATGCAAACCATCTTGATCACTGACGTGCCAAAAATAATGGCACGCGTGCCACTGGTTCACCATCCCTGCTCTATTCGATATGAAGGAAAAGCCTGCGCAACCTGAAAAAACAAATCATAAAAATCAAGTCGGCTTCTTGACATTCTCATTTAATAAAACCCTTCCATATTGGGAATCATCATCTTCAATCTTTCTCGTTTCTCTGTCAATCTCAATGTAAGTGGCCTGAAATGATTTAGAAGCATTGTCTTGATATGGTCTGATCTTATCTTCTACATGTTCTAGTAGTTATGGGAGCAATGAAATATAAAAAAGAAATGACAAGTGGAACGTTATGTTCAATTTGTGTTCCAGTAAGTGGTAAATGTGAACGACAAGATTGTTTTTATGATTGGAGCAATGTCACGCTGCATTAGTTTTTCGTTCTTGAACATTCTCAGCCTTTACACTCTCTCTTTTTTTTCACTGAAGAGCTTATTTATTCAACGATCTATTTAACGGCAAATTATTGGCGAAAAAAACATTGACAGAAAGTCGCCAAGAGCTAATATGAATAAATATTTGGCTCGAAGACCGAAGGCCTTTTTACCGAAAACAACCTTAAAAAAAGAATAGAGCATTCTTTAGTTAACGAATCATTGGTATGAAAAACAAAACAAAAAGTATTCTTACTAAGTATTAGGCAAAAACAAGTTAAATAATCTGTTTCCTAGATGAAATTTTTTAGAATATTTTTGACTTTGGTGGATAAATAATTAAAGGTATTCGAATACGTGTATTGTACTTTTTAAAAAAAATGCATACTGAAACAATATAAATACTTTTTTAGGCGTCATTACCAAAAATATTAATACTTAATCATTAATATTAGCAATAAATCTAAATTTTACAAAAATCACGATTTTAAGTCGAATTTTAGCAATTTTTTAAGAATTCTTTAAAGCTGTTTGAGAAAAAGTAATAAACTCTTATCAATAAGTGTTACTAAAATAAACTACAATTACACTTTTCTAGAGAATGTGTGTGAGTGTGTACTAAAATTGTATTAAAATATAAAAGTCTTAGAGCTGATCGAGAGAGAATAAGTATAGTAAAAAAAAATGTAAAAATTTTTTATGAACTATTTTTGAAATATCAGGTAATAACTCAAAAAATACGCACCGTAGTAATTATTTAGTAGTACATTCCCAAGAAAATGATATAAATATCAGATTCAAAAGTTTCATAGAAATACATTTATAATGTTTTGTAAGACTCCATGATAAATTTGTACAACTGAAATGCCATCATGCCATCAAAATGATATAAATATCAGATTCAAAAGTTTCATAGAAATACATTTATAATGTTTTGTAAGACTCCATGATAAATTTGTACAACTGAAATGCCATCATCTTCTGGTAGATTAAAGATCGACTTCCAGTTTTTCTAATTTTAAGTAATTTATTATAACTCAGCCTCTATGTAACGTAGACACAAAATAAAATACGTTTTGTAAAGTCAAAAAAGATTGCTTTCTTCAATAAAATTTAAAATTTCCCGAAAATGGGAGTTTTGATCGAAATTTGTTTTTTCAACATCTTCGGATAACTTATATCACAAGAAACTCTGTTCTTAAAATTGATTTAATCCTTAAATAAACATCTAGTGTATCAATGCTTGTTATTGTTATTTTACGTACCCTTGAGTCTGGGAAAAATGTAAAGCATAATATAAAAACACTGGACACATGTGGGTTTTGTATTGTACATTTTTGTGTGTGTGTACATACATTGCAATAATATAATACTTATTTTTAATTATTGTAAACACACACATTATGTAGCCGCGGTAGCCTAGTGGTTAGGATCACAAATTTATGGCCGGTATGTCATGAGTTCGAATTTCAGCGTGTAGATGGGCTAATGCACGTTAAATCTGTCGTGGCTTAGAGTCTTTGCGTTGATATGGTGTGTAAGATCGAAAAGGGGGTATTAGCTCAGGTGTCATCCTCATCACTTGACCATGGTTTAAAACTACGACGTCCGTCGCCAATTATCCCCGTACTCCTTTCTAGTGTGACATTAACAAGACTATCATACTCTACTTACGCCGCCCATCCGGTACAGTGGTTAGTGACACTGACTGCGGTGCCGTAGGGCCTAGGTTCGAATCTCGCAGAAGGCATGGATGTTTGTAATGTGTAGTGCCTTTGCGTAATGGGGGTTTTCTAAATGGTCGTCGAGCCGCAAGTCCTCTCGTGAGGTTGGTGGAAGAGGAAGACAGGAGAGAGGTCTTTGACCACGTCCAGGGGGTTCTTCTAAATTGGGGTGGTTGATTGATTGAATATTAACGTCGCACTGTTCAGCTACACGAGGGCTTTTGGCGACGGACCACGTAATTTTGAACCATGGTGAAGTGACGTGGACGACACCTGAGCTGGCACACCCCTCTCCTAACTACCACACCACACCAACGGGAGGACGTTTCAGCTCTCGACAGATTTAACGTGCATCGCTGCCCTACACGGCGGGTCTTTAGTGGTACTGGGATCGAACTCGTGACCAGGCAAGCCACGATCCGATACCTATACCACTCGGCTACCGCGGCCACTCTAAATTGGGGTGGAACATAGCCAAATCGTAATGTCACCTGTATGGTGCTCAAAGCTACGGCTAAAGACAGGCGTACATCTAGTCCCTTTTCATGTTAAATTTCGTGAGCCTGGATCTTACAGTCGAGATCAGGCGTGGCTTAAGAAACAACAGCACTAGAAATTATATACCTTAATTAATTTCTCATATACTGTATTTTTATTATTTTAGAAAGTTTATCCATAAAATTTTGATATTTCTCATCAATCTCCAAGATTAACTCATTGGATAGTTATCCTTCATAAAATACTAGAATATGTTTGCTATTATTTAACCTTATTCAAATTAGTAGCATTTACAGAGAGATCCATTACTTATAGTAAGATTACATTACTTAAAATCTAAATATTGTTTGTTTGTTTTTTAAATCGGTGTCAAAAAGTTATTTTTATTAAACCACTAATTTAAAAGTTTCACGTTGCACTGAATGTTCATCAGAAAATAAAAGAAATTCAATATGGCAAGTTGCATTACCATTTGTGACTATCCCCTTGTCACGATCAATTTCGTGGGTCTTGATTTGATGTTGCTGTCGATCAAACGGCATTAGTAACAACAACACTATTCTCTTACTATTTAAATATTATTTGTACTCATTTAAAATCTTATTGATTAATATCTTTACATTAAATTCTTTTCTGAGTGAGTGAATATTAACGTCGCGCTGTGTTCTACTACACGAGGGCTTTTGGCAACGAACTTCGTAATTTTGAACCGTGGTCAAGTGACGAGGCTGACACCTGAGCTGGCACCCCCTCTCCTAACAACTACACCTCACCAACGGGAGGGCGTTTGAGCTCTCGACAGATTTAACGTGCATCGTACCCCTACACGTCATGTCTTTAATGGTACTGCGCTCGAACTCGTGACAAGCTAGCCATGATCCGATACCTTGGCCACTATGCTACCGTGGCCACATTTTTTTTCTGAAGAATATTAAGAAAAATTTGACCACAAATTCAAAAACAATATATATATATATATATATATATATATATATATATATATATATATATATATATACTAAACTAAACTCAGTGGCGCAACAGCCCATTAAGGCCAATTGTACCCATCTCAGTTTACATGACCTTGGGTGCTGAGGTGCATGAGCAGATGCTCTGGTCAGGTGGACAGTCTGACGCGAAAACACTCAGTGTTTGGCTTCCAAGTAAAGCTTGGTACTCATTTATCGACCCATGGAAGGGATGAAAGGCTGAGTCGACCATGCCCATCCCGGAATTTTAATCCCGGATTTGTGGCGTGGAAGATTGATACGCTACCATTTAGCCACTGGGCATCATATATACACTCATGTCCATAAATTAAGGATAATGAAGTTCAGGCAAAGAAAGAGACAGAAGCAAAACAAATTTGACTTATTTGTAAAGTCTATTTAATAAACAAAAGGTAAAGAGCAAAAAAGATGCTATATGTTTGACATAATTAATAAAAATTGCGATGTTTACTCCCTGGAGCAAATTTCAAAAAATGACCTATTTACAAAAAACAGTATAACATAGCTAGTATGATGGTTAATACGGAGTATGTCTCCCGGACGATGCAATACAGGCCTTACAACGCCTAGGCATGCTGAGTATCAAATTTTCAATCTGATCTTGGGGAATATTACACCACTCATCAAGCAATGCCCTCCGAAGTTCCGGTAGACAGGTGGGACGGGGTTGACGGGCTGCAATTCGTCGGCCAAGCATATTTCACACATGCTCTATTGGATTCAAAGTCCGGTGAGTATGCTGGCCAATCCATACGGGTGATATCCTCCGACTGAAGGCATTCGTCTACAATGTTTGCACGGTGAGGACGGACATTGTCATCCATAAACAGAAATTCAGCACCCATGGCGCCCCGAAACAAACGTACATGTTGCTCCAGAATGACATCCCGATAGATGGGGCCTGTCATCGTTACACTCTGAACATGCAGGTCAGTTCTGGTACCAAGAATAATTCCTCCCCAAACGCGCGCGCGAGCCATCCTACACCACCGTAACGGTGTCGTTCAATGGTATTCTCTTGGCGGTAACGGGTACCTGGCGCTCTCCATATTAAAGTCCGGCGATAATCAGACAGCTAACTAAACTTGGATTCGGCGGAAAACATTACACAAGACCACTGTTGTGGTGTCCACAATGCATGCTCTCTACTCCAGGTTAATCGCAGTTGACAGTGAGTTGCGGTAAATGGAACACATCTGACAGGCCTACGAGCATATAGACCAATGTGCCCTAAGCGTCTGTACACGGTCTCCCTTGAAACTGTCCTACCGGTAGCTGAAGAGAGCTGACGAGACAGGTCTGATGCTGTGCTCCGTCTGTTTCTTTTGGCAGTAACTGCCAAATATATACCGGTCCTCATTCGGCGTTGTAACTCGGGGGTGACCTGTGCCGTAACATCTACTCACATTACCATCATCTTGGAATCGTTGTCAAAGCCTGGAGATGACACTCTGGGCGATCCCAAGTTCCTCGGATACTTCCAGCTGGGTACGTCCACATTCCAGTCGTCCAATAATTCTACCACGTAAAAAATCATCCAAATGCTTCCTTTGTGCCATAACTATGCGGTTATTGCACTGAAAGGCTTTTAAAGCGCTTGTGAACAATTTTACTTCTTTGCCACCATTCCTTATATACCCCTCTCTTACACTCTCGTCATTGTGACATAATATCCGCACCATCTGGTGGTTTCCTGTAATTTGCATATTCTCCTTCAAGATGTGTGTGATAATTCTACAGGTGAAATTTTTATTTTCGAGTTCAATTTCTGTGTGATTCTGAATTATCCTTAATTTACGGACATGAGTGTAGAAAGAGAATATATTAAATCTCATATGTATATGTTAGCTTAAAAAAACCCTACCGTGTGTGCGTGTGTGTTTTGAAATACAATCTCATGCGAGTGGTTGATTTCTTTCGCTAGCGAGGTAAACATTTTATTGTATTTTTTCGTGTGAAGTTCATGAGCTATATATATATATATATATATATATATATATTTATATATTTATATATATATATATTTATATATATATATTTATATATATATATTTATATATTTATATATTTATATATTTTATATATATATATATATATTTATATATATATATATATATTTATATATATATATATATTTTATATATATATATATTTATATATATATGATAGGCCCCAGGCCTCTGGTAAAATGAAGAGGGCATCATCTTCACAATATTCCTTTATTACGCTTTCATCATATATAATCTAACATGGCGGACCTTTTGCCGCGCAACGTGTTACCAAATACAACATCGCAGCGAGGAGACACCAGCCAAGTCCTTTCTAGTATGCGTTCGCCTTCGTCAGCGCTCGTTGCTCCTTTTAACAGGCTTGTTTACTCATAAATCCTTACGCGATGGTAAAGAGTTCGCTCTATTTTCATTTATTACTTCCTTAATTTTGAACCTAAACTTTTCAAACCTGACAAATTTCCCCCCCTCCGCTGAAGTCTGGCACAGCCAGATTGGCCAATTCTGACTGGCAAGTCCCCAGGGAAAAAAAATTATATTTCAATTATATCAAATTCCCCAAATGAAATAAAAATCTAGAAGATATAATAATTGTGTAAAAGAGTGGGCTGGTGAATCCTAACATGTACAAAAAAATAGCAGTAATGAATAATAAAGTATCAAAAAATTTGCTATAAAACTTTGTGTTACATAGAATTGTTTTCTGAAAAATATCACACATCTAATACTTCCACTATGACTATAATAATAATGAGGTTAAGAAAAAAAACAACATAAGATAAAGATAGTTCACATTAGACATTCAAAAATATAGTAGTGCTAAACAACATAACATAAGATCAAGTGAAATTCTCACTAAATGTGCACCAATAGTAAACAATGTTAATATAAAGTGATAAATGTTGAAAAGTTACAAGTACTTCAAAATGGTATTGAATGTGGGAATATAATGAGTACATAAATACATACAAAGAATAGATATAAAATAAGTAATAGCAAAATGAGTTTAGGAATAATGGTAAAGTAAATACATAAAAAGAAGAGATAAAATAAGTAACAGCAAAATGAGTTTAGGAGTAATGGTAAAGTAAATACATACAAAGAATAGATATAACATAAGTAACAGCAAAATGAGTTTAGGAGCTCCCAAAAAAGAAAAGATTACATAACTATAACACAGAAATTTATCAAAATAAACACAACATCAACATTATATCAAAATATCACTAGAAATATAAAATGCAAAGAAAAATAAGGGTATTTCAGATATATCAAGTACAGGTAAAAGTTCAATCAATGTAATGTAATGTTTCACAGTCCTGTCTTGGAAAAATCATAGTTCAATGTTCATCATCCAATTATTGTTTATCACACAGTTCTTTTGTTTATTATTAGAATCTCTACTCAATCAACTCATTTCAAAAACATACAACCATAATAAAATCTTCATAACATCACATACTATATTTTAACTTTCAGAATATACTATGATCACAAATAATCACAATGAAATTATTATAACACAATGTATCGTAAAATGACCTCATCACAATGTTTTCATACAGTCCATAATTCAGTTATTTTTTTTTAAATAGTCTTCAATAATGTGTTCATTATGAATAAAGATACAATACAAGTTCACTTACATTAAATTTTGATTTTCATAATGTAAACAAGTCTTAAATTCAAATTTTAAACACAACTTTTATTATTATTATTTTAATAACAATGCACTTCTTTTAAAATTACAATGCACTTCTTCTTCCCCCAAAGTTTGAGAAAACAAACTCCATAACAAATATAAATAAGAATTTAGCATAATTGGAAATTGGATTTTTTGAATGAAATGGTTTTAATCTTGTAGAATGAACAATATCTGTTAATTTTCCTGTATATTGATTTGGTTTATCTATTTCATAAGTAACATTTGAGAGTTTCCTGACAACTTAAAAAGGACCATTATAAAGGAGATTGAAGTTTACTTGAATTAGGGTATGAGAAATTTTGATATAAGACTAAATCTCCAACTTTAAATTTTGCATCAACATAATGTCTATCATACCTTTGTTTATTTATCTTATGATGCTTAATTGTTCTGTTTACTGCAATTTGTCTAGCTTGTTGTATAGGTGGATAGTTTAATTTTACTTGATTAGGTAATGGCGAATCATATGGCAAAGTTCCAAACATTAAATATGCAGGTGGAAAGCCAGTAACATCATGTGGCGAGTTATTGTATTCATATGTAACTTGTTCTAATAATTTTGTCCAAGGAGTTTTTGTAGTTGAATTGACTTTACATCTTAATTTTGCTACTAATGTCTGATTAACTCTTTCATTCTTTCCATTGCATTGTGGTCTATTTGCTGAAGTTAGTAATTGTCTAATATTATGATGTTTTAAGAATTTCTTAAATTTAGATGAAGTGAATGCAGCATTTCTATCACTTAAAAGTTGTTTTGGGCATTGAATTGAAAAATTTGTTTTAAGCAATTTGTATAAGTTTCAGAAGTGACACTTTTGGATGGAAATGTCCAAGCATATCTGGTAGCATGATCCAGAACAATATGCAGGTATTTCTTTTGTGAATTATGATAATTAAATCCTCCTACAGTGTCTAGTGAGATCATTTCAAATGGTTCTTCTGCTACAGGAACTTCTTGCAATAATCCATACTTTTTTGTGTAGACTTTTTTATTCATTTGACATGTTTCACAACATTTAACAAAATTTGAAATGTCTAATATAATGTCTTTCCAGTAGTAAATTGGGGAAATTAATTTTAACATCTTTTTACACCTGGGTGACCAAATTGTTCATGTGCAGTTGTAATTAATTTTTATCTCAAAGATAACGGTACTACAATTTTAATTAAATTCTTTTTCTTAACTGTTAATACATCATTAATTTTTATATATTTTGATCATTAATGTTCTCTGAATTTTGGTATTTAATAATTTCATCAGTATTTAAAAAATGACAAATGGGAGATATATAATGGCATACAGGGTTCCTCGACAACATGTCTGC